>CM033794.1:6443573-6464118 GCA_019656835.1 Rhododendron ovatum | reverse complement strand
GTTGCGATTGGAATTAGCGAATGCTGGGTCAAGAGTCTTCATGTGCAGTACTCTTGGAGTATCTATTCTGCACTTCTATTCATAAGAGTTGTTGGTCACAAGGCTATTATGTTGTTGACATGGAGTTTCGTAGAATCCTTTATTTGCAAATAAGAAGTGGAAAGCCTCTCTAAAGCACTGCTTGAAAAGTCTCTGTTATCGTTTGTAGTACCAGTGTCCACAATTTTGGAGACCAGGGCTCGTTTTTATCATTTAATTCTAAAGATGTTCCTGTTGATAAAAGGAATATTGATTGTGAGCCTGCTAAATTCGTCACACTACAGGGAGTTTTTAGAGAGTGTTTCTGAGATAGTTCTCTAATGTAGTCTTTCAAGTTAAATCATTGTAATTAGGGATGAGTTGAGGTCCTAGCTAAAGAGTCGCCTGGTCAAGATCACGGTTTCTTCAGATTAATAAAATTGTATGACTTGTACAGATGTCAATCAAGTCCAGTAATGAGCCTTCTGCTATTCACTACTTAAACAAGTTTCTGCTATTCACTGCAGAAAGTAATCTGTATTTCTTATTAATCACTTCTTACAGTATTAATTTTCTCATTGATTTTACTTATATTAGGTTGTCACAAGTATTTTTGGCATGAAATGTGGAAAAAGCATCATTGCTGGTTGTACTTTATGTGCTTTGGTAGGAAATAGCATGCTACATGGGTCTGGAGCTTGGGAAGATCAAGATAAAACGCTTCGCCGACGGCGAGATTTATGTCCAGTTACAAGAGAGTGTTAGAGGGTGTGATGTATATCTTGTGCAACCCACTAGTCCTCCTGCAAATGAGAATCTTATGGAGCTTCTGGTCATGATAGATGCTTGCCGGAGGGCATCGGCCAAGAATATCACTGCCGTGATTCCATACTTTGGATATGCTAGGGCTGATCGAAAGGTAAGTTGGTAATTTGATTAAGACAAAACTCTTTCTCGGGTTAAGCTATACGCCAAACATACCATTGAACCATTTTGCCCGTGAACCAAGTCAAAGTGATGAAGTGCATGCTAAAGAATAAGTCATGCCAAGTAAATCTCAGGTAACCTGTGTTGAAGATATAAGTAATAAAGTTGCCCCTCTCTCTAACAACTTAAGCTTTTAGATGAATTGGTGGTTAACAATCTAATATGATATCAAAGCAGGCAATAGATCCTGTGTTCGAACCTCACCGCCTACATAAGTTCAAAATATTTACACGTGTTTAGCCCGCTTATGGAGGAGAGTTTGGCTACACGTGAGGGGGCGTGTTGAAGATATCAGTAATAAAGTTGCCCCCCTGTCTAACAGCTTAAGCTTTTAGATGAGTTGGTGGTTAACAATCTAACAACCTGGATATAACACCCTTTAATTGGCGTCCTGTATTTGACCCGTACGTCGCAATACTGTTACTTATCCATTTGCTGTGATTTATCTCAATAACATAAAGTCATATTCTAGGTACTATCACATTTGTATGCATCTATTGTCTGTCTCTTGGAGGATTTTTCATCCTAAAGATGTATTATTGGGTAGCTTGGTGTTTTTACTTGATGGTAACTTAAAAACCCGTGATAGAATTTTTCCCTGGACCTTAAATTAGAGAAACAATGACATGATCACGCACTTAGGAAGCATAATATATTAGCAAGAACAGTGCTACTAGGTAGATGATTCAAATTTGGTGGTAAATCTCAAAAGCATGTATCATGTAAAAACTGCAAGGGCTTTGAAATAACTATCTTGAAGAATTCCTTGGCCAACCAGACTGGCAAAAGCAAGTCTAGGCCATGTCGCATGGCATACATGTGACTTATTAATATTACTGGGATAAGTCGTTTGAATGCTTTTCGATTGTGTTCTTTATCTCCTTTACTGCTGTTTCAGACACAGGGGCGTGAATCCATTGCAGCCAAACTTGTAGCAAATCTAATTACTGAAGCAGGCGCAGGCCGTGTTCTTGCTTGTGATCTTCATTCTGGGCAGTCCATGGGTTATTTGATATTCCAGTGGATCACGTGCATGGACAGGTAATCGGGGATAGCCTCATACGTCTAGGTTTGCTTCTGTTGGGTATACATACACATGTATTGGTGTCTGAAATCAATAGAACGGACTCATAGAGCTAGCTCAAAGAATCTTAAGAAAGAAAAACAGTCATTCTACAATCACACCCATTTTACACACCCAATCACGCACACGCACGCACGCAAGTGTTGGGGCAGTTTGTGTGGGGCCCCAACACTTGTGTGAGTGTGCGGTGTGGTTATAGAATTCTTCAAAAAAAAAAAAAAGAGCTAGCTGAAAGAATTTTGTTGACAAGATTGGGTTTGCCTCATAGGTCCACATTGTTGTTATATCCCTTCATTTGGGTTTCACTCTGCTTTAGAGTTGTATTCTTTTCCTGTCGCCACTTTTGTTTGATACAGTTGTCTCTCATTATTGCCCTTCAAAAAAAAAAGTCACCTCTCATTATTCAAGAAATGGTGGACTGATATTGTTTTTTGATTATATGTTCTTTGTTTGTCAACAACTAGCCTGTGATACTTGATTACCTTGCTAGCAAGGCCATCTGTTCTGATGATTTGGTAGTGGTCTCACCTGACGTTGGTGGAGTCGCCAGAGCACGTGCTTTTGCGAAAAAATTGTCTGATGCACCTCTAGCCATTGTGGATAAAAGGCGTCAAGGGCACAATGTTGCAGAGGTATGATCATGTGTAAATAATCTGATGATTGTTTGGGGGTTTTGATGAAAACTTTTAGATTGTAGAAACTGATACTGAAAAGTAGAATCAAGTGGCATCACTTTTGCTTCTCAGAATCAGCATTTAAGCAGTTTGAAGAGTTATTTTTGTCCAGAAGCAGAAGCTATGCCAAACAAGCTGACACAGCTTCAGGGATGGCCCAGAATCCAGTATGAAGGTTCCAGAAGCTACCACAAACATGCTCTTAGATTTCTTGGAGCCTGCTCGTGCAGAATTCCACATTTCTTATAACTGGATTTTGCCCAGGAGTTGAAATGCCTACTGCCTAACGGAGTTACATACATGTTGTGATTATATTCTTAGCTCCTAAGATTGTAGTATATATGCTCCCAAATGTTTATTCCAGATTCTCAGGAGATATCATAATGCAGGTGATGAATTTGATCGGGGACGTCAGGGGAAAAGTAGCAGTTATGGTGGATGACATGATTGACACTGCCGGTATTTTTTTTTTTTTTTAATTCCAGTTAGATTCTTCATTTCTTGATTAGATGCCAAGTTATTTAGCTGATTCAGTGCGATGTATCTCAAAGTTTATTTTGCATGATGGACTCTGCTTCATGTTTCCCAGTATTGTGGGGTCTGGACTCCGCTCATTGTTACCTTTGAACCTAGTTATGTTCTTGCTACTGCTTCGGGCATGTGTTGCCTCATCCTGAATTATTTTTCTAATCAAATGAAGTAGTTATGTTCGCCGATCAACAGAAAAATGAAGTAGTTATATTTCATGCAATATGTTTAAATTATGGATCACCAAAAAACAGTAGTCATGGTGGTAAAAATAGATTTTGTGTTTTCTAGAATAGCAAGTTGATCATGAATTGCAGCCATATATACATTCTACCTCTTAGCCATCATTAATCCTCATTAATTGTTGCATTGAGTGGATTTTCTGATTTGCTGGATTTTCCTTGCAGGTACTATTTCCAAAGGAGCAGCTCTGTTACATCAAGAGGGGGCTAGGGAAGTTTATGCATGCACTACGCATGCCGTCTTTAGGTACCAAGATCCTCTTTAGCTCATTGTTTCATGTTCCATACTTCTTTGCCATATCTCGAGAAGTTGGTCAAAACTTGAAGTATTGAGCTAATACTAAGCCAATATGCATGAACTGAAACTAACAATCATCATTTCTTCTAAAACAATGCCGCTTGAAACATTGTAGGACAAGGAAGAATCTTGCTATTGTGAGCACTAATCATGCTGGATTGCTTGCTCATTTGGGCAAGTCCAAATTAATTAACTTCCTTTAAGTACATTTTGCCACTAGCTTTCACTTGATGATTCTGAATACATGATGGAAATCGTATGGTGAGGAGAATGCATTGCCTCCGTGATTGTATTAATCTTGTTGCTTGAATGTTCTATCAAACACCTTTACTTTGATACAACGCTGGTGTTTGGCCAATTACACATGCAAATGGATATGGAATCTCTATGTGGGACGTATTTGAGACATGTACTATACCAAATTCTTTAGGAAAATCGGTTACTTGAGTGGGCCGTGTCTTTATTTCACAAAAGTACTACTTTGGACAGTGTACTAAATTATACATCTTCATCTGTTTGTTGGTTGCTTGGTAGTCTATTTGAATTTACTTTTCTATTTTTGCAGTCCTCCTGCAATAGAAAGGTTGTCGAGTGGCTTGTTTCAAGAGGTGATCATAACAAATACGATTCCAGTGGCAGAGAAGAATTATTTTCCCCAGCTGACTGTCTTGTCTGTGGCAAACCTCCTGGGCGAGACCATATGGCGGGTTCATGATGATTGCTCTGTGAGTATTTTATCGTGTAATTGGCCCCTAATGAAATAATCAGTTCACTTCATTAATTAACTTTGGTAATGATGTCATATGCCTTGCAGAAATCCCATGATTCGTTTTCATTGCTAATAATACATCACTATTGCTGAAATAGATCGCTTGCCTCACATTTTTAGATGTTAAATGAGAAAAACTATTTAACCGCCCAAAAAGGCAGAAAGGTAATACTCTTTATTTTTATTTTTTTGAAATCACTCCAAACCTTAGTCACATAATCTATCAGTAGCACCCTTCGCTCCCGCTCTCAATCATTGCTCAACCCTCGCACTCTCAATCCTCAGTCCTGCTCTCAATCTTGTGCACGCTCATGCGCACTATGCTACTTAGCTCTGAACTATATGTTTTGATTTTTCCCAGTGATCGAATTGAGAATTTTACATTGGTTTGTTGTTTAGTTGCTAAATGAAAGACACCAAACACACTCATCTTGGTTTTCTGTGGTCAGGGTGGCTTTGAGCCCTATTCCAGCTTGGGCATTGATTGATGAATGCTCCTACATGTCCACTGAGGTGCTGATGCGTTATTGGAAGTGGCCTAGAAACAAGATTCTGAATAATTCCAGAGAAAAGTTTTTCCCAGTGAGGGAACCCCTGCTTCTTGTGTGTTTTTGTTTTGTCTAGTATCAATCTGTTGACAAAAAGTTAACTTATGTTATAGCCTAGTATATAGCTTAGGAAGTCCTCTTGATGCAAAGTGTTTGTATATATCGGCATCAAATTCTGCCAGAGGGAATTGCTTTTCAATCTAACATGAGTAGACAACTTTATGTATTTTCCCCCTCAAATTTTGTATTCCACATAACTTTAGTGGCATTGTTTTTCACCAAACTTCAAGATCCTTTTGTTCATAAAACAGTACTTTACATTGTCCTTTAGCCGTAATATCACGAAGAATCAAATGATGATGCATAACAACTGCAATAATTGTGCCATCACTACAGTTATACCGTGTCCTTACACTTCAGATATAGTGTAATAGTATGCTTACAAGATCTGGTTTCCCTTCAGATATAGTTTGATAGTATGCTTACAAGATCTGGTTTCCCGATGGTGGGTTCTGCTTTAGTCAAGCATTTGGGGTGAATTTGGCGTCGTTCACTATTTTGTACGTGTTTGCTGGAAAACATGAAATGTAGCCTAACATTCAGGGGAATTAAAATTCTTTCAAACTTCCGATGCGGGGTTTGAAGAAACCAGGCTATACCTGGGGTGCTCGTGCCGTGACTTCATCATCTTATCCATCTGCATTTAGAATTCCATATACATGATGGTAAGGAATTTGGTGTTCCAGAAGTGTGTTGATGGTCCTAAATAAAGGCTTTAGTGGTTGTGTTTGATGGTTCAAAACATGGACTTCCAGCTGGTAATTTAGCCTCCCTTTGAATAGGAAGCATATTGCCGAAGCAAGAAATACGTAACCCTGGTGTTTGGGCACAGGTGCCCTAACACTCTTATCCTGCACGCATTGTTATAGAATCCACAAAAATGCATGTTAGAAAAGGGTATTGAAGACTATGGAAAAATTGCTCGACCTGAATGTGATACTAGTGGTCGCTATCAATACCAGCGTTCTAAAGCAAGGAATTAAATTGCCGATTAATCGCTTGCAGGACCTATCCGATTAGGTCCGATTAACGATTAATCACCGATTACTAATTAATATGCATCGATTACTCACCGATTAATCCGATTAACCGCTCGAAGGTGGCCAACCACTTGACTAGCGCTTAGCGACTTTAGAACATTAATCAATACTGTAGATAAATCATAAACGTGTTAGATGCTTTCGAGTCGTTTAAAATCCCACCCCTAATTTTCAATTATTTATCCATTGCAAAATCCCATGTGGTACATCTTCCTTATAACCTGCCCTCACTTCCCATTCCTGACGGAAAACTTGAATCAACTCTTCTCAAAGAAATTTGTTCATTTCTAATTCCTTCGTGCACGTCAATTTTGTTTCACCATTTCGATATTTAATCAATTCCCTGTATTGATTAGTACCATCTGCAATTCTCATTACGTTTAACATCACCTTTTTACGACTTCATTATTAATTTTAATCTTGACTCCCTGCAAATTGTTTTGTTTACATTTTTCCGTTTACCGAACGGGATCAACACTAGTAGTAACAGTGGGAATGTAATGCTCTTTTCTAGCCATTTCGCTTCCAACAACAAAAATAGAAGAAATTATTGCATACATATCTTTCAAGATAACAAGTTTCTTGCCATGGTCAAATTTCAAGTCACAATCCTCAAACCACACACATTGCATTTACATAGAACAGTTCAGGCATATGGATACGACGATACTAAGCAACGATAAAAATAGATACGCACACATAATAATACTGAAGTGTCTCACCGACATCCGAATTTCTAACGCAAACGCATTCCATGCTTCAGCTTATATTCAAGTGAGGACAGATCGAGAGCCCTTCTATGCTGGACTTGTCCCTCTTGATCTGCATCAACTTATCGTACACACACCACGGAAAGCTAATGAAATGATCCCGTTTCATTCCCGTATTGTAGCAACCCCAATAACTATGATGATAGGTAACATAGTACCAAGCCGAGGCTTTGGCATATATATCGGCATTGTCACCATCTTTGAACCACGTCCGAGCTTCTTTCCTCAGGACTTAACAGCCAATCCAACGTCTTCTGCATCTTTTCTCCGGTCGAAAGATTTCGACATTTTCATGATACTGCCGCTAAGTATTTCAGCTTCAGTTTTGATCCCATAATAATCCATCAAGTTTCCCAATTTGTAATCATATTCGGTTTTGCAATCAAAAGCTTCCTCTAAGTAATCCCGGAAACCTTCCACTTCCATATCGAGGTCATACGACCCCCTTGAAACGTCCCTGGTGAAGGATTTGATGGAGTGTGGTGCAATGTCTTTCACTGCTCGGAAAAGCTTTCCAATCACACGCTCCGATTTATAGGAAGTTTTGTCTGGCTTTTCCATGAAATCTGGATAGACTCGGACCCGTAGATCTCCCGGTATCTCGCGGGGACTCCGGTCTTTGGGAAGTCAACTGCAATGGAGAATAGCTTCGCGAGCGTTAAACAAGGATCGCTCATTGCTTTATCAGGTTCCCTGTCAGCAAAAACTGTATGGGCATTTGCAATGATTCCCAAGCTGTCATTCACTATGTAGTCGGTAAAATACTCTTCAACTTCCTGCAGTGCAAATGTAAGTAACAAAGTAATCGGTTGGATTAAACAAGGAAACAGTTATTGTGAATGGGAAGGATGGTGAACAGTTACAAGAACAGATTTTTTGTTAGATCAGACAAGAGCAGAACATGATTTGCATGAATTCGCAGGAAACATGGTTTATACAGTGGTTACTAGTTCTGTCATATTGTCGATTTGACTTGTTTATTCCCAGCCATTTTTCTCGGCTTGGTAATTTAGTATAGAAACGCTATTGAGCATTATATAGCAAATTTGAAGTTCTATTTTGAAGTCAGAAAACCTGAGATAAGTTGGTCGAACAGTATCCTCTAGAAAACAAGTATCCTCTCAGGGCAACAGAATTAGTTCATAATAGTGTTTACAAATTACTGCAACTATTTTGAGTTCCAAAGGATATTCTACCTTAATTTGTAACCACCATTATGCCTAAAGAAGTAAAATAATTGCAAATATGAAATTTGGCTGGTCCCGTTGTTCTCAGGATGGAATTTGAGGATGCACTAAACTTAAAAATCATCCGCCTTCCAATAGGAAAGCACGCCTCACCATCTTACAGAAATTACGTATTGCTCCTAACCCAATCCTGACTGTTGAACTTCTCCCACATCACTTCCGAAGTCACCCCAGCTTGATTAATTACTTAATACACTCATAGTCTCATACTCCACGGGCTCCTCCAATCATTGACAATTGGTTCAGTTGCATTCCTCAAAGATACACTGGTTAAATCACAAATGTCCATAATTTATATGCTTGAAGGGATATAGCAAGTTAAAGGAAAATGACGGGAACTAAAGAATAAATTTAGCTTCTCTACTATTCCCCGCCCCTTTTCCTTTCCCTTTGCAAATCCCTCCACAATTCCATGATCAAAACATCTTACTGCTTGGTAATATTCTATTGTAGCGCAAAATCTCTGAGCTGTTATACATCTCAGATAACAAAGAATATGCAGACAACCCTCTAGAGTTATGCCAAGCGTCTAGGTTTTATGACTCCTTACCTCAAGGAAAAATGACAATTAGGATCTTAAGCATGATTATGTTAATCACATTTATTGTACTGTGCATCCTCTGACTGTTCGTGTTCCTTCACTGAATTATCTTCACAACACAGAAACAACAATTCACCATATGAATATGTCACAAGAAATACCTCCATTGAAACATCATGATCCAACAGCTTAGTTCGTGCAGGTGTGTAGTCCATAGGTGGGATTTGCTTTGGTGGGATCAGATCCTGGTCCCAACAAACAAAATAAAGGTCCCCATCTAAATCGCTCCCTGAACATTCATTGGGATGGGGTCTGCAATTTGATCAACTAAAGTTAGGAACAATTAACAAGGAAGAAATCTAGTACAAATTAAACAGATATTTGGGCGAAGTATCAAGCAAAAAATAAGTGAAAGATGCATGGGGCAAGATGTGAAGTGCATTTGAAAGAAAGAGAGGACAACAATGACATGCTATACTGCCAGCCATGTCGCCCGATGGAGAAAGTTCTCGGCTCTAGGTAACAAAAAAATATCTGGTTTCATTCCGAAGCCTTACATTCCTTCCTAGTTAAAATGCTTTTAAGGCAAGAGCAAGCAGCAAACCAAAGTAGTATTACTTTCCGGGATGGGCCTGCATAAACTGGTTTCAGGATATATTATATTCGTTTTATGAGGGATCTAACATTTGTATGTGGACTAATCAAATGGTATAAGTACTATAACACCATGAGATACGTGGCTGACAAGTGTTGTCGAACATTCACCAAGCCAACATATTTTGTAATTCAAGGTATGCTGAAGACCGAAAACTATACATGAAGTGCTGTGAGGCACATTGCCAACATCAATTTTATCATATTTTCTTCATTAACAAGGTACTCTCAAAAGGGAGTATCATGCCCCAGAGTCCTTGGACGCATAGACAACAACTTACACCCAGAACCTGTACACAAGTGCATGCAACTTAGGTTCTAAATTCTAATTACAAGGGCATGAATGAAGACCAACAAAGGAGTAAAATGAATCCTCAGTCCATTCCATGAGCATAGAGTTTGTACAATGAAAATATGAACGTCAAGAAACACGAACAAGAAGTAAAAACATTGCGCCTACTGAAAAATAAGTAGTTACTACTATAATACTACCTAACTAGAAATTTAGTCGAATGTACGAACTTTTGGGAACTTTGAACTTACGGTTCAACCTTGAACAATCTAAAGCAACCAAATTGTAGTTTAGAACCTCAGTTTTAACAGATTCCACAATGAGATCAGAATTTTACCTCATTCCTTTCTGCGGAAAAACAACACAATCCACCATGTGATGCAAAGCTGGCACATTAACAGCCCTTAGGACACGAATGTCACCCGGGTGCAAGCAAGGGTTTTTTGCAACAAATACCTTCCCCAAACCAATACGATGACCTTGGTCTGAGTCAATGCCATTAGGCATCAGACGGGAATTATCACGAGAAAAAACATTGCCAGCCCCAGAAATTTGCACAAATACTTGCCCGTATTCCAATGTTTTGGTTTCATCTAGACATCCCATCATTGATCTTCCTCCTGGAACAAAACCCTTGTTTTAGTCCTTATTTCAAGCAACTTTGTTGCCCTAAATGTTTGAAGCATCATTGATAGAAATGGTTCAGCATCAGGCTTATAGCCACACAACAGCATTTCTTTGAGAATATCAGTATTCTCGCCTCGAGCCATCAACTCCAGCGCCTCTTGTGCCCTTAACGGATCTGTTAAGATGGTATCCAGTTGTTCAACTGCCACCTTTTGCATTTTTTCAAAGATGTTATCCTTAACCCAAGGGTAGACAAAAGGGTGATCAATTCGCGATTTAAGTAACAGGGATGATATTTGCTCCACGCCAACACATCTAATGTTGTGTTTTCCGATCATATTTCAACATACTCTTTCTTAAAGATATCTTCACGGTCGATGCTGGGTCCACGGCCACAACTCCTTTGTACCCACCGTACCGAATCTGAAAAGCAGATGGAATTAAATTGTTAATGCCACATTTCTTGGCCACACTGCGAGCAAAGTCGGGGAAAGTTTTCCAATTCCATCGAGAAAACATATTTGATTCCATCCCTCACAATCTCTACATCCGGAATCATTACCCTTTCATGCCTACCAACACTCAAAGTTTCCCTAGAGGAACTGAAAGATTGACCAAGCCTGGCGGCATATTTTGCCACATTTCTAATTTCACGAAAATCACCCATCCACTTTCTATATCAGCAGCTGTAAGCCCAGGCCTTGAAGCAAACATCCATGCGGAGTTTTCGCGTAACTGACTTGACGAAAAGGCAAGAAAATCAAACTTCTTATCTCCAATCACAATGCCATCTCGAAGAGTCGACAATATCCTCCTATAAATGCCAGTTTTCTTTCCTCACTTGAAAAAGCTACCCGTGGTGATAAATCTGTGGAAACCAACTTACCCAATTCCTCGTCAACAAAAGAAACCCGGAGAAAATTATCAATATCCTCATGGTAATTGCGTAATACTCGATTAGACATAGTAACCTCTGGTCCACAGAAATATACTTTGCATGGGGTTATTTGAACTCTGTGTACGTAAACCAACCCATCATCCAAAGTAATAGCAGGTGTTTTGGGAAGTTTGAGATACTTTTGGTATTGCTCACCAAGCCACCTAACGGGTTCATAGCAACATTCTCTCAAATGATACAGCCTCTCCAGGGCATCTTCTATACGTGTGATGTAAATTCTTCGGGGATCAACCAACTTAAAGAAGTTGCTGTCAAGTGTGGGGCCTGAAAGACACCCTTGCTGAACCAAGATGCATATCTTGAACAATATTCTATATGGCAGTTCAAGTCCATAAGCTGGACCCACGATGGGCACTAGATCCAAATTGCGAGAAAAGGAGGAACCACTCTCCAGAATGAACGGCCCTTCACTTTCCTTAAAATAAGGAAAATATTCACTGAAGTTCAGAAGTTTAACACATATGAAAGCTCTAAGCACAAAGCAGATGATTGGCCAATGGAATTTGATGGAGTAAAATCAGTTGCCCTAACCCAATTTCTTTAGGGTATCCTTAAAAAGCTGAGAGAAGATTCTGCACATTTTTTTATATCCGAGGAGCACCAAGCAGCTAGCATACAAAAAGGCAAAAATAAGCATTATTGGAATTTCTAAGAAATTAGAATGAGTTGAAGTGTGCAACAGTGATTAAACAGTGGTCTTCCCATGAAGGGCATGGAATAAATTGAAATGGCAAAAGCAATATCAAACAATGAACCAGAAGTAGAGCAAACTTCCCGCGCAAAGAGGCTAAGTTTATTGCTTATTCTTTTTCTCCATTGTCTGTGCACAAATTTCAGTTGGCATAATTGGATTACGAAATAATTACAAATGAGTGCATTATCAAGGAGCCAATTGACTCCACAAATCGACAAGATATGCATATGCCTAGTTCCTATTAATGTGGCATGTGACTAGTTCCTAAACTATTTACAAACACGGGATTTAGTTCATTTAACAATCGAACAAATTTATTTTGAGTCCCTGCTAAGGAAAAGGGAAGAAACCATGCATATTTCACTTTGTGATAGGTTAGTATGATGTGTATTTTTAAGGAGAGTCAGCTTGTCCAGGTTGGGGGCACAAGATGCCCTCCAGGGAACAAAACCGACGATAAATATAATCTAAACATATTTTGATAAGAGTCATAAGACACGAATGAAACTGAAATTGTACTGTACTGAGACTACATATTTCCGCCACTATAGTATAAGGGCTTAGACCAGATTATACAAAGGTAAGTAGGATTGGTTCACTTCACTCATTTTATGTTTTGATTTTATGGGCCCTCTAAGTTTAAGTAGATAAGCTAAAAAACTACATGCTATAACCGATTAAATGCAAACTTGTTTTTTCAATATGATAAATGGAACTCAAGTCCATTTAAGGAGTGATTTCCACATTCAACTTAAGCTCCCCAAACTTGAGCCTATCACAAAAAGAAAGTGAGAGGCTAAAAGTGGAGGGCTAATAATATTTCCTGTGTTAAACATAAACATGTCATCACTAAACCTGAATTAGCAGAAACTTTGACCTTTGACCACGCGGACGATGTAGCTCTATCTGCCAAATATTCTCATAAAAAAGCTCAAGCTTGTAGTCAACACAACGGTAGGACAGGAAGAAGTGCAGTTTTCGTAGTCCCAACCCAAATTTTAGAGAGATATCTTTCTTTTCCCATAGCACAGAAAACCGCTCTTTTGAGATCTGACATCCAAAATATAGAGTTATGCTTTCCATGTCATGTACGTATACCTTTGGACTTTGTACTAAATCAAAGTCCTTTGCATAAGCCTTCAAATAAGAAGTTCCATAATACAACCTTTGCGCAGCCAAGGAGATAATCTGATCAGCATATTCGTCACTTTCGAATTGAACAATGGCATACACTCTTGCCCCTGGCTTTTTGGGCTCCCTAACCTCTAAAGCATAAACTGTTCCCCTGCCTGTGTAACGCTCTAAGAATTCCTTAACTGTGCCCCCCGTCACAAGGCTCGGAAACCCAGACAACTGAATTGTCTTACCCATCAAGTCGAGGTGACTTTATCTGCAGTGTAATCATTACAATGGATAATTAACTATCGAAATCAAAGGAAATAAATGACTTTCAAGAAAATAATTCCACTAAGTGCACAGAGTGTAAGAAGCAAAAGACAATGGGAAATGGAAGAAAACAACAAAAAGAACCAACTAGTTGATTATGAGACATAACATTTAGACATACGGTGATAAAAGGGTAAACTAGGAAGTATAGTCCGATGAACAATGCAAATTCTCAAAATTCTCACCTCTTTGTCAATGTTCTCAATCATCATGATCTTTTGATGATTTTGCTAAGTAAAAATTGGTCTCAAAATGTCAATGTTCTCAATCATCATGTTCTTTTGATGGTTTTGTTAAATAAAAATTGGCCTCAAAAGACTAAGTGTTGCGAAAGCGCGAGGAACACTTCAGGTGCAAAGGCTCCTGGAGCCTATGTGGAAAGTGCAAGACTGGAAGGGCATG
This sequence comes from Rhododendron ovatum, assembly GCA_019656835.1. Classification (NCBI taxonomy): domain Eukaryota; kingdom Viridiplantae; phylum Streptophyta; class Magnoliopsida; order Ericales; family Ericaceae; genus Rhododendron; species Rhododendron ovatum. Next base: position 6,450,239 of record CM033794.1, on the reverse strand, counting down.
CCTGATGGTCAGGGCCGGCCCAAGGATTTTTAGTGCTCAAGGCCTACTAAAAAAAAATGTGCCTTTAAATAGTTAATACTTAAAAAAATTTACTGTAACAATCACAATATTAGAGTTGGGCACTTGGACTTATGGAATGGTGGATTGAACTAACTCATTACCTCTAATTGAGCATTTTTTCATTCTATTGGGCTTAAAAAGAGTCTTACTTAAACCCAAGTAGTAAAAATATTGGAGTGCCCCTAAAATTTGGGATTTTTGGGATGCAAAGGCCCAGGCCTCTTGGGCCTTGTACTTGGGCCGGCCCAGCCAATGATCGTAGAACCCACATCTTTCAAAACGCATCCAAAATGATAAATAATTCCCCATGTGGAACAAAGATACTTAAAAGAAAATAATTAGCGATATATCTTAGCCTTGTAACTTTTGTTTCTAGCACATGAACTAGAAAAGGAAGAATTGTCAATTATCATAACATATCATTATGGAAACTGATTATTCTTGTAAATATGCATTTTTCCTAGAGTTTGTATGCGCTCTCTTTACTTGGATTTGCTATGTTCGCATTGAGAGCTCATCATTAAGGAGGATGGACCTTCTGTTGTCTGTTGTGGAGTATGTTTATTAATGGGCAAAGTCCACTTTCACCCCTGTGGCTTTGGCCATATGCGGATACAACCCCTATAATTTAAAAGTGTGCACATAACCCCCTGTGGTTTTAAAATTGTGCGGATAGACCCCCTACCGTCATATTTTACATCCATATTAGTAGAGGTGTATCTCACACGCCCCTAGAATGTAATCTGAGTCATTTCATAATATATTAAATAAAGAATAGAATATCTCTATAAAAAATAATCTCGATCAGGCATCAATAACCCAGTAATCTAATTTTTAGTAAATTCAAATTTGAAATTTTAATTTCATAACAAAATCGATTCAACCATGAGCTTTTTATTTTTTGATTGACTTGAAAATTGGCATAGATGTAGTACTCGTCAAAATTTACAATATCAACGGTTTGGATTCAATTTTTGGTATAGGAGATGGTATGGTTAGATTTAGAAAAGAAGAAGAATCAAGGGACACGATGAGGGTGTATCGGTCTTTTAATGTTGTCTCCGTTAATATGGATGGAAAACATAACAACAGGGGGGTCTATCCGTACATTTTCAAAACCACAGGAAGTTGTGTGCACATTTTTAAACCATAGGGGGTGTATGTATCCGCACATGACTCATACCACAGGGGGTCAAAGTGGACTTTGCCCTTTATTAATGGAAAATAAACTTCTCAACAAGTGTCTGTAAGTTTTCCTAACTACTACATCTGCCATGAGATATTTAAGCAAACACCTTTTGCATTTTTACAACCTTGTTCTTCATTTATTTCCTGTATTGTACTGTCATTATGATCAGCTCCCTTTTTCCTTGATATTTAAGCAAACGCCTTTCGTTAACATCGGCAACATGAAGAATTGTCAAGTAGACTTTTCAAGCAACAATGGATTCCCCACACAAGTGTTCATTTGGAGATCATAGTATTCACAACGAATACCGATCTCTTAAGATCACTGGAAGAAACTAATAAAACAATGATCCGGATGTAAGGGAAAGATTGGATAAAAAATGATAGAACGGAAAGCTCATCGGTGACATATTTGAAAGTGGTAATTAATGCCAAGGACTGCTAAAATTCGCTTGTAACAAGATTATTATGTGTTTGTGCGAGAGAAGTTCCGGGAAAAAAATGCCAAACAAAAACAACAATAACACTACCTATGTAATCCCCAATCGATGGGGGCATAGGCGGGGAGAACCGGAGACTGATCGGGAAGTTTTACCACTGAATTAGCGGACCCCTGTAACTAAATCAAGGGACGATATACCTAGATCGAGGGACGTTATGCCGTAGAATCATGCCCCCAGATCAAATCCGGAAAGCATAAAAAAGGCTAGGCCTAGAGACCTTGTTTCGATTTTGTGGTTATTACCTCGCTTCCTTCGTTCAAAATCCAGAGCACCAGTAACAAGGAAAACAAATGCCAAAAAGCATCCCAAAAAAAAAAAAGAACTGAAACGCAGGAAATGGGTAACAAAGAAGGCAACCAATTGGCAATTTTTTAAGAGAAGCTAAAAAAAAGAAACTAAAGGAAAAGAAAATCTAGACAACTCAAAAAAAAAAAAAAGAAAAGGAAAACGAAAGTAGTCCACAAAATACATGAGTAAAGAGGAATATAGACTATCGCATTAATTGTGAAGGTGCAGGGATTCTCTCAGTCTACTATGAATATAGAAGCACACAGAACAAGTCATTCTCTTGGTTTCTACTGCATTCTATCTAGAGAGAAACAGTGAGAGAGAGAGAGAGAGAGAGAGAGAGAGAGAGAGAGAGAGAGAGAGACTCACAAGATGACGCAGAGAACTCAATTGCTTCTTTTGTCTCACAAGCAGAATCTGATGAAGCTTACTCAGAGAGTAAAGGAAAACGACGTACATGTATATACAGAGCGACACAGAGAGAGAGAGAGAGTGTGTGTGTGTGCGCGTGTGTGTGATGAAAGAACACAGACCTCGGTTTCTAGTGACAGAAAGTTGACTAGTGGTTGACGAACGACGATGAAAGTGACACTCAACTACCTTAATAATTAAGTAAAGATAAATGATTGGAGAGTCCAACTTTACTTTTGGACTACACTACTGTCTATCTATTGGTTGGATCCGGGAAGCGCCCCAGGCACGCTGCATGGTGCAGTGCTTATTTTTACTTGCCAATTAATAATTCTGATGTGGGTGAAAGTTTTTGAAGTCATTTAAAAAAATTGAGTTGATCGAAAAGTCCAATTAATTAAGTTTACAGGTGTCGTTTTAAATTCTCAAGAAGTCTTTATAGTTTTTAGTAAGGATGAGCATAATTCGAATTGGTTCGGTTTTATAGTAAATTAACAACTAAACTAATATGTACGGATTGAGAATCAAACCAATTCATAGAATGTATATAACCAAATCAATCCAAACCATAAAAATACGGTTCGGATCGAATTGGAACCGAAACCGTTAACATAAATCCATAGACCAAATCATTGAACATGGACCTGCTTTGTTCTTTTTGCAACTTAAAAAGAATTTTTTAAAAAATTCTCCCTAAATTTTCCATACTCTCAACATTTCTCTCTTTATCTCTCTTCACTTATTACCCTTACTATTTTTTGCAAACAAAAATTTAAATTCCAATCCAAACAAAGCATAAAGTTTTTGAAACCGGAGTCAAACCACACTACTAAAAAACCAAACCAAACTATGCGGTTTCGATTGGTTTGGGGACCGGATTCGCGGATTGACAATTTTTTGCTCACCTCTAGTTTTTAGTAGCCAACTATATATCTTTATTTACATTAAGTTCAAGTCTAGAAAATCTAAGTTTATGTTTCCTTTGCTATGAATGAAATCCTAAGCTGTGTTTAAGAAAAAATATAGCCTTTAGCTAGTGACAAGAATTATCTTCTTGTTCATCGTTTCTATATCTCTTAGATAGATTCCTTTGAGTGGTGAGCGATCCCTACGCCATATATCTCTCATTAAATTCTCGAATGGTAACATCTAACTGTGGATGATGAGCGACTATCCTTTTATCATCTTTTTACTTTTCTTCCTTCCCATTTCTAAAATCCAGCATCATATTTGAATTTTAAAAAAACTCTTTCTTTTTCCTGAAAGAATATTTGGACCGTCCAAAACTCATAGACGATGAGATTAAGCGCTGCACGATATACGCTACACCATCTGTCCTTCCCTATTTATCGCCTTTTCTTGGATTCATGTCAATGATAGGAGTAACTATTTCCTACTATTTCTTAAAATTTGTCTAGAATATGAATCCGGCTGAACGTCACATTAATTGAAAATCGTTTAACGAGTATTTCAAAATAAATTAAATTTGAAACTAATGAGATGCAATTCAAGTTGCGATCCTTTTATGTTCCAAAATAAACTTCTTTTCAAAATAATATTGAATGACGTATGATCAATTTAATTTTTGTCATGATTAATCTTTTGAATAAGTTCTGACAAGTGAATGATTCCAATCATTAATGCAAACCAAGAAGAGACTACAAAATAATATATCTCATTCCTAAAGAAGAAGAAGAAAAACAGTCCACTTTTTTCACTCTCTGTTTTAGAATTCTTTTTGTATTTACTAGTTTTCCTAAGACTTCAGTAAAACATATATATTATTTTTATAGAGTCCCTTTCTTCTAAGGACCACCTTAACTTAATAAAATAAGGACCTCCCTTTTCCGATAGAATTTCGATGATCCAAGCCGCCCAATGTGTTCAAAACGTGATTTTAAGGGTACCCGCGAGTAATCAGCAAAAAAAAATGACTGGAAAGGCTTCATCCGAGCAGTTTTTGTCTATATTTTATCGAACGGTTCAAATAAAAATTGCTCGGATGAAGCCTTTCCCGGTCATTTTTTTGGCTAATTCAAGGTACTCTTAAAATCACGTTCTGAACATATTGAGCGGCTCGGATCATTAAAATTCGAACGGAAAATGGGAGAAATTGAGAGGTCCTTATTTTAACTAAAATAAAGACCTCCTCATTTGAAAATGACTGTATTTTTATAAGCCCACATGAATAGAAGAGTTTAAAAACTAAAAATTCTAAACTCAAATTCAAAAAGAAAATCCTTGAAGGCCGAAGAGAACATTTTGGTGGCGTTTTTTCCTTTTACTAAGCACTTCTTTATCCTCGACAAACTTTCTATCCACACGAGTATTACAAAACAGAACGGATTTTGTCTACACAAACAAATAAGAGCACATCTCCAACTGTCAGATCGAATTTTCAATAGGTTATGGCCATTCGATCAAGAAAATACATCATAATATAAACCTCCTAACCATATAACTGATAAATTCTTTCAATTAATTGCTTTTAAGTTGTTTTCTTAAAAGGCTTGATTATATTTTTGAATTTAAATCAACTAAATAATTGATTTTCCTCTAAAGTTGATTTCCTGACATTCAATTCAATATTTGTTTTAAAATTGTTTCTTTTTAGGTTGATTTTCATATAATAAAAAAGGAAACAATTATTTTTGGATTCATAAGCGAAAAGGAAACAACCTTTTTTTTCTTTAATAATTAACATTCACATACGTGTTTCTTTGAAGAAAGAGAGAGATTCATAATCTATGCAAAAACGCGAATAGAATGCTAAACTTAGATTTTCCTTTTATAAGCATACACACAATTCTTTTAATTCATCAACCTCTTCAATAAGAGGGGAAGTCAGTTTTGCTTCGTACTTTTATTAACGGAGAAAGAGAGAGATTCATAATCTATGCTAAACTCGAATAGACAAGATCCATAATTAATGTAACTAATTTTTGTCACAATTTTACTTTAGAGAATTTTTGCCCATTTAGTTACTCCGTATTATTTTTGCATGCTTTCGTGTTGGAGTTCATGTTCTTAATTTTGTTCTTTGAAGAAATAAGATTCAAAAGTGATAAGACTGTTAAAGACAAACTTTTTGAACTACAATCCTTTTGCAGAATACAACCTCCTATGGGGAGCACTCTTTTTAGCTACATTTGTGTATGAATCTGACATCTATCACTATTTAGTACTAGCTTTTATGTCATGTTTGAACTTGGATCTTATGGATGCAACATAATAGGATTTGCATTTATGGCTCGAACTTAGGTGATTTGGATAATCATTAATTGTGTCGTACATACGAGTTAAATGTTATTCTTCTAAATTATTATAAAATTGAAAATAAGCGCCGAGGGATCAAAGAACAAAAACTTCTTGTGATAAAACACTTTTTCAATTCAAAACACGTTGCTTCGTGCCTTCAGGCATGGACAATCCCTATTACCTATATCATAAATTTAACAAAAAAAAAATAGAATTATTTATTCTTCTAAGTACCACAGAATGTGGTAGCCTAGATGGCAAGGGTGAGTGGGCTTAAGTGCTTCCTTCCTCTCGTACAAGACCCGTCCAAGTTCGGGTTCTTTGTCCATCTAGTATCTAAGTAGTGCTATGATGACGGACTTGTTTTTCCAGATAGCAGCTATGACTTAAACGGACATTCTACAACGGGTCGGAAACTGCTATAGTCACGTCCAATGAGATTGTTACACTGGTTGTCATTTCCCACCCTTTTTGTGGTTCAAAACAAAAGTAACACAAAAATATTACAAAAATTTTGCTGAGAACATGAATGAATTCATAAGAGGACTTTTGATGTGTTTTTTTTTTTTTATCAGCTAGAAAAACATATATTATATATATAAGAAAACAGTATAATAAAGACGGACACTATCGGTCCGAAAATACAAAAAACCACAACTAAAACAAAAAAACACAAAAAAATAACAGAACAAACAGAAAATCCCGCAAGGAACCAAAACGCCGGAGTCGGACTTTTGATGTGTTTGTAACCTGCTCATTTGAGATTCATTTCTCTCCCGCTTTCCTTATACATAGCTTGACCTGTCACCAAACTATCTGTTAAGGTTTCGCACCAAGAAATACTCCCTCCGTCCCAATTTACTTGTTCCAGTTCTATTCTAACTAGATTAAAAAACTAGTTATATTTTTCAATGTTCTAAAAAGCGCTCGGCGCTAGGCGGGCGGCCGACCACCTTCA
>CM033794.1:6155220-6443473 GCA_019656835.1 Rhododendron ovatum | reverse complement strand
GTGAATATTAAAAAATTGAGTGTGAAAATCAATTCCCTATATACGTGCACATTGAATTCAGCATTTTCTTGGATGAGAATAACTTATGGAGGAGCCGTGAATAAGTTATTCACGGAGCCAAAAAATCATGCACATCCGTCTATCTTGGTAATCAATAGTTGAGATATGTTTTTAAATTTTGACCGGTAATAAATATCTTTGACCGGTAATGATTTATTTTTAAATCCGGACCGTCCGAAAGTACACTTTTAAATGCGCGAGATTGAGCACCGTAAAACTTATTTACGATTACTCCGTGAGCAAGTTATTCTCTTCTTGCACTCCAAGGTTTGCAGTGTTAACCTTCTTTTTCCCTTGATCTTGCGGTCCCTTTTGATAATTTTGCTTGATACCCCTGAAATGCATGACTCCGTTGGACTGTAATACATTTGTTGGTTGACCCACTGAATTCATCCATATCACGTGCCCATCAATTCTTTCCTTAATTAGTTTTGTCACTGTTCACCCTAGGTAGCTAGTTATATAAAAGAAAATTGGCGTTTGTAAGAACTACCAGGCATTTAACATAGGAGTATCAAACTGAAATTTATTTGTGAAATACTAAGTCACATTTCACCAGGCTTTGTCAAATAGGAGTACAAGTTTCAGTTCTTCTTTGGGACTTTCATTGTGATGTGGGGCTAATTAATTAAGAAGAATGAGCATTTTTGCTAAAGATACGCGCGTGCATTGAATTCTGCATTTTCTTGAACTCCAAGGTTGTTTGGTATAGATTTTGAGGGAGGATTTTGGAGTAATGAATGGAGAGACATAGTCATATAGATAAAAAAAAAGATGAGAGAATAACAGTGGAAAGAAATTTATTTAAAACGGAGTACATATAGAAAGGTTTTGAGACCCCATAAGGCCATAACAACCGAGTATTTTCAATCTTTTCCTCTTGTTTCCTTTAGCATGCTTGGTTAGATAAGTGATTGAAAACTTAGGGACATTTTATCACACATACTGACATACCCAAATCATGGTTTCATAGTCACAAAAAAAATTGAAAGATCTCAGGTATTCCTAAAACCTGTTATCTTTCTTTTCTTTTCTAGAAGGAGTGATAATGAATCATACACCATTTAGAAAGATAAATAGATTTCTTGAACAAGCATTTGAGAAATGTTATGAGCGGTTTTAGCCTAAGTCACATTACATAACCTTTCCAAATGTTCTGCGCTTTCATTCTCAATCCTCATGCTGTGCTCACGCTATCAATCCACGCTCTCGCAAAATTTAGTAGTTGGAATCATGGGTTGCAAAGGCATTTTCGCCAACCCGCTCCTAATCACACATGGAAATTTAGGTTGTTTCAGCATACTAATTAAGGAAAGCGTACAATATGCAATTTACAAGTTTAGTTAATTTCAAAGGATAGTGATAATGCATAAATTGTCTTTCTTAGTGTTAAAATTTCAGTTCATAAAAATCTTGTATATTGCATATGGTATAAACCTTTTGTGCACTAGAATTTTGGCACCAACAAAAACAATGACATCTGTATTTGTACTAGATCTTCAAAGGTATTGTAAACTTCTCAATAATCAGAATGAAAGCAATTTTTATGATGAATGTCAAATTAATAAGTGGGCTTGATTACAAAATTAACTGTCTAGTGGGATGGATAATTAATACTACTAAGTTGAAGTGATTACGTAGCTTGGTTAAGATCCCAATTTCTAACTGAGGATGTGGCACCGCTCCTAGCCTCCTATCACCGTGCACTCCGGGCTTGTAAGCCACTTAGGGGGTGTTTTTACAATAAGTCTACAGCTCACGAAACCAACCCACGAAACAAATCACGACGTTGACGCAAGCTGACGTGGCCTGGCACCACGTTAGCTGTTAGGAAAAAAAAAATCCACAAATGTTGAAATTTTTGAATCATTCGTGCGAAACTGGAACGCTCCAAAACAGAGAGAGACAGAGAAGAGGAGGAGGAGGTCCACGAACTCACCGCACGACCACCGACGACCACCAGTCTAACCTCCACCTCCGACGACGACCACCACCACCCGGTCCACCTCCGGCGACCAACCCGTCACGAAAATCCACCGACGACCGTCGACAAATCCACCGTCCAAGGTCTCTCTCTCTCTCTCTCTCTCTCTCTCTCTCTCTCTCCGTTCGTATATCTAGTTCAAATAGTGTTGAAGTGATGAAAGAAATTTATGCGTATGAGATTAACAGTTAATGTGATACTCGGCAATTTGTACTCGGGAAACATAGGTGAAGCTGAAAGAAAAGCAATTTTTAGTTAGGGCTAGCTCTAATACTCGGCATTTTTCAATTCTACATGACCAATGTAGATATCAGTTGGTCTGTAGATAATACCCAAAAAAAATTAGGGCGTAGACAGTTGCAAATAACTCAAAAATAGAACAAAGCATGAAATTGATTATAGGTAATAGGTATTAATTTGTAATGATTAGAGTAAGATGAGGTATGGATTCTGGGATTGGCTTATATAGATTCTTGGCATGGTTGGTCTTGTTAATATAGTCATATTATTTCAGTAGTGTCGTTACGTACAACTTGTCTAGTTTTGCTCATCCCTCGCTCTTTGTGCTTCTTGAAAGCGGTTAATTTTATATGTGAAGAGCAATTTGGTTAATGAATAGTGAACAAAATGTTATTCTCGAAAAATAATGCAGATATCCATACATAAGGATTATTAGACTACATGGTGGACTGGAAAAATAATGCTTATGTTATACTTAAATTATCTGTAATCAAATATTAACTTATTTCTTTTGACCTTATGTGGACGTGTGGTTTGTTTACATGTAGGTGATATTTCCGTTGCCATCACCATTGTCTTTGATGTCGCCGGAGTCAGTTCTGTTGACAATGTCTCCTCGATCGCCGCATGAAGATGATATAGATACTAATGAGGTGGAGGAGGAGGTATGGAGAGGACATAATGAAGATGAAGAAGACGTACCGAGTGGTTCTGCAAACAAAGAGTGTGATGAGATAGCTACTAATGAGAATGGAAAGGAGGCAACACAAAATTTTGAAGTTACAGTTGAGCAACCGAAGGTGGGAATGATATTCGACACACCAAATGAAGCTTATCTATATTACTCAAGATATGCTAAAGAAAATGGGTTTGGTGTGTCAAAGAAAACTAACAAAAAGGGAAGAGATGGAACCTTAAGGAATGTAACTTTTCAATGTAGTCGTGGTGGAAAAGCGAGGGTGAGAACAACCAATCCAGTCAAACCATGGCCACAAACAAAAATTGAGTGTCCAGCTTGCCTTAATTTTTCTCTATACCCGGATGGAAAGTGAGGTTAAGTCGGGTTGCCTTAGAGCACAATCATGATTGTAGCCTGGGAAAGTTCAAGTTTTACAAGAGCAATAGGGTTCTTGATGAACATGTGAAAAGAAAGTTCATATTGAATGATAAGGCCGGGATTCCATTGTACAAGACTTATGACTTACTTCAGATTCAAGCGGGGGGACATGACAACCTTCCATATTACCAAAAGGATTGCCAAAACTTCTTGGATCATCGGCGACGTTCGCTACTTAAGGAAGCAGATGCTGAGGCGATGCATAGTTATTTCATGAAGATGAAAGCCAATAATTCTGACTTCTTTTTTGCCATGGATTTAGATGATGAGAGTCGACTAAGGAATGTATTCTGGGCTGATGTAAGGAATAGGGCAGCTTGTAAGGAGTTTGGTGATGTTGTGACATTTGACACAACATACTTGCTAAACAAGTATGATATGCCTTTTGCTCCATTTGTAGGCGTTAATCATCATGGTCAATCGATATTATTGGGATGTGGACTCGTCTCTCATGAAGATACCAAGTCATTCTCGTGGTTATATAAGACTTGGATGACATGCATGTGGGGTTGTGCTCCCAAGACGATTATTACCGATCAATGTATGGCCATGAAGAATGTTATAGAAGACGTATTCCCTAACACCCGACACCGGTGGTGCATATGGCACATCTTGAAAAATGTGCCAGAAAAGTTGGGAACGTACGATGCGTATAAATCAATTTCACCTTCTTTGCACAATATAGTTTATGATTCACTTACAAAAGAAGAATTTGAGGAAGCTTGGGAGGCGTTCATCAAAAAGTGTGAACTTCAAGATAATGAATGGTTACATGGGTTGTACTTAGAGAGGAACCGATGGGTGCCGGCTTTTGTCAAAGATGTATTTTGGGCGGGAATGTCATCTACACAAAGAAGTGAGAGTATGAATTTTTATTTTGATGATTACATCAATTCGAAGACGACCTTGAAACAATTTGTAGAACAATATGAGAATGCATTGGCCAAAAAAATAGACAATGAAAAACATGAAGATACAAAAAGTTCGCAATCTTACATCCCATGCATAACTGAAGATCGGTTGGAGAATTAATTTCAAAGTGCTTACACAAATGCAAAGGCGAAAGAGTTTCAAGATCAATTTGTTGGCAAACTTAATTGTTCTTTGCATGAAAGAAAAATAGGTGATGTTTGGTCGGAGTATGAGGTAAAAGAGTGGGTTACATTTGGAGAAGAAAAAAGGAGAAAACGTGTGTCATTTACTGTCGATTTTAATGGTGAGACGAATGAAACCAATTGTACTTGTCGATTGTTTGAGTTTAGAGGAATGGTGTGTCGACATCAACTAATGGTGTTCCATGATAGGGGAATTCAAAGAGTACCTGACAAGTATGTTTTCAGAAGATGGAGAAAAGACGTGAAAATGATCCACACTAAAATTCGAATCAACTACGATAACTCGTCGAGGACAATTGAAGCACATCGGCATGACAACATGTGCAATATCTTTAATGAGGTTGCCGATTTGACAGAAGATTGTCAAGACAAGTATGCTAAGGTGATGGAACGGTTACGGGAGCTAAAAGGAGAGTTGATTGAATCTTCGGTTATTTGTGGAAGTAATATGATTTCCGATACTCCTAATGAGTCATTTTCACTTGGAGATGAAGTTTTAGCTTCCAAAGAGAGCATGAAAATCCTTGACCCAATACCTATTCGTCGAAAAGGGAGACCACAGTCTAAAAGAATGCAAGGTGTTGTTGAAAAAATTTGTAAGAGGAAAAGGGCACCAAAAAAGAAGACATTGCCTAACAAAAATGCCAAGGTATAATTTTTTTATTTATTTGTTTACTTGTTGATATGGACATATACATATTAGGATGAATGCTTACTAGTTATATTCTTTTACTAATTTTAGGAGGTTGAGGATATTGCGGATGGCCATGTGTTTGGAACACAAGAGGGTGTCATAAATGTAAATGTAAGAAAAAAAAAATTTATTGCTAAATTCTTTTTATAATTCCTTTATTAAGTTTCATGTTAAACCCTTCTTTTTTTTGTTGGCCAAAGTTATCCAAGCTACATGGGGTAATTAATGTGGCCAAACATGATGCCTTATAATATGCAACTAAATATGGCACAAGGTAGAACCATCCTCCCATTTTCTCCGACTTTATGTCCAACCGAAACAAGTTTTAACCAATTTGTTAACAACGTCCCGACTTCGCAAAGCAACTTACCAAGTTTACTCAATACTCAAGTTTGGAGAGGACAATCAAGTATCACGGGTAGTCAACTTTGAGGAGGAGGAGTATCGAGTGATTTTTTGAAAAGTCAAGGACAAGGTTGGGGAGGAGTACAACAAAGTTGTACAGAAATGATGAATGCAAGAGATAACAGTTAACAATAGAAAACTTGTTTGTGTAACTTGGGTGTGTGTCTGTATTTTAATGAGTATCATCGATGTTTCTTTTTGGGGGGTTATGGCTTGGGAGGTTTATTATTGATCTTGATGTATCTGTATTTTTTTTTTTTTTTTGGTAAAAGATGTATCTGTATTTTGATGAGTATCCTGATAGCATTTGTGTAGTGTATCTCTGTATGTTGTCAAATGAAATATATTGTCAGTTTGTTATTGGTCTGATGTGTCTTGACTTTAATGAGTATCTTGAGAATTCTTGTAGCTGTGACTCAATGAGTGTATTTTGAGTGCCTGTGTTGTCGAATGGAAAATATATGTTGGTTTGGATTGCCTGTATATTGTTGGATGAAAAATATGTATTGGTTCTGAATGTGTTCTTGGTGCCTTCAAGAGAAATTGGTAAAATCAAGTTGTTACAAATGTTGTTATTCTTATGGATCAGTTTTTGGGATAGCATGGAATGTAAGAAAGTTATTATTATGAATTAGTTTTCAGGATGGAATTGAATATAAGAAAGTTCTTTTTTGGGATGGAATTGATCAGTGTATGAAAGTTCTTTATGCCCCGAGCACTAGTCTTGCACCGAATGATCTTGAGTTTCAATGTTGGTAATACTTGCTTGCACCGAATGATCTTTAGGAGTGCTGAAATTGAGTTTTTGGAGTGCCGGTGTCTGTGTCGTGTCCGTTCACGACGGTAGGTTTTGAAAAAAATTCGGCAAAGTCTCCTCTGTTTTTGGTCCTAACCCGACGTCTCGCATCTCTATCAGTACATCAATAACAACAGCCACCACATCAGGTTATGCACAAGCCCACGCTAAGCATTTCTCATTCTAAATTATCATTCATAAGTCACATTCACAACAACTAAATAATTGAAACCTGAATAGAATGGAATTCAAAGGCATATTGGATAAGTGAAGGATATGCACAAATGAGCAGAACAACACCAAAAAATATGTATAAACTGAATTTTTATTAAAGTTCTATTGTAATTACATCATCTGAGTATAAGTTACAAAATTCATCTCTCTAAACAAAATTTATATCTCTGATGATGCAACATTCCCTCTTTCTGAAGGCATGAGACTTTTTTCAATTTGCAAAGAAATAGCAGCATCTAATTTTTCATGTATCTTCTGACATAATTGTATAGTCCACTTTTCTTGCTTCCCATAAAATCAATCAAATCCTTCATAGCTATCTTTGCGTCATGAAGATTATCATCCGCAATGCATTTCCATCCCTTGACGTCACTCAAGACAACAACCAAGCGCATTGCAGAGTGCAAAAACGTTTCTCTGGATCAAAAATTGAAGAAGAATAAAAAGATCAGTACATCATCTGTTAAATCATCTGGCAATATTAGAAAACAGAAAATGGAATAAGAAAGACAACATAGTTTAAAGCATCATTGCCACATTCATACTTAACATAGTTCTTAGCCTTGCAATTGGCATTACAATAGGCAGTGAAAGATAAGAATGTTGAAGCAATAAGGTTCCACTACAATAATCAGTCTTCTCTACGAATACAACAACATAATAGAGAAGAATCGACAGAATAGTCCATAGGCAACACAATGGGATATCTGATTACTGGTAAACAAGAAAGATAACATTCTACAGGAGTGAAGACAACATAGAATATCTAGATATGGTCCTTACCAATGGGGTATAAGGTTTACTACGAATGTTGGGGAAAGTCCTTGGCCTGTCTTTATAAGGCCCCAAATTGCCACTCTCCATATCGTTGTCCATTGCAATAGCATGTGAGGAATTCGACCTCCGAGCAACAGTGAAAGGGTTGAACCCGCCAATTTGGGGCAAGTCACCCCCTGAACCTGTTCGCTGAATTTTGAATGGTTTTTGCTGCACAAAAAATCTTAAGTCAACAGCTCAACTGCTAAAATAGCCACCAATCTTTGTCTTGGGCCCGTGCTCCTCAGAGGTCTACAGCTACAAATCCATATCCATTGCTGCTTCCTGGACAAGCAAGGAGTAAGAAGATATTCTCCTATCCAAGCCTTCAACGCCATTCAAGAACTCTGATAAAACCACCAATCTCCATTGTACAAGCGAGCATTAGCGGAAATAACATCTACTCATTGCAGTGGGGAATCAATAGCATAGATTCCAAGAACATAAATATGAAGAAAGAACTTCATACGCAGCAATCATAGAAAACAACAATAATTTATCCAATATCAACACATCATGGGCATATTTTGAGGACAAATTAAGCTCCCTAAACAAGGACACCCTAATTTTTCGGGGCAACAAAAGGCATAATGGAAAATGAAGGGAAGTGTTCATCAAATGCATGTCAAATAAAAATACAGGAAAAGAAGACTTGAGGAATAGAAGGAAAATGTAAAACTGTATCTTAAACCAGCAGTCAATTTGCTTCGTCAAAATTGGGTCAGTAAATCAAAACAGAAGGCCACCAGGCCAATGATTGAAGTAATTACACAAAAAAAAAAAATGAAGGAAAGCAGATATTCAAATACAATTGAAATGAACAATGCAATTATAAATATAAACCGAGAAATACAGTACTAGACGGTAACCAAAAAAGGATATGGTGGTCCTCTATCAGAGAAGCCAAACTGAGCATAGGAAATCAGGGACTACAGCAGAGGATAGGTTAGCCAAAGACATTGAATTGAATCCAATAAAGGCTGAATATGGGAATCAGAGACCTGGATAAAAAACAGGATAGATTATATCTCCATAACAAGGCACTAAAATAAACAAATATTAGGAAAGAAAGAAAGAAAAACCCGAGATCAAGTGGTGGCAAATCGGCAGGTGGGTTTGCGGTGGCGTGGTGGTGGGTTGTCGGTGGAGAGAGAGGGGCGTCAGCGGCGGGGGCTGAGCTCGTCGGTCGGAGTGGAGGGAGGTGGAGTCGGAGTGGAGGGGCTGCCGGTTGTCGGTGGATTTTCGCGACGGGTTGATCGTCGGAGGTGGACCGGGTGGTGGTCGTGGTCGCCGGAGGTGGAGGTGAGACTGGTGGTCGCGCGGTGAGTTCGTGACCTCATCCTCCTCTTCTCTCTCTCTCTCTCTCTCTGTCTCTCTCTCTCTCTATGTGTGTGTGTTTTGGGGCGTCCCAGAATTTGCTTGATGTTTTTTGAGAACGATTCAAAAATTTCAGCATTTGTAGGTTTTGTTTGTTTTTTTTTTTTCTAACAGCTGACGTGGGGCCAGGCCACGTCAGCATCGTGATTTGTTTCGTGAGTTGGTTTCGTGAGCTGTAGACTTATTGGTGTTTTTACTATAAAAAAAATGCTAAAAATATATATTTTACTATTTTGTTTTCATTAACAAATAAATTTCAGTATTTTGTTATTTCATTTTCACTAACAAAAAAGTTGTCAGCAAATTTTTTTTTCTACAGTAATTCTACTCACAAACGCACATCAATAACTTATTCACTATCGGAAACACCTAACAACTTCTCAACCACGTACAAATAAAAATCTATAAATTTTTCACTACGGAAAACACCCCCTTAATTGGCACATAATTAATTAATGTAGATATATACTCCAATTTTATTTTATTTTATTGGCAAATGAAATTTTATTAATCTCCAAGGGCCGGGTACATCAAGGGGAAAAACGAGAGGTATGAAGTACATCTCACTGAAAATAAAAGAAACAAAACATACAATAAAAGAAACGAAACATCATCCAACAGAAAGTTGGATGAGGAAACAAGTGTAATGTTCTATCGCGAATCCTATCCTGACCAATTGTGCATTTCTCTATTGATTTGGTTCTCGGAGTCATCAATATGTGAGAGTTAGTATTGTTCTTCATTTACCACAAAACCGAACTACTCCGGATCATACTCACCTCTAATTTTATTTCACAAATAACGACGTCCCGCTCGCATTATAATAGAATACATAACGCGTGAAATTAATTTCTGTTACATAATTTCATTTGAGATCGATATCAAAACTATGTTATTATGGGAAGACGTATTTGTCATTTACACAACACATATTTGAAGTACTTTTATAATATATAAATGGAAAAATACATACAAAAGAAGTCACATATGACTTTCTTTGAAGTATATATGTACCTACTTAAGCACTCCTGGAGTACTGTCTTTAACATTTCATGTATCTTTAAAAAAAATAAGTAGTTGATTTTGACACTCCATTTTTTGATAAGCATACTCAAGTATTCGATTTTTTACTATTCAAATAAAAATGACAAGATTAGTAAAAGAAAAATATTAGAGTATTGTTATCAGAAAGTAGAGAATACCAAAATCATTGTCCAAAAATATCAAGAAAGATAACTCAAGTTAGCTAGTGAGAGGGGAAAAAAAAGAGCAATTACTGTAGTTCAAGACACGTGGCTTGAGGGTGTAGAACTCCATGTAGACCATGTTCTCTTCACAATAGTACAAACGAAATGCAATCATCATTAATTTGTTAGTCAAAGTCCAACCATGAGAACATAAGAGATGATATTTCAAAAAAATTGTTGCCTTCGTTTCATAAAGTTGGTTCCTTAAGTTATGAAATTACACGCAAATTTCAAATTAAAAAATAATATATCTACTAAAATAATTTTTTTATTTTTATTTTTATCGTTCAAAAGATCTCATAAAAAACTATCAAACAATATGCTTATTGCACACAAAAAAAAAAAATCGGTAATAAGTATATTATTTTTAAACTTGAAAATTACATATAATTTCGTAGGGGACAAACTTTGCGAAACGGAGGGAGTAACAAGGATTACTGGGAAAAACTTGAAGTCTTTTTTTTTTATCTGCAAACAAAAATTATTAACTCAATAAAGGGTACATCAAGAAGCAAAACAATCGTCCAGCAAAGAGTGGAATGAAAGAACACCAAAAGAAACACCAAACATGCTCAACATTCAAAGGAAAATCCGATCGAAACTAATTAAGCAAGCTAATTAGGCCAAGCCTAGAAGCAAAAGCACCCAAGCAGACTTCCAGTCTTTTCATTTTTGCTCGGCGGAAGACTTCCGGTCTTGGCAATGTGTTTCAATGTTTTTTTGAGACCATATTCGTCCACTGCTTTTTTAGCCTCTCTGAACCCATCACCATAGATCTCCTTACCATAAGCGTCATTTTCTATATAGAAAATTGACATTCCTCTCAAAGACTCGGTAAATTGATCATCCGAAGCAAATTCCTCTAACCACATGCGTGAAATTAGCTGGCACATTCCTTCTTCCACCCTTCTCTCCCAATGACAATACCAACCTATAATGTGGACCAAACATCTCTTTCTATAAACAACTGGAAGACTAGATCGAAGTACCGAATGTGTGATCGAAGATCAAAAAGAATGCATGGGACGGATGCCGCGCAAGGCGTACGGCATGAAAACAAGGTAGAAAGAAGGGGGGGGGGGGGGGGGGGGGGGGGGGGGGGGGGGGGCAACATGTTATCAAATGCTCTCTTGTCTTACCTTGTAGCCATATCCAAGCATGCATCATCTCATGCGCCATGATTGCTCCCGTTGTAACCCTACAATTAATTGGGCTCTTTAACTCACAAACCATGTTAAATTGAACGATACAAATACTTCAATTGAAGAAGATAAATATAGTTAATGATGGAATTGGAATAATATACAATGGCCGGTCTACCGCAGGGGTTAGAAGATATATTGGAATTATTGTTTTATCTTTGTTAGTGTACGTAATTATTTTTAAAAATTTGTAAGTACTCAAAGCTCATGTTCATGGGAGAATGCGAGTTACATTGGCAAACCATAAAGAATCACAACCGCTGTCACTTTGTGGCCTGTCACATGTACAACCTCCTTAACAACTTCTATTTTGTCCCCTCTCTGTGCACATTCCATAACCTGCATATAAATTCGAGTGAAAATGTCAATAAAATTGCTCCTTTGAATATCAGGAGTGTAGGGGTTCAGGTTTGGAGGGATCTTTGCCTGGTACAATACTCCTCTTCCGTTGCTCCGCTCGTCCGCCTGGGGTCCTGCAACCAGTCACTAGGGCTTGGAAAGCCCAGTGACCCTCCGACGATCAAGTTAGATGTAAGGAGAGAAGTTTAGGTCTAGGGTTAGGGTAAAGATGGCGTACCTCTTTAGGTTAGAATCCCTTTGTATTTATAGACCTATGTTTACTTGGCCTCCAAGGAAGCGCGTAGGAGTCACGCTTAGGTAACCGCCCTCGGTGACGTCATAAGTGACGCACTGGATAAGGCGGTTACGAAGCACATGGCCATGGTGGTCCTGTCTACCACGTGGCACTTTTGGTCCCCCCCTGGTTGGTTACATTCCTTCCAAATCTCAACGGAGCGTATGCCTCGGTGATTAACCGAAGTACTGACAGGAGGGTTAACACCATGCCAGTGAGGATAAGGGTAACTTCAAGGGCTCGCCTGTATGTGACCATGGATCACACCATGAGTCCTCGGTTACCGGGAGCCTATTTACCGAGGTCATAACCGAAGCCTCCACAAGGAGAAATGATAAGTTGACCTTTTCCTTGATCTATTTGAAATATCCTTGCATAAGTATGAAGGAATTAGGACCTTTTTTTGTTCAAACATGAAAGGAATTACTATTAATCTAGATGGTCAACGTAAGGAAACCAAAGTAGCATCATACAAAATAGACATCAAAAGGTCACGAGAGCCAAAATCTAGGTTTTAAGGTGTCCCAATATTCCCTAGGAATCAACAAGAACAAACTCCCTGGCTACGAGCCGGACAATGGTAGCTAGTGACAACGCGTTACATGAAAACATAAAACAAAGCTTTTTATTTGATGGTGTGAACTATTTGATTGTATCAAGATGCAAATTTCCAACGGGAAAAAAACTCCCCATCCAATGGTATTATCGGAGAAACTTTTTTTCCCCTTTCAAACCTTAAATGAGAGAGAACAGAAATGGACGAGAAATACTTACCGCGGTTATATCTTGTGGAACTGCAGTGGTAGTCCCCCATCCTTGGATGATTTCATTTGGCTATCCAACATGTGAAAACTTAAACCTCAGATCCAAAGGTAAAATGGAATTGAAACAAATATTTATCGAACTGAAAACAATGTGTATATCAGTTGCACAGGCACAAATACTAGTCATAGAGTCTGGATGGGTTCACGCTATTGATTAACTGAAATTTTAGATATTTTCAGTATTCAGTTTGAAATTACCAACTATCCAAGAGAACTCATTTTTCTTAATTAAATGGACTAATTGGTAATTTTAGTGAAAACTAGTGGTATTTTGACATTAATATGAATTCAAAAAATATAGCTAGCGTGAATTCAACTCAAAAAACTTCAAAACTTATTGAATAAAGGGGCAAGTTTTTAAAATGTATTAATTCCACAAAGCACAAATTGATGCTTCTTCTACAATCTCTCTGTCATCCATGCACTTTATTACGCGCCTGGTTGTTGGGTTAATTAATTAGTTTTGTGACAATAATTATCATAGATTTTGTGCAGTAAGAAGGAATTACTTACTTGCGGGCTTATAGCATGCCCATGATATCGGCATCTGAGGAATTCCTCTTTGTCGACCAGCAAAACAGGTACGTGTGTTTCAAACTTAAGATTCAAGGTGTTATTGAAGAATTTATACATTCTGCGAGCAAAGGGTTCAAATTTTCGCGTATCCATGATTGAGGCAGAAAGACAATCGGGGCAAAGCTTTCGACCATCACCCACGTCCACACATTGTACGCGTCTTCCCTGCACAACTCGAACAAAAATATTGCTATCAAAAAACACTTTCTAAAAAATGTTATGTTGGACGAATTTTGAAAAAAATTACGGGATTCATCGATAGACTTTGTACCATTTGTAAATTCAAAAATATAGATGACCAAGTGCAAGGCCGTCCGCCCTTTTCCAAACCTTTTCCCCGTATTTAAACGAAAATGATTTCCTGTGTTTTTTTTAACGTAAATACCAGGTATATTTGTTTTTGCACTCTCTTTTTACTATATGGCATACGCACTTTTCATTTTCTATTACTCATGTGAATTTAGAATATTACACCACCTTTTTGTAAAAGAAAATAAATTGATAACAAAGTGAGAGTATTAATGTAAGTTCTCATGAATGAAGATAAAAATTACGCAGAACAATAGAAATCGGACTGCCAAAGTCACTCCCCAAATACCAAATGGAGTGGAAGCTTAGGATTTGGCTACTGATGGCTGAGTTCGGTCTGCATAGTATGTGCAATCTCTGCCGTTAAACAAGTATTTTTAAGGGTTCAGGTTCAGATTTTTAAAAAACTCTGACCAACAAAAATCTTTTCTTACTAGAATTAGAATATTCCAAAGATCTGACTCATTGATTGCTGAAATGGGCAATCGAGGTGTTGCGGTCTAACAGAATTAGACTGCAGAGAAGTCGGATTCGTTAATTTGTAAACTATTTTCAAACGAAGACCAGAAGATGTAACAATATTGACAATTAATGTTAATTAGCATTAATGTCGATACGAAATGGTGTGGAAGATTTTAATTGACATGAAAAATTGTAACCCTTAGGTGAGAATGGTTTTTCTCCCTTTTTCTTTTCTTTGGTGTCCCTGTGTGGGATTTCTCCCTGTTTGTAGGGCTTCTATCATCCATGTGTGGGTGTTTTTGGTTATTTTCTGCAGTACTCCGCTTGTTTGGAGCGATGAGTTTAGTTGGAGTAGCGTGTAGTTTTTGAACTGCGTCCCCTCCTATTTGGTTTCTTGATCCTTTGTTTAGGGATAGAGTTTCTTTTTGATGTACTGTTTTCTTGGATCTATAATATCATTTGTTATCGTTTTGGCAAAAATAAAATAAAAAATTGAAGTGTCCTTCATCCCAATTATGTTTTTTCAAATGGCTTTCTTTTCTTTTTTTTGTTGCACAAACCTGAAATCTCTGGCAGCTGCAGCACCTTGTAGTATTATCATCCATATGTTCCTCACAAAAAGTGGAGCCCCAGAATTGATCCGTGTATATCATCGAATGCGAACCGTTCTCCTACAACAAAATAAATTTGAGAAAATGATTAACAAGATGCTTTTGAATTTCCGAAAACTAGTTCCGCTAAACAAGATACATGTGAAATGGACAAACATTTTTTATTCAAAGAGGTACTAGAGAGTAGTTAAGTACGCACGCAATAGCCACAAGAGAGAGCGTACCTACTACGAAAAAATGTGATAGAAGCCCTGTGTGTGCTATATATTGCAATCATGAAGTGGAAACTATCGAGCACCTTTGCTTCAGATGCAACTGACTATTCCTCTAATATTTCTCGTATCATCCAAAGAAAAAAAAAAATTCCTCATATCCATAGGGATAGTAATAAGCCGCTATGTGAACGTTCTCCAAACGACTCTTGGAATTTCTATTGCAATAGAGCTTTTTGTCCATCCAACAAGCGGGCAGCATTAATTTGTTGCCATGCATATTTCATAATTGCTATCTGTGCAACCATATAGTGCCTAGCTAATGATGAGAACTAGGGTGAGCTCAGCTCTTGCTGTTGAGGCTTGGGCAATTTGGGTGGTATTTTCTATGGTTGTGTTCTGGGAGACTCAAAATTCTAGCATTGAGTCTGATAATGCTCGAATTTTTCAAATGCTCAATGAGCATACTAATTGGACAGATTGGGAGATCAAGACCATCATTGATGACATTCAAGATAGAAATTATAATCCTATTTTTTCCTTTCATTGGTGTAATCGTAGAGCAAATGGCCGCGCCCATTGGTTGGCCTCCAAAGCCAGTTCTGGCCTCTGGGTGCCTATCTCCACTGGCCAATCGGCCGCTTGCCCCTCACTAATGTAACTTAATCCATTCTGTAACTTAATCCATTCTGATCTTGACTACTATGTCAATGAATGATTTCCTTTAAAGAAAAAGATTATTAAAAAATAAATAAATTTCAGAATTGATTTTGATGATTAACATATACATATTGGAAGAAACTCACACCTCCATGTCAAAAATGATTTTTTGGAATTTTCCTAAGAGGAGTTTTCCTAAGAAGTAATAATGTCCTTTAATTGATGGTAACTTCTCCAGAAATCCTATGTGTACCGACCAAAATGTAGGGAAACCGTACCGACCGCCCCGCGCGGTGGTCTCCGGCCACCGAACGGCCGATCCGAGCCGTCCAAAAATTTTTTTTAAAAAAACCGAGGGGTCCGACGAGAAAATCAACGGCATCCGAGGTGTGTAAGGTGCTTGATCCGAGCACCATTTTTTCGTGTATATATGTATATTCACGGGAATATACATATATACACGAAAAAAGGGTGCCCGGATCAAGCACCTTGCACACCTCGGATGCCGTTGATTCCCGCGTTGGACCCCTCGGTTTTTTTTAAAAAAAATTTTGGACGGCTCGGATCGGCCGTCCGGTGGCCGTCGGTACGGTTTTCCTACGGAAACCGTCGGTGCAGCTAGCACTACTCGTAACTTCTCGGAACAAATTTTAGAACCCTATAATTATTTCTTAGTAGTGTTTGGTTACTTGACAATTTTGAAGAACTCTGTCAAAGTGCTATCAAAATCATGTAAATTTTCAGTTAAATAAGAAGAACAATTAATGAAAAAATAACATTTCACTTTAGGTTTTTGGGCCTTTGGCCCTTCTCGGACTTTAGGCTTTTGAGCTTCAGCCCATTTTGATGTATCCAACCATTGATTGGTATTCTCTCCCCTTCTCCCTCTTCCCAATATATATTTTGTTTTATAATAAAAAATATTTTCCTTCGACAATCAGAAAAAAAAAAATCCTCACTTTTTGCTAATAAAAAAAAGAAAAAAGAAAAATCGTATAGCTCATTCAATATTAGATCTATAATTACTATACATACATACCGATTTGCTGCAAATGTCACAAAATTTCTTTCTTCCCTCGGCCATCACTTCCCCGAATGTGATGTACCTGAAATAATAATCCAACAGCATAAGGAAAAAGGACAAGAAATCAATCAATCTTTTGTAGACCAAGTGCTTAAGGCAAGTTGTCGTCTTCTTCCTTTTTTTGTAAGGAGGAAAACTAGGCCCAGTGCTTCAACGTGAGATAATCCACTATCTATACATCATAATCCTCTACTATATATCTACTACTGCACTATATACTAATTAAACACTATGGCCTTATAAATGAACCAAACTACTAGAGTTAGAATTCGTGTTCGTTCGTTAAAGCTCGCTGCAAATCTATTTGTTACATACAAACGTATATAGCTCAAACATTGTTGTTGAAGCTCATTAAATTTTCAAACCAAGCTTACAAGCTACTCCTCAGCTTATTCAGTTCATAAAATATAAAAAAAAAAATCAAGCTACTTGAAATCGGCTTGTGTTCTCCTTGATTAAAGCCCGCTCAAGATTGGCTTGTTCCGCAAAACAAGGTAAGCTTGAACATATATATTGTTTTGAAGCTCGTTAAGTTTTTAAATCTAATTTGAACAACTAAATGCTCAGCTTGTATATCATCCCTACTACTACATGGGCCCAAGCATGCAAACAAAATTGATTTATCGCTCTTTTTATCATATATATTCTTCTCTTCCTATTGTGAAATTTTCTTGAATTCACAGGCGCACAAATCGTATTATAATATAATATGGCAAGAGCGAGTTCGAACCCTATATAGAGTGACTTGTGTGATTTATAATTTATTTGTTGGAGAAACTAAATGAATCTAAATTGATCAAACCATAACCTAATTACCAAAACTTATATGGTTGCTTTCTAGACTAGAATCTAAATAAACGATGACAAAAGACACAATTATTCTATCGCAGAAAACTCGAATTTCGTGCATATTAGTTAATGATCCAAGAACTATAAATGATGAGACACACCTAAGGAAAATCATACGCATAGTTTTAATCAATACCACTTGTAGGGTTTCATCCTCAACCCTAATTGAGAATTTTAGCTGGTCATATGTAGGACAATTTTAATCGTATGACTGAAATCCATAACAAAACTAATTAATAAAGCTCACAATTTAATATTTGTATTGCTCCAAAGCCTTCAACCTTGATCTCTGATACTCTTCTTCCCCTTCCGCCACCCCCCCACCCCCCCCTTCCGCCGCACCTCGGGATGTGCTTCTGTGTCGCTACTTGCTACAAATTAAAGCTTCAATGCCCATTGCCCGCCATTATATAGTACTACTTGTATTTGGAAAATGTGACTTCTTCTTCTTCTTCTTTTTCTTTTTGGGAACTGAAATATATTTAATTCCTTTCCGGTGATGCGGTTAAGGATACTATTTTTTTCCTTTTCTGTAATATTGTGAACCCAATCCGCACATAAAGATGTGTTTAAAGAATCCATTCACATGTCTCATTCGTTCGATGCACATGGATCAACATTTATGCAGTTTCGGACATACTCCCTCCTTTCCATAATGTTTGGCACTTTCACTATTCCAGCCTTATGAAAAAATTAACTATATCTTTTAATCCATAATGTTTTTTATAAGTAATATGGATCTTATTTGATAGAGTTTGATTTGTTCTATTAAACAAAGTTCAAAAAATCGCCTAAAATATTATGGATTGAAAGATATATATATTTTAAATATGGCACGCATTCCTAAAAATGCCAAACATTATGGGACGAAGGGAATAATTTATAATCGGAGTTGTATTTTAAAGGTGCGTGCCTAGAAGTTGAGCATTCAAAAATTACTAACTGTATGAAAGACCATGTTCCCATCCAATATAATTTCAATTTAAGACCGTAATTCTTTAAGTTTCCTTGTAAAGGACCCACCACTTGATTAAATGCACCTTCATTAGTAATATGGAACCTAGGAGGTCAGTTTTTTTTTTTTGGAAAATTTCAAAATGGCACATGAATTTTGTATCAAATGTCACAGAGACACCTGAATTTAAGTTTATTTCAATTAAACACCTGTACTAACAAAATCTCCAAATTTAGACACCTGAACTTAAGTTTATTTCAAATAAACACCTGTACTAACAAAATTTCTAAATTTAGACCCTTGTTGTTATACGCCATCTAAAAAATTGCTGATATGGCATCTTCAACCCGTTTAAGTTGCCCCATTGCACATGTTTCCAACAAGGGACGATGCACCCAAGCGAAACCCATCATTAGAAGTATGCCGAGCAGAAAGAAAAATTATGTTTGGGCAAAAAAATATGGTTTGGAGGGAAAATTACCTTAACATAATTGATTTCCCTCCATTTCTCTCTCCAGAAGTCTGTCTATTGTTCCACCATCTCCCTCACTTCAACCTTAGACCTGAAGTTTGCCTATGGGTTTCGCTTGGATGCATCATCCCTTGTTAGAAACATGTGCAATGAGGCAACTTAAACGGGTTGGAGATGCCATATCAGCAATTTTTGGGATGGCCGGAGTATAACGGCGGGGGTCTAAATTTGGGGATTTTGTTAGTACAGGTGTTTAATTGAAATAAACTTAAATTCAGGTATCCAAAATTTGGAGATTTTGTTAGTACAGGTGTTTAATTAAAATAAACTTAAGTTCAGGTGTCTTTGTGACATTTGGTGCAAAGTTTAGGTATCATTTCGAAATTTTTCCTTTTTTTTTTTTCCAACCGATTACAGATGTTATTTAAACCACAAGGAAAATCATTACTTCACAAATGAAACTCGTTCCTAACTAAAGGATCAAGTAACAACGACGATGGGGAATCAATCAAAAGACTAAACCCCCCATACCAACTATACCTCTGCTTGCCAATAGATGAGCAACCTTATTGCAGAACCTATGGGCAAAAGAAAAAGAACGGACTTGAAAACCTTCCACCCAACTCCTGACTAGTCACAATCTGTCCATTTATCATATTAATCACAGCTTGAGCATCACTCTCCATCACAACTGAAGCTAACCCCAACAAAATCCCTGTCCGAATTGCCATGGCTTCTACCACTGCAGGGCTAGGACACCACGACAGCTTCCCCATTATAGCACCAACAAAGCTCCCCCTACTATCTCCTATCACGGTAACGAAACCGCCTTCACCAGATTCCTTCTTCCATGCGCCATCTACATTAATCTTGAATGACCCCTCCGCCGGTCGTTGCCAGAATTGCCAAGGCACCTCCCCACCTCTTCCTCTCTCGTTAATTACCAACTGATTCACTACCAAAAATTCCTGAAAAGCAGCCACTGCTCGTTTGCTAATCATTTCAGGGAGGAGGAATCTTGTGATAAAAAACCGCACCATTTTTCCCTTTCCAAATTTTGAACGATCTAAACATGAACTTAAACTCGAATAGTTGGTTTCGTTCATTCATGGGTCTTGTTTGCCTTTGTGATAATCTCCTAGACTTAGTTTAATTCACCGACCTAATAGGGAATGAGATTTTGATTTAATAAGGAATCTTTACTGGACTTTTCACGAGGGTATTATATATATCTGTACCATCCACATCCTTCCTCATAATTCTTCAACCCATGTTTTTGTCTTTACGCCATTTTGTAACAAATTAATACAGATGTGAAAACTGTCCACCTTCTGCTCCATTCTATTATTAAACGCTAAAAAATCCGGTCCCAACAAATTAGTAATCGAATCTGACCATGCTCTAATTTGTGAATGAAATAGACTCAGGATGCCTGTTTGTTTGACTAGACTAATAACATCGATGCTACATTCTACAAATCATGTATAATATTCCACGCTTTGTCTTTGTACTAGATCTACAAAGGTAATGTAAACTTCTCAATAATCAGAATGAAAGCAATTTTTATGATAAATGTCAAATTGGGCTTGATTGCAAAATTAACTGTCTAGTGGGTTGGATAATAAGTTGAAGCGATGACGTGGCTTGGTGAAGATCCCAATCCCCATTTCTAAGGTTCTCGATCTGAGGAATAGGCACCACTCCTAGCCTCCTATCACCATGCACTCCGGGCGCTCAATTGTTCTATCGCGAATTCAATCCTAATTAACTGTGCATTTCGCTGATTGAATTGGTTCTCGGAGTCGTCAATCTGTGAGAGTTGGTATTGTTCTTGGTTTATCACAAAATCGAACTAATCCGGTTCATACCCACCCCTAGTTGAAGCAATGACGTGGCTTGGTTAAGATCCCAATCCCTATTTCTAAGGTTCTCTGAGGATGTGGCACCGCTCCTAGCCTCCTATCACCATGCACCCTGGGCGCTCAATTGTTCTATCGCGAATCCAATCCTAACCAATTGTGCATTTCGTTGATTGATTTGATTCTCAGAGTCGTCAATCTGTGAGAGTTTGTATTGTTCTTGGTTTACCACTAAACCGAACTAATATGGTTCATACTCTCCCCTAATTTTATTTCACAAACAACCTCCGCTTACATGCAGTAAATTAGAAAACATAACGTGTGAAATCTTTTTCTGTTACATAATTTCATTTGAGATTTCAAAACTATGGTATTATGGGAAAACGTACGTATTTGTCATTTACGCGACAAAAATTGAAGTACTCTTAAAATATAAATGGAAGAATACACACAAATGAGGTCATATCAGACTTCCTTTGAAATTGTATGTACTTGAGCACTCTTGGAATGTCTAACGGGCAGCAAGAACTTCTTCTTTTCCAGCATATTAAGATTGAAACAGGAAAAAATATAGTGACATTACTAGATGAGTAAGGAAGCCCTAGGAACCAAGCGGAAGAAATGTATCTTTGAAAAACTAGGTAATCGATTTCAGCACTCCATCTTCTGATAAACACATTCCAGTATTCGTCTTTTACTGTTCAAAATAAAAATGACAAGATTTAGTAAAAGAAAAATATTAGGGTGTTGTTATCAGAAAGTGGAATGACAAAATCTTTGTCCAAAAAATATCAAGAAAGATATGCTATCGTCACATATCAAGTTCGCTAGTAAAGAAATAAAAACAAGCAATTAGTTCAGGACACATGGCACGAGGGTATCAAAATATTCGTTAGGGAAGCAAAACTCAATAAAGACCATGTTGTCAGTCCAACTATATATGGAGAAATTTTTTGGTGTTGGGCGGGTATATCTCATGTAGTACCTGTTTCACATATTTGGGTCGTTCAATACACTTTTGGACGACTGGATTGAAAATTTAATCACCATACCACCACCACCATCAGACGTCCAAAAACACAATGGACGGGTTGGATACGCCGAGCAAACACCACGCGGTATCCACCCGGCCGGCACTGAAAATTTTTCCCCAACTTTGAAAACATAATTGATCCTGAATAATCCAAAAGAACTTTACAAGATTACTGGGGAAAAGTTCTAGTCTTTTCTTTTCCTTTATTTTTATAGGCAATAGAAAATACGATTAACTCGATAAAGAGTACATCGAGAAGCAAGACAATCACCCACCAAACCAAAGAGTTGAATGAAAGAACACAAAACATGCTATGACTGAGCCTGGAAGCAAAAGCATCCTGCAGGCACCCGAGCAGGAGGGGGATTAAAGCTTCCAATCTTGGCAATGTGTTTCAATGTAGTTTTGAGGCCATATTTGTCCACTGCTTGTTTAGCCTCTCTGAACCCATCACCATAGATCTCCTTACCATGACCATCATTCTCTATATGGAAAATGGACATTTCTCTCAAAGACTTGGTAAATTGATCATCCGAAGCAAATCCCTCCAACCACATGCGCGATATTAGCTGGCACATTCCTTCTTCCACCTTTCTTTCTAAACGAACATACCAACCTATAATGTGGACCAAACATCAATCTTTCTAAAAACAACTGGGTATGCAGTGTTTGGAAGACTAGAAGATCGAATGGAAGGCACGAAGGAGATGCTTACAATTTAAAAAATTTAAAGTACAAAGTCGAAAAGAATGCATGGGATGGATGCCCGCGTGTTGAAAAGGAAGGACGACATAAAAACAAGGTAGAATTAAAATAGGAAAAAAAAAAAAAAACATGGTCCAAATGCTCTGTGTCTTACCTTGTAGCCTTATCCAAGCATGCATCATCTCATGCGCCATAATTAATCCCGTCGTAACCCTACAATTAATTGGGATGTTTAACTCACAAACCATATTTTTGAATGAGCTACATATTAAAAGGAATTATTGCATTGATCGATACAAAAACTTCTATTGAAGATAAATTTTGTGAATGATGGAATTGGAGTAGTATAGAATGGTCTACTGCAGGGTAGTGGTGAGAAACGTGTCGGGCCAGCACAGGTATGGCACAAACACGACACGTTTACAAGCGGCACGGCGCGACATGACACAATTCTTCTCGGGCACGGCACGGCACGATCCCTATAATGGGCCAGGCTAGGCTGTTGTTTTGGGGGCACGTGGCCCAAGCACGTCATGGGCATAGCAAAAGCACGGGCACGACAAAACATAGGCACAGGCACAACACAGGCAAGTGCACGGCACAAGTAAAATTTTAAAAAAATAAAATAATTAATCACAAAGTAGATGTACAATAGATACACTATTTGTCTCATAATTGATGAGTCACAATATTCATGACTACGGTGAAGTATTATATTCATTTTGTAATTTTTTTCTAGTGCTTAAGGTTTAAGAATTGAGTTGATTGATAGTTGAGTATGTGCTATCAGCTAACATAGTTAAGATATACTCAAACTATAGTGATGCAACTCTTATCTATTTACGTTCATTGTATTATGAAATTGCGATTCTCAATAAAATGTTTGTATTTTTATAATTTTATTGTTTTATTTTAATTACTATTTGACACTACTAATTTCTGTCGATTATAAAGGAAAGAATTTTAGCAATTTTTTAAAAGAATTTTTTCATCTTTACAATGCCCGATAAATGGGTCAGGCTAAGCACAACAAGATGCACGCGCGTTTGGCACGGAACAAAAGGGGCTGGGCTGGCACATATGGCACGGCCCATTCGACACCTCTACTACAGGGGTTATATTATAAGATATTTTAACTCATATGAATAATTGTTTTATATCTTTGTTTGTGAATGAAATTATTTTTAAAAATTTGTAATTAAGTTATCAAACTGATCATCATGTTCATGGGAGAATGAGAGTTACATTGGCAAACCATAAATAATCACAATCGCTATCACTTTGCGACCGTGCACAACCTCCCTCACGTGCACAACCTCCTTAACAACTTCTATTTCGTCCCCTCTCTGTGCGCATTTTACAACCTGCACATAAATTCAAGTGAAATGTGAATAAAATTGCTCCTGTATATATATCCGGAGAAATGGTAATTGACCTTTTCCTTAATCCATTTGAAAGATCCTTGCATAAGTATGAAGAAATTAGGACCTTTTGTTTTTGTCAAATGAAAACGAATTACTATTAAACTAGACGATCAACATCAGGAAACCAAAGTAGCGCCATACAATATAGATAACAAAAGGCCACAAGAGCCAAAATTTAGGTTCTAAGGTGTCCTACTCCCAAGGGATCAGCTAGAACAAACTCCCTGGCTGTGACCGAGGCAGTGGTAGTGACTACGCGTTACATAGAAAAATAAAAATGAATCTTTTTATTTGATGGTGCGAACTATTTGATGGTACGAAGGTGCCAATTTCCAATGGAAACAAACTCCCCGTCCAAAAAATATCTCTCAGAAATACAATTAGTAATTAGAAGAAGAACTAAGAAACTACGGGTAATTTTTATTTTTTGAGAAAAAACTAAGGATAGATATTAGTTGTGAGTTCATTTGGTTATTGGTTTATGTGAAATTAGAACTAAACTCCTAGATGTTAAAAAGAAATTGAAAAGTTTATAAAGTTTTGTAGCCACTAGCCATATGCCTTAACATGTCTCTGACTATATATGGTATTAGGGGAGAATTTTTTTTTTTTTTTTCCCCTTTCAAAACTTAAATGAGAGAGAACAGAAATGGATGAGAAATCCTTACCGTCGTTATATTTTGTGGAACTGAAGCGATAGTCCCCCATCCATGCCTTCGATTTGGCTATCGAACAAGTGAAAAATTAAACCTCAAATCCAAAGGTAAAATGGAATTGAAAGTAATAGAATTGAAAACAACTGACATCAGTTGTACGGATACAAACACTGGTCTTAGGACCGAGGGACTGTGCTACGCAGCTTGCTGTGCGGGGTAAATGGTCGCCGCTCCGGTCTCACTCTGATGATCGCAAACGTTTACTTTGTAAAGCTCGTCGAGTAGAACAAATGTATCAAAAATTAGCTCAATCGGATACCATTTAGTGCCTCATCGGAACATTATTATCTTGATTAACCGGTATTTTTGATTAACCGGAGAGGGTCAGTTCACGCTATTGATTAACCGGTATTTTTGATATATATATTTTCAGTATTTAGTCTAAGAATACCAAATATTATTCGAGACAACTCATTTTCCTTAACTAAATGGACTAATTGCTAATTTTAATGGAAACAAGTGGTACCTTGACATTAGTATGAAGTCAAAAAATAAAGCGTGAACTCACCCTCACAAAACATCAAAACATATTGAATAAAGGTGCATGTTTTTAAAATGTATTCCACAAAGGCACGAATTAATGCATCTTCTACAAATCTCTCTCATCCATGCACTTTATTATGTGCCTGATTGTTGGGTTAGTCGGGTCTGACGCAACGGTAAAGTTACATCATAGGTTCGAGTGGCAAAAACTGCCTCTCTGTTTGCAGAGGTAAGACTGCGTACATCAACCCTTCTCTAGACCCCGCAATGGCAGGAGTCTCGTGCACTGAGTTTGCCCTTTTTTTATTTTTGGGTTAGTTTTGTGTCAATAATTATCATAGATTTTGTGCAGTAAGAAGGAATTACTAACTTGCGGCACCCGCCCATGATGGGAGCATCGGTGGAGTTCCTCTTTGTCAACCAGCAAAACAGGTACGTATGTTTCAAACTTAAGATTCAAGGTGTTATTGAAGAATTCATACATTCCGCGAGCAAGGGGTTCACATTTCCGGGTATCCATGATTGAGGCAGAAAGACAATCGGAGCAAAGCTTTCGACCATCACCCACGTCTACATATTTTACACGTCTTCCCTGCACAATTCGAAGAAAAATATTGATATCAAAAACAATTTCTACAAAAGAAATTGGACTGCCAATGTCACTACCCAAATACCAAATGGTGTAGTGGAAGCTTCAAAATACTTTTCCGTAAAAAGATGTGCAATCCAGTATTTAATTGTTAAGGATTTGACAACTAGGGCCCGATTGGATGCTGTTTTGGATGGGTGTATTCCACAATACACCCGGTTTAGGAGTGATGGGACTTGTTTAGCTGGCTTTGGCAACCATTTTTTCACCTGTATTCAACTCTCTCCCTTCTTCCCGTATACACCCCAATCCGGTGGGAGAGGTACTAAATTATTGCTACCCCTGAGCCCTGCAATAACTTCTCCGGCCTGATACACCCAAATTTTGACCATTTTACCCCTTATTATCCCCCTTCCCTAACGGCTCTCTCTCCCAACGACAGTGAATCAAGAACAACAACAACAACAACAACAACAACAACAACACACAGCGAATCAAGAAGAACAACAACAGATCACCACCGCCACCACCACAAAACACACGAAATATGTATGTATATTTAGAGAGAGAGAGAGAGAGAGAGAGAGAGAGACGTACCTGTTGTTATCGGAATTTTTGGGAGGAATTTTGTAGGAGAGAGGGAGGCATAATCGGATTTGTGGGAGAGAGAGAGGGAAGATCGTCGTCGTGTGAATAATTGAACGCCGCCGCCGTCGTCCATGAGAGAAGGCAAGAAGGTCAGAAGGTGGGTGGGCCGGTGGGGTGCAGTAAATGGTGGGTGTTCCTTTTCTTCTTTTTTTTGGTGAACGTAAATGGTGGGTGTTCGGTGGTATAAACAAACAAAAAAGATATAAAAAAAAAATCAAACTTAATATTTTTATATATAAAAAACAGAAATGGATAAAAAAACAGAAATGTCTAACGTTTTTAAACATTTTAAATTAAGTAATTAATTATTGTACTAGTTAACTAATTTACTTTTGATCCTTTGTGAAAAAAATTATTAAAAGTTCGATTTCGTAATTAAATATTTAATCTAATTAATAATCTAATTTAACAATGCACAAGGATAAAAGAGTCATTTAACAGCTTTTAAATCATACACCTTCCCTTATACACCCATTTTATCCTTTATCCAAACCAAGTATTATTTTATCCTCATTCCTTAATACATCATCCAAACCATCTATTTTTTAATACACCCTCTATAAAAGTCACATCAATGTGGGTCCTCCCTTCTTAACTAATACCCCCGACTATCTTATCCACCCTTCATAAATAATACACCCAAAACTTATACCGCATCCAATCGGGCCCTAATGTCTGAGTTTGGTCTGCATAGTACGTGCAATCTTGGCCGTTAAAATGTATTATTATTAGTTTAGAATTTTTAAAGACTTTGACCAACAAAAAATCTTTTCTTATGAGTTAGAATCTTTTATGCCTTGTTCTTTTCTCTTCTCAAAAAGAATTTTTGCAAAAAATTTCCCCTAGATTCCTCCTAGATTCTCTTTACTTTTACTATTTCTCTCTCTATCTCTCTCCACTTATTACCCCTACTATTTTTCAAAATTTTTTTCAAAATACAATCCAAACACAGCATTAATGATTTGAACTGTTGATTGCTAAGATGGACAATCGATGTGTGATTGCATCTAACAGAATTAGACCGCAAAGAAGTCGGCTCCGTTAATTTGTTAACTATTTTCAAAGAAGACAAGTAGATGTAACAATTAAAAAAATTATTTACAAATAATGTTAATTAGCATTAATGTCGATACGAAATGGTGCAGAAGATTTTAGTACCCCAATTGACATGAAAAATTGTACTCTACTAACCCTAAGGTGTGAATGGGCATGAGAAGGGCTGGCCTTGATTCTTGGGTACGTATCCTTCATGGCCCAATTTTGTTTTTACAAATGGAATTTTTTTTGGAAATTGAATTCTACATTTTTTTTTGACATGTACACTTTTTTTTTTTTTTGTCTTCTAACAAAAAAATTACATGCACTTTTAATATTAAAATTAAAAAAAAAAGAGTGTAAGTGTCAAAAAATAGAGGGTAGAATTCAATTTCTTTCTTCTTTTTTTTTGCACAAACCTGAAATCTTTGGCAGCTTCAGCAACTTGCAGTATTGTCATGCTTATGTTCCTGACAATAAGTGGACCCCCAGAACCGATTCGGGCATATCATTGGATGCGAACGGTTCTCCTACATTAAAATAAACAATGAAGTTTCAACACACTTTCAAGAAATTTAACCCCCAAAAAAAAAACACTTTCAAGAAATTTGGTGTTTTTTTTTTTTTGTTTTAACCAACCAAATTTCTCTCTCTCTATCTCTCTCAACAAATTTGGTTGGTTGATGATCTTCTAAAAACCAACTGTGATTAGTTCAATTGACCAGGACTCTTGCATCTCATTAGGAGGTCACGAGTTCAAGTCTCTCTACTACTTGTAGGTGTTCTCTTTTTAGAGGGTTTTTCATTTCTTTTTTATTTCTACCTTATAATGAGTTTATTTCTTGTACTATGAGTATTAGTTAAGTTGTTGGACTTGATTATTTCGTAGACTCTCACAATTAATGTAATGTCTCGAATTTATACTATGTATTTCATATCTGATGTAAAAATGATTTCTTCAAGTGATTGAAAAAAAAAATTGATCTTCTAAACTTGTTTTCTGAAAATTAACTAAACTTCTATAGCTCATTGAATATTAGTAGATCTGAAATTACTATGCGTACCTGTTTGCCGCAAACGTCACAAATTTTCTCTCTTCTAGATCCCTCGGCCATCACTTCCTATCCCAGAATATAATGTACCTGAAATAATCCAACAGAATAAGGAAAAGGACAAGAAATCAAATTTACTCTTTTCATACAATTTGCACATGTAATAGTAAGGCCCCGTTCCGCAATGCTAAATATAAACTTATTTTTTAAGAAGGCAATTTCAAGTTAAAAAATGATAAGTTTATTAAAATCTAAAAATATGTAATATGGATCTTGTTTGAAAGATCTTATTGAGATCTTTAATACGGTGCAAAAAAATTAATTTTTTTTTCATTTGCATTATTTTTTAGTTTGAAAATGTGAAATAAGTACTTATTTTTTAAGAAGGTGTTCTGGAACGTGCTCTAAATCGGGAATGGACAAGGGATATATATATATATATATATATATATATATCATTAAACGCAATTAATTTTTTCCATGCTCCCCGTGCATAGTACGTTTGAGTGCTAAGCTTATGGATGTTGTGTCCCTGTAGCGAGATTTACTCGCTAGAAATTACAGCCTCTCAAAATGACTTCGTTTAGGGGCAATTCGAAAATCCATGTCGTACGGAACACGTGAGCCCTCCTTCTCACAATAACACCCAACCCTTCCCTCTCCCTTTCCCCGCTGTCCGCTTTGTTTTCTTCTCCAATTACATTTAACGGAGTGCTCTCGAAATAAAAGATCATGCATTCCATGGAGTCCTATGTCCATGGAGTCTTGTGTTCCTAATCGAATCCAGACAAATCTATGTTTGCTCAATCAATTATCGCACTAGAAAGAATCACAAGAATCAATAAAAATTCAACCAAATATCAAGTCTAAAAAACAGAGATCAAATCCTTTGTTTCAGGCCGAATTGCTCCATACTTAAGGCTCGGTCCATTCTTGTAATTTTTTTTTTTTCATTTTGTGTGTTTTGTTCATCTTTTCTGAATTTTTTTTTTAAATTCGCGTTATACATTTTGGATTAATCATCATTCTCGACGAGTGAAGTCTAAAAAATACAAAATTATGCCGTCTTATTTAAATTTTTTCAACATCGGTCCATATTTTTATACTTTTCAAATTCTTCTTGTCAAGACGAACAATTAATCCCAAAAATTACGACAAAAAACTAAATAGAAAATTAAGAAAAGTACTAAAAAATATCAAAATATAAGTTTACTTGAGCGTAGCCTAAGAATTCGTCAAGGCTCTTGGACTTCTCTTCAACTCAGATGTTCTTTCATTACTCATATCTTTAATTTGTCTTGGGATGAAATGTTTAAATTTGTCTTTAATTTATTTAACGGTCTTGCTACTGTCAACCCATTGGGTTGACGATAAGCATATTAGAAGACAAAAAAAACACGTATTTCTGTGTAATTTTTATACCCTTTAATACATATTTACACACTCACTATTGTCAGCCCATTGAGTTGATTTTAGAATTTTCCTTTGTTTAATCAACCATGCTACTTGCACATATGTTTTTTGCACATATCTTGCACATACATTTTTTGTGGGACCCATATCGGGGTCCCATAAAATGATCCGAACCGCTCATCTTTTTTAAAATACTTTTTGGGGGGTTCCTGTAAAAAATCAATTCCAACGGATATAGGTAAGGGCTTTTTTAGAATTCGTAGGACAAAACAGAATGATTCGTGCTACGATTTCTGAGAAAGCCTTTACCGATATCTATTGGAGCTGATTTTTTACAGGAATCCTCCAAAAAGTATTTAAAAAAAGATGAGCGGTTCGGTTCATTTTATAGGATCTCGATATGGATCTCACAAAAATGTATGTGCAAGATATGTGTAAAAAATATGTGTGTGAATCATTACTGTTGTGTTAATTTGCTGCTCATGTACCTCTTTGGAGACAGATGAAAAAAACCCTTTTGTACTTATCTCGTACTGTAGTAGTATTTAGGGGGTGTTCCACTTTCCCTTCTTTTTGAAAAAGTATTTTTTTTTCAAATTTCAAACTCAAATATAATGAAAATGAAAAATAATTTTTTAATTTTTTTTGCACCGTATAAAAGATCTCAATGAGATTTATCAAACAAGATCCATATTGATAGAAAAATTATTTGTGTAAATGCATAATTTTTAAGTTTGAAATTACCTTCTTTTTCTAAAAGTTCATTTTCTTAGAAATCGGAACACCACCTTAGACTTCTACAGTTTCAATTACTCCTATCAGATCACGTGAAATATTTTCGGGAAAATTTTAAAATGGCACTTGAACTTTGTACCAAATATCACAGAGATACCTGAATTTAAGTTTATTTTAATTAAACACATGTACTAACAAAATCTCTAAATTTAGACACCTGAACTTAAGTTTATTTCAATTAAACACTTGTACTAACAAAATTCCCAAATTTAGACCCCCGCCGTTATATTCCGTCCCAAAAATTATTGATATGGCATCTCCAACCCATTTAAGTTGCCCCATTGCACATGTTTTCAACAGGGGACGATGCATCCAATCGAAACTCATCATTAGAAATATGCCGAGCAGAAAGAAGAACTGGGTTTGGGCAAAAAAACATGGGTTGGAGGGAAAATAACCTTAACCTAATTGATTTCCCTCAATTTCTCTCTCTATAAGTCTGTCTATTGTTCCACCATCTCCCTCACTTCAACCCTAGACCTGAAGTCTGCCTATGGGTTTCGCTTGGGTGCATCGTCCCTTGTTAGAAATATGTGCAATGAGACAACTTAAACGGGTTGGAGATGTCATGTCAGCAATTTTTGGGACGGAGTATAACGGCGGGGGTCTAAATTTGAGAATTTTATTAGTACATGTGTTTAATTGAAATAAACTTAAGTCCAGGTGCCTCTGTGACATTTGGTGCAAAATTCAGGTGTCATTTTGAAAATTTTCCAATATCTTCTCATTTCTCAAAATTTCAACGTACTTTCATGGCAGAAGAATGCATCCAAAAATAGAAGTACTACAAAAGATTTGATGGGTAATTTCCAGAGGAAAATTTATTCAAATGCCACGTGTTGTCCAAAACCTCTCTTCGGTCATATATTTCTGTGAATTCCGAGACTAAATATGAAGATTCTACAACAATGTGTGGTATGGAGAGACTTGGGGCACGGGGACGTAATTCGAAAGGGCACCGAATAATTTATCTTTCCAGAGATATTAGGGGTGGTTTGGCCTAATACAGACGTACACAGCATGAAAATGACCCTAGAGTTAACAAACCCAGTTTAGATCTGGATGAAGAAACCCTCAAACCTACAGTTTTTTGCTAAAAATTTACGAACTCAAAACAAACAGATAGTAAGAGATTGGTTGGACTCAGATAGTATTCACCTTTTCTTTGAGTGCAACTACAGATTCAGCTGGAGGCGCCTTCCTGTGCACCACTGAGAGAAGAATAAGAGAGAGAGAAGAATAAGAGAGAGAGAAGAACCAGATTTTTAGAGAGACAAAAAACAGACAGTAGATGGATGGATAGATCTAGGCAAAGATTTTTTTCTTAGATTTTTTTGTTTCTAAACAATCAGTTAGGGCATTTTTTAAGTTTCTTCTTCCGTCCAGTAGTAACACAAGCAATGAAATCAATAACACCAA
Organism: Rhododendron ovatum; assembly: GCA_019656835.1. Classification (NCBI taxonomy): domain Eukaryota; kingdom Viridiplantae; phylum Streptophyta; class Magnoliopsida; order Ericales; family Ericaceae; genus Rhododendron; species Rhododendron ovatum. The sequence goes on along the minus strand of CM033794.1, from coordinate 6,411,367 downwards.
ATCGATCGCAAAAAAACACAAGCTTTTTTATTTATTTATTTTACTTTCCTGGCTGGAAATCTCACCCCGGGTTGCAAAATGGCATACTCCAAATCGTCTAACTACTTGTATGGAAAAAAAATTCAGTGCCGAGCGGATACCACGTGGTGCCTGCTTGCGCATTCAAGCCGTCCATTCCGTGTTTGAACGGTTCATATTTAGAGAGAGAGGGTTTCAATCCGAACCGTCCAAAAGTGTATCAGACGGCTTGGATGCACCAAGCGAGTATCATGTAGAATATACCCGCTTAACACTGAAAAATCTCTCATTTGTATGACTTGCAGATTTAGAAACAAAATCCAATATCAAATCGAACCTGAACGGGTATCCCTTAACCTCTAGCACGGAAAAAATAAAAAAATTACGCGTACTGATTGTTTTTAAATCCGGAAAAAAATACGGGTTGTATTACAGAAAAATTAGAACTTCTTGGTTCTGGACCTTCTGGTATCCATCCGGCGGGGAGAATTGCAAATTTATAGGACTTTTCACTTTTATCAACAAAGGTCATATTATAGGAAACTCACTGGACTTTCACTAAACTAAACAAAATGACCAAAACGAAAAAAATTCCAATACATTTTTATACTTTTTGATACATTTTTTACGCACTCCAATATATTTTTTAATCCTTCGTAGTAGAGTTGGTTGTCTCACCCTCCCTTCACAATGGAGGCAGGCAAAGGTTCAAGTTTTATGGGAGACGAATTTGGAGTTCAAGGCTATGTACAATCTCTACACCTTTTATTAATCAACATACTAATATTCAACTGCTCCCGCTGATGTATACAATATTGACAAAAAAAAATACGCTACATTTTTTAACATTAACAAAAGGTCATTTGGGTTCTTTTCAGCATTTTCCACCAACAAAATAGGTTGAGGTTTTCATGTGGGGTGTACACTGTACTGAGACTTTTGGGGGGTGCACTTATAAAAGCTCCCCATAATTTCGGGTCCATGCCACATGGCCCACATCACATCGGTAATTAACAGAACCGTTTGTCTTTCACGAATCGACCCGTTCACCCTCTCTCTCTCTCTCTCTCTCTCATCATCTTGCAAAGCATCAGAAAACAAGCATGGAGCCAATCAATTCTACCAACGGCGGCGCTGATCAGGTGCTTTTCTCCGCCAATCACACTCTTTTACACACCTTACATGAACGGGGGCTCGATTGTGTACTTAACTCGCCTTGGTCAAATTAGTCTGAGGGCTTGATTCTGCTCGAAGCGAAAAACGCTGTGTCGAGTTGGGTTTAGTGTTTGCAGTTCTGGGGTTTTCCCGTGTCGGATAGCAAAAGATTGTAGTTTTTTTTTAACAACCGGACGTCCGGCCAGCCAACGACTCGGTAAACTCTCAAGTGGCCTCAAGGATTTGAATAATTGGTGGATTCGAACATACGACCTTATAAGACAAACATTTATTGTTTTCTCATGCCCATTAGGCCAAACCACTTGGGCTTAACAAAAGATGGTAGTTGACGGCACTTACGTGTGATTTTCAATATCAGATTTTCACGGCGAATCAATGGTTAACATAGACTGGTTGATTGATAGAAATCAAATCTACAAATACATGTTTATGAGTTGTTTCGACCCTTGACCTCTGTCTGTATCGTGGATTATCAAGGAAAAGGGAAGTGATGAGGAAACAAAAGAATTATGTTAAACTACTTACTTATCTGCTTGTCCTTTTCTTTATCTTTTCCTTTTGCTCGATAAATCCTGGCTTCAGTGTATGCTAAGTTGCTAATTCAATGGAGCTTGTGCAAATTCACTACTAACTGTAGCTTCGAGTGGTGTCCCCTGCCACTCTTAGTGGGTGACAATTGAGGTTGAAGTACCAGAAGGGAGACATACCTAGTTTGTCGAAGTTAATAATTAAAAAATACTGCTGTTTTCGTGCTTTGTAGCATCCAAATAACTTGTAGTTGAGCAATTGGATGAAGTAATGCTGGAATGAAATACTCTTGTCTACTTACTAAGTTCCAGTTCTCCATAAATAAAAGTTATGATTGGATGATGGTGCTGACTTGACTGGTTTCTGCTACTCTTGTAAATGCTGTGGTTATTTTGCTTTTCTTCATTGTGAAGTTGATTTCCTCTCCATTATTCGATTAATGGTTTCCTAACTAAATCATGTATAAATTTTTTGTTTGTGTGGCAGGTTCTAGTGGAAGGGCACTCCCCTGCCAAAAAAGTTGTGTTCAACAGGCCTAAGCAACTGAATGCACTTTCCTTTCAAATGGTATGATGATGTTTATGGGATTATTACCATTTGTTAGTTGGCTGAATTATCAATCCTCTGGTACTTGACGCAACTTTTCACTATCTGACATAACAGCAAGTATCACTTAATTTTAATTTCCTTTTGTTACTGCTATAGTGCTCTTCCAAGCACTACCTTTCTTAAATCAAAATGCATATCAACTTTTTTGAATACTATTTTTATGTTAATATGGTTTTGGAATGTGAATTTACTACACAAGTGCAATTGAACATAATAACTACCTAGGTTGTACTCACATATTGGAGTGCTTTGCCTCTTGTTACTCTTTCTCGTGGGCAAAGTGAAGTCTTACATCTTTAGTCTTCTCTCACTTTCCTGTTTCTTGTTTTGGATAATATGACCTTTTATGGGATGTGGTAGGTAGAGAGAATTTTCATCTCAAATTGTATATGCTGAATTGCTAATATGGATACATAGGGAAAGGACATAGAAGTGTGTAGTGTATTCAATTAGATGAAGGATTTCTAGGTTTATGAGCTCCACATTGCCATATCATCACCTAGATGGGTTGACTCCCTTTCACAGTGCCTTGCCCCGCCTTATGGCCTCACCTACATTACTACTACCAGACTACTACTTTTTCTCATTCTACCATTGCTGGAGTAGAATATATGTGGATGCGGCATGGACTTTGATTGTTGTTCTGGTCTAGCAATAGTGGTGTATTGAAATCTGTGGCAAATCTCAATATCCTACTTGTGGCGCCATTATCTCATCACCATTGGTCACCATTGGTTTTCCTATGTGTGAACCATGTACTTGCTTGCATTTTTAGACTCCGTGCAATCCAATTTAGTTGATTGACTGTTGGTACCTTTGGGAAGTTTATTTTGTCATGTCATCACGGAATTCTGCAACCATAAGCTTAAAGATATCGTTGTCAACATTTTGTATGTTTGAATTCATGTCTTGCTGGGACATTACCTCAATGGACCTGATTTATGTACTTGTGTTCATAATTTTCTAGGTATCTCGGCTATTGGAACTCTTTCTTGCCTGTGAGGGGGATCACAATGTCAAGCTAATCATTTTGAAGGTACTTGTCGTGAAAATCACAACATTCAAGTTTAAGTTCAAGTTGTACAAGGAGACATTAGTGGATGTTGTCGTCTTTAGGGTCTAAAGACTCTAAACTCAAAACATTTAAAAATTCGAGAACATCTTGTTGCTTTCTAGCTGAAGTATATTTTGTTTTGAGTATCTCAATTGATTTCTACTACAAGATCATGCATGTTATCTACCCGCTTGATATCCTGATATGTATTTTTTGCACTTCTGGATACCGTTTTTAGTTTATAATTCTTTCAGTTTCACTTTGGTATTAGTGGATGGAGTCGTCTATTATTTTGATGAGCCTGGCAGTCTGCAATTTTGAGTGTTGGTGAAGATCCAATGACTAATTTTTTTTGGCTGACCTTTGACAACAAAGTTTCATCAATAGTAAAGTCAGATGAACTTGGCTTGGGAAGACTGCAGTAAAGGGTACTTGCTTTTGCTAAATCTTGGCAGAAATGATATTTGGAAATAGTAATATTTCTTGAGCTGGGCAGCATAATTCACTTTATAGGGTTTTGTTTGTACCTTTTTACGTGCTTAGCCCCGTTTGATTTCACATACGTGGAGCTTAAAAAAAGACCAAGTTGTGAAAGCATCCCATGGCCTGTTAAAAGTAGTTTAGCTTTTTGAGCTTCTTTGGAGCTAAAACAGCAAATGAAGATGAAAAGTAAAAACCTGAAAAAGTTTTAGCTGCACCCTACCTTTTCTAAGTGCAACTGTTTAAGCTTGGAACTTCAAATTAATCTCAACAATGTCAAATTAGTTTTACGAAATCGAGCCTTGAATTGCCTACAATATCCTTGGGATCTCACACCTTTATTTTCTTTCGCTACGTCAGCCAATATAACAATACAGAATGCATCTCATGTCATTCCAAATGACTGTATTGATGCTAAAGATGCATCGTCGTCTAGCCTTAGCTTGTTGGGTTGCAGAATGGAGCCTTAGGCTGCCCAGCACTTGAAAAATTCTGGATAGGAATTTGTCATTTTTTAGTTCATAGTGTAAGGTTTCATTAGGTACTCAAAGAGTTTGTTATGTCGTTTGATGGGGCGAGGCATAAGGGTAGTCTTGCAGTTAAATCGAAGAAAAAGTTTCCGTAGTTTTGGAGTGCGAGGAGAACTGGAGTTTTGTGGCTATAAAATTGGCCTATGGTAGGTTATGTTTTTGTGGCTATTTAACACGATGGAAAATGGAATATTGCAATATTTGGTTTGCTAAACAGCTGGCTAGATTAAAATGATCTGGCAGTGAAACTGAAATTACGTCCAATTCACTCCCATTGCAGAGCCCATGATGAAGAAAATGGAGCTGGCAAACCTTAAAATCTCTCTAGGACTCACTTGGAGTTTGAAGGGATTATTGGATTCTTACGATAAAACATTGCGAAAATCCATTTGTACCATTTTATACCTCTTTTTCACTTTGGTCCGGTGTTTCCTGTATGTCATTGTCATCATACACACGCCATCATATTTGAGAACGCTAGTTTTGATTAGTTTTTTTTGTTTCAGTTTCTTATCATTTAGAGGCCTCAAGGTAGTAATACATAAGAGTTAGAGAGGAAGATCAAGGTTTTTATTCCTGGCCAGAGTGAAGAGTGGTTGTGTGCCGCTAAAATGAGCGAGGAAAGGTTCTTAGCAACTGGTGCTAACATTGTTAGGTTTGAGGGGATGCCATTCACTGTTCCCATGTACATTTTCGTTATGTGTTTGTAGGGGAAAGGAAGAGCATTTTGTGCTGGTGGTGATGTTGCTGCTGTAGTCCATGATATTACTGAAGGTTGAGGTTTAGTCTCTCTCTCTCTCTCTCTCTCTCTCTCTCTCTCTCTCTCTCTCTCTCTGTTTTTTAGTTTTTTGGCTCAGTGCACAAGCATGTATGTAATATGTAAAGTAGCAAGCTGCTATTGCCATATTGAACATTTAAGTACTTTTATTTTATAATTTGTATGATATTCTTATTATTATATTCACTTTGTTTCGTCCGTTTGAGATTTAGGAAACATGTCAACCATCTCCCATTGAGGAGGATGCTGGCAAATATGGAGTATTTTCATTTTGTAAGTATTAACGTCTGTCTTTGTCATACTGTTGCTTGTTTCTGTCATCAGGCAATTGGAAATTAGGTGCAGAATTTTTCCGCATAGAGTACATCATGAATTATGTGATGGCTACATACAGTAAACCCCAGGTGGTCATTTGGAAACTTTATTACCTTTTGCATTGAAGGATTTCTTTTTCAAGCTTGTTTCAGCATTTCTCGAGGGGTTTGTATGATCTTATTGTTAGCTTGACATGATGCAAGGTTTCAATTCTCAATGGGATTGTCATGGGAGGCGGAGCAGGAGCATCAATACACGGGAGATTTCGTGTTGCAACAGAGAATTCGGTATCATATTTCTCACTAACCTCATTGATCAAATTGCAACCTCCGTGCACCTTGAGATAACTGCAGCCGATTTCTGTTCTGACTTATTTATCTTTGAGATTTATAAAATATGAAATCATGTTATCCCATGGTGCATGGTTCTCTTTTCCTCTCGTATATAGGTTTTTTCTCAAAGCTCGTGTCCTTTTGGACTAACTATTCTCACCAGAGTCAATTAGGAAATCTTTGCGCACAAATGCAAGTAGAATAATACCAGCATTTTTGCTTTTCTCTGTTCTGTTGGGGACCGGAAGGTGAGTGGTACCATTATTGTCAATGACTGCAGAATGGAACACCATATAGCAGCCATTTTTGGTTCAATTTTTCTGTTCACTCTTAAGATAGTTAGAACTGTGGGTACCTCGGAAACATGATCCTTTTTATCCTGTCCTTGCTACTACCATATGGAAAATCTATTTTCAGAGATTCTTTTTTGGTCTGTCCATTGGTGTTAGGAGTTATCTGCAGTTTTTGTGTCTCACCAGAGCACATTCGTGTGCTGATATTTGACCTTTTCCAGGTTTTTGCAATGCCAGAAACAGCTCTGGGACTCTTCCCAGATGTAGGTGCCACATATTTTTTACCGAGACTCCCTGGATTCTTTGGTAATGACTGTTATTTCCTCCTTGGTATATCTAGAAATGTCTTTGTTTAAGATCCTCAAATAGATCTTTAAGGTGTGTTTTTCCATTAATCATTTGTTGTGGCTATGAGTTAGTCTCTTGTACACATTCCTCTCTTCACTATTGTGGCTAGATGGAGATCATGAATGGTGCTTTTGACATTGAACTATATTTAGCAATTTGAACTATTGGCAGATTATTGGATTACTCATGAATTTTATTATTTAAGAATCAAGACTACAACCTTGGAAAAAAATAACCTGACTCACTGCACACCCTGTGGACCCAAATATGGTCCATGCCTAGAAAGTGAAAATTGTCACGATCCCTTTAAATCAGTAAAACTGCGAAAACTTTAGGATAAAATAGTACCAATAGCTACCTTTGCTGTAGAAATATAAAAGCTAAAGCAAAAGTCTAGTTAGCTATGAAACTGATTATACACTATCCAAGGCATGCCTTGAAACTCAAAATTTATTGTTTTGTTTTTGTATGCTTTGCATCATAATACACGCAGTTCCAAAGCAGGGCCAATAAGAACTGTATACTACCTTCTATGTCCTTCAAGCTCAGCACTTTCTTGGACTCGGTGCTCGAATTTCAAGGATTATTGACTGGAAACTTTGATGGATTTGACGGAAATGGATAAATGCCAGGCAGATAGGACAGTGATGAATTGTGAAATTAATGCTTGCATAAAAATTGTGCTCCATTTCAAAAGTAACCTCCATCCCCCATCTACCCACACCTACCCAGGCAATACAACAACAACAGAACCATGTAGTCCCCAATAATTAAATAAATAAATAATCTTACCCACAGATAACAATATAATTTGCAAGAAGAACAAAAAGTAGGACCAGACAAAATTAACATTTATATGCAAAGTTTCAAACAGGCTTGGTTTAATTTCCAACCTGTCTTTTGAAAATATCTCTGTTTCTTGAGCATCTTATCTACTGCATCACTTCAGTGAGATTTAGATTTCATTTATGCTGTAGCCTGTAGCCATTTACTTCTACTAATATATCTGTTGCAGGAGAATATGTCGGTCTCACAGGTACTAGATTGGATGGTGCTGAAATGCTTGCATGCGGTCTTGCAACTCATTTTGTTCCTGAAGTGGTATGCTTTATTTGCAATTTTTATAGTGAACTGATAAGCAATACGAAATCGGCAAAACCAGGTCCAGTGCACCTATGAATGTTTATATGTTTCAACGACGAGCAATGGTATGCACACATTTTTTTGCACAGCAGTTAGTTACATCCCTCTTCACTGTGTGTATACCATTGTCTCTTATACTGGAACTGTACTAATACTGAACTAATGCCCCTTTTACGCCTCTTCGTTGAATTAACAGAGATTGTCTTTGTTAGAAGAAGCCTTATGCAATGCAAATTCAAGTGATCCAGCCATTATTTCTGCAATTATCGATGAATTCTCTCAGCAACCTAGGTTAAAGGAGAAAAGTGTCTATCACCTGTAAGCTTTTTGCACTTCTAATCTGTTAAAGATTCATTTACTCTGGGGGGTTTTCGGAGCTCTTTCTTTTCGTTTCATTTTTCCTTTTTCCTTTTCTTTTTTTGGTCGGCTGCTTGGCTGGAATCATCTATACGCCATTGCTATGTATGGGATCAATTACTGGTTCTGGCTGTTCATGGTGGCTTGCTATCCATTCGTTGGCACAGTGTTAACATGCAGAAGACCAATCGACTTGTTCATACTTTTGCTTATGCGTTTCTTTCTCACAGGTGATAAATGATGTGGATAGTTCTGTGAGAATTGACCATCATGTTGAGAACCTTAGATTAAGAGTGGATCAAACCTTTTTGTTACCGAGGGGACAACTTTGTTTAGGGTTAGAGAGAAAGCTAACTTCATAAATTATGACCTCAATTGAGAACCTTAAACTAAAATTTGAGACGAGTCTTTGTTTGTGCGTAGCAGCATCCAATAATAACATCTACTGGGTTTCTCTTTATCCTTTATTTTGTGTTTCTCCATCCACCTGAGCACAAAACATGGGTCTGTCAAAGGCATTGAGATACTCACCAAATTACATTAGATATTTCTCACTTCAACCAGTTGTCCTTGGGAAATTCAACTTGTCCGCGAAGTAATCCTTAAATCGACTACAGGCAAGACACTCCTGTCAACTCCTCTCTCATTTCTTACTAAGTTCTTCATACTTTTGGGGTTTATCGGATAAGTAGTTTATGTCATTTTTTCTCCAAGTAATAATACCAGGATCATCCACATCTATAGTAGTCCACCTTTTTAAATTTTCCATTATCTTCATTTACTGCCGAAATCCTATATTTATTAAACCTGTGATGACATTGACTGCATGCCCACATGTTTGGTACGTGTTGAAGGTATTACTATCAGACATCTCTTTCTTTTCTGTTTTTCTATGAATTGACTTCATTGTCTCTCTTAGGATGTAAACCCAAACCTTGAACTTGCACTACTAGACCTAGCTCCTTATCAGCAGTACTTGTGTGTGGCTACAGGTTGGATATCATTAATGACTTCTTCTCGAGAAGAACAGTTGAAGAAATCATATTAGCACTTGTAAGTTGATGGGTTGGGTCAGTTCCAGGTGTAAAAGATAACTTGACATCTATTTCTGTTGATAGTGTTGTTATTTCTCTATATGCAATACTTCTATGGCTACTGCCTTTTACACAGGCTTAATTACTTGAACCGAATCTTGTTTTTGGTTTTGTAGGAGAGGGAAGCTGTAAACACGAACAATGGTTGGATCTCTTCAACCATTAAGTCATTGAAGGCTGCATCCCCCACAAGTCTTAAAATTACTCTTAGATCGGTATGCCGTAAGCCAGTAAGGACTAAGTTCATAGTTCTTTATGATTTATTCATTTATTTGACTTTGTTCTGTTTGTGAAAGTCAGATCAGAGAAGGGAGGCATCAAGGTGTGGGTCAATGCCTTATTTCTGAGTACAGAATGGTTTGCCATGTCATGCAAGGAAAAGTCAGCAAGGATTTCATGGAGGTAAAAATGTCAACTTACTAGGTTGTGTCTGGATAGTCAGGCCTTGTATGGACTTACCGAGGGAAAACAAAAATGATGATAATAAAACCCCCCAAAAAATGTATCTTCACTGCTTCACTTCATTATCTTCTCATCCTTTTCCTTTGACATTTTATTCTCTGTCCAGAGACACCCTTTTCAAGTTCTTATCTCCTTTTTCTATGTGATTCGAAATGCCCGATTCAAATGCAGGGTTGCAGGGCTATACTGCTGGATAAGGACAAGAACCCAAAGGTTCGTTGATTTTTTACTTTGTATCTTTATATTCGAAAGCATGTTAATCCCTGTTTAGTTTCTGCAACGGAAAATTCAAACATATATGAATGGTTCCTTTTTCTTTGCTTCAGTGGGAACCTTCTAAATTGGAGCTAGTAAGTGATGAGATGGTCAATCGGTACTTCTCTAAGGTGGATGAGGAACATGTTGCGGATTTAAAGCTCCCCACCAGATCAAACTTGCCTGCACATGCCATTGCAAAGCTCTGACCATAGCTATTAACGGTTTTTCTTCTTTGGTACCCCATCTTGTGCTAATGAGGCCACTTACTGGAGGAAGTGTTCCGAGAGTTGTTGGTATTTCCTTTTGGTATCGGGACAAGTATTTAGGTACTAGATGAAATTTGAAGAATAAGCGGTGATACCAGATAAAGTAGAAGAAATGCACAATCCATTACACAGAAGTTTATTGTACAACTTGTACTTTGGTGCTTGCAAATCCGATGCACTTTGGAATTTGTATATGCACAAATTAAAGCATTTCTTTCACACACACGTGGGCGGATCTACGTAGAGGCAAGCGGGGTCACCTGACCCCACTCAATTGAAATTCTCCACAAAGATATATGCATATATTATTGGATGTTTTGGTAATTTTGCCCCATGACATTATATTCTCATTCCTGTATCTTGCCCCAAGTAGTATTGAAAAATTACAATTTTGCGTAACTTGTTTCACTTGGCGCCTGATCTTTTATAGTTTTTATTTGGTCCCATCTGCTTTTATTTCAACTAAGTTGACATCCATAATTACCAACAATCATATGTCACTAGGATCCAATCAAACCAAACCAACTGTAGTTTTTTTAATACATTTTTTTTTTGCTGTGAATATTTGACCCCAGTGCTGTAAAATCCTAGGTCTACCCCTACAGAGAGAGAGAGAGAGAGAGAGAGAGAGTCCCTCAACTTTTGGAAATATATGGTTGCAGTTGCACCATATTCTTGGAAATGTAGTTTGAACTTTTTGTTTCTTCTTTCTTTGCGGTTTATTGACTTCTATCCTTCATCTTTTTCCTTCCTTAATGTACCCTTTGCATGACCATGAAAGAAACGCCATGAGCATCGGGATGTGGATGTCTGAATTTCGCGATGAAGTTTCAACTTACCTCTTCCTATTCGCCCTGGGAATATCAATTTCTGGTGCAATGCAAAGCTAAGCATGCACTCGGGATGCAAGGGCCTATGGTGATGTATTATCCATAACATGATAACCTCATTATTCAATTTATTGGTTTCATGCTAAAACAAGACCTAAGAAGTGAGCGACCGAAAAGCCGAGTATAGTCGTTGAATGAATTAAGTACATCTGTTCACTCTGAAAGGATGCCCCAGTGAACTTGACTTCTTCAATAGGTGGTACCAGCTCATTGGCTAAACATGCTATGGCGGTTGGGAGCTCCTCTTCCCTGAAGGGCTTGCAACTCTAATCTCCGCACAACCTTTCCTTGGCAAAAGGGAAAGTACATTCCCGAAATACCCTTCACAATTCTCCATGAAATGTGATGCAGATTCTAGCTCTCTCTATCTGGTCAATAACCCGTGGAAGAGGAAATGAGAAATGGTTTCAATTTCGTATGCTTGCCAACTAACCTCAATTAAAAGTTGCATTTAATCATTCTCTTCCACAAAAGTCATTGTATTTCAAATTGGGTAAAAGAAATTTTATAGGAAAAAAAAACAGTTCCAGATTCCAACTTCTAAAAATATAGGTCGCGCCCCTTGAAACAAGAACCAAAGAAGCTTCGGCTTACTCGTTCCTCTGTTCATTTGTTTCAGCTTCTATTTTTTAAATATTTAAAATATACTACTACTTCAGTATTTATTTTGTCTTCGTTCACTACTGATTTTAAAATATATATAACCATCGACTCAGAAAGTATCAACTCACGAAATAAATAAATAATGATTTAATTATAGTAGAGTTAAGAGACACCCCCTTTTTATAATAAATTGTTGTTGAGATTGGTGAGGGATCGCATCACATGAGCTATCAACCCATCAGAAGGTGCCCGCTATTGACTGTCATTTCCGGCGCCAGATCATCTGTGTTAAAAACTTCTTTTTCTCTATGTCGAGGGGTTTCTGGTCGTTAAATTGCATTTGTGTGTGTGTGTTTTTTTTTCAAGGCCCGAGATCCAACAGCCAGAAAACCCCTCTGCACAAAAGTACAGGGGTTTTCTGGCACACAAGATCTAGACTCGACATTTCAATAATCAATGCTGAAGAAAGCTCAAAAAATAAATGCGCATAAAGAAAAACTCAAATAGAATAAAATCATGTATAGCACGAGGAATTTAATATTGCTGATTTGAAATATACTCATAACTGCTCACAAAATGCATTCCATTATGACCAGAGTAGACAATTATACTTTCAAAAATTTGGAGAAGTTTTTGTGAGAGACAACGTTCCAGGCAACAATTTGGTCCATATGGTTGGCTAGGAATGGTATGGTGTTCAACAATGTTTCTTGGCGAGAGGAGGATCTAGGGGAGCTAATTAAGACCAGAGTAGCAATGTAGGTCAAGGTGAAATTTGATATTAAGGTGCATTCGGTGAAAGATTTTAAGGGTTATCTCGATGGAATGAGGAAGGTGAAAGTATAATTTTTTTTATTTTTTTATTTTTTTGGAGGAGTGGTGCGGTCCAATTATCTGTTGGATGATTTTTTTTGTCGTTCTATTTTTGTTTCCTTTTCTCCTTAAGCTTCTGTGCTTAAGGAGTTCCCCTCTCGATGTACCCTTTTCGAGTCAATAAATCTTCGTTTTGCTGAAAAAAAAAAATGCATTCCATTATGCGTAGAAAAATGCAATAAAGCAAAGGAAAAAAAATTAATAACCATCAAGATGATGGTGATAGCAAAATCAAACAAACACCCAATACCCAATTAAAAATTAAAAAAAAACCAAGAAAAAAAATGAATACCATCGAACAATATATTCACTACTTTCATATTTTATTGAGATATATAACGTGTACGTTTACATTTTTTTTTCTCTTTTTTTTTTTCCTTTTGTTTTCCTTTCCCAGTCCTTTTCATTTTCCATTTAGGAGAAATCGTTCACCAATCCCAAATAATCCCCCAACTCAGTAGGAAAACAAGGGCAACGCATCCATGAACTCCCATGCATCTTCAGTATCATCACCGCCTTGTCCTTGGTCGACGACGGGCCGTTGATATGAAGCAGCGCCACCAGCTTCTTCACCGCCCCGAATGCGACAAATTCCTCCAACACCCTCTCCGTGGGATGATATTTGCATATCGCCCACAATATCTTCACCCCGATTTTCGTAGCACAATTCGATGCGTGTAACAATTTCTTCGATATCGCGCCGATCGCCAGCCCGTGCTCCAGAAAGGCTAATCTCCCCTCGGCGCACTCGCACAGTAACTTGATCAACTCCATGACCTTCTCGCACTTTGAACGGTTTGAATCGGGAAGGAATTCGATGAGGACGCACATCGCGCCGGCCTCTATCGCCTTCAACCGGCTCTTTTTCGACGAGTTGAATATCTCTATCAACACTTGCAGAGCAGTCGAGCTGGCCTTGGTGCAAATCCCGTCTGAAACAAGCTCTAGCATGGACTTGAAGAAATCCATCCCTTGGTCTTGGATAACGACATTCCAATCGAATTTAGCCATGGCAAGTTTTTGGAACATCGAGATCGCGTAAAATCTCGCCTCCGCGCTCCCCCTCTGGACCATGACCGCGAGGGCCTTCATCGACTCGGGCTGCGAAAAACAGCTCTGGATCAACGACTCGTCTTCCTCTGATAATTCTAGGTGGTGAAGAACTAATAGAGCCTCCTCGCAATCCCTAAACGCCGCGAAATCCGAGTTTTCGTCGAGAACTTGCACAGCTATGTTGACAAGGGCTTCCACCCCTCCGCTTTTCTTGAAATCTTGTTTCGTCTCGTTTCCCATTTCGATGATGGCCTTGAGTTTCTTCAACGAGCTCACCTTGAACGGCGTTGACCCGACGGTGCCGATGAGAGAGACCAGCTCGTCGTGCTTGTTCGATGGCTGCTGCGCCGGCGATGGTGGTGGAGAAGACGGAGCGTACCCGTTTTGTTGCCACGAGAGGATGAGCCTCTTGAGGGTGTGGTTGGGGGTGACGTCGTAGTTTTCGATGCGTTGCATCGTGGCCGGGCACGTTGTTTTCATGTAAGTGAAGAGCCATTTTTCGATGTTTTTTCGCTCGTAGGAGACCCCTGTGGAGATGGTCACGGGCTCTTCCATGAGCTCCATTGAAATGGGACATCTGAAATCTTGTGGAAAATCCATGGTTAGAGAGAGAGAGAGAGAGAGAGAGAGAGAGAGAGGGGGTTGGTTTAACTATTAAGCTTGTGTGTATATATATATGTATATATAGGACCTAGGTATACGTACATCGGTACATGAATATGTACGTATAAGGGGGTGTAGACTGCACGTAGAGAAGTCTAAAGAAAGACTACATGAAAGTCAAAGACTGGATAGATAGATGCCTTTTGCAAGTTGCAAGCTGTGTTGTGTGTAGACATGAAAGTGGCAAGGGTGGAAAACCATTGGAAAAAGGATTTTGAATTTTACGCTTTTGTGTTGGAAATTGCATTTCCTGCCCCAAGTTATGTCAAATGCCCTTACATGACCATGCATGTTTTGCTGTGGGCTTCAAAATAAATCTTTCGTCGAATGACCATTAGTATAAGGGCCCGTTCCAGAACCGGAATAAGAACTTATTTTTTGTCTAATAATAAGGTGTGTTCCACAAAATGGTGAATAAGTACTTATTTTTTAAAAAGATAATTTTCAAACTCAAAAATCATGTGTTTACACAAATAATTTTCCTATCACTATGGATCTTATTTGATAGATCTCATTGAGATATTTAATACGGTGCAAAAAAATTGAAAAATTATTTTTCATTTACATTATTTTTGAGTTTGAAAATAAGCTGCTTATTTGGATTTTGTGAAACAAAGCTCCAAAATAAGTACTTATAAAATAAGAAGGTTTCTGGAACGGGTCCTAACTCATGCTGTTTTCATGGACGGAAATGTAAGTATGGTGTGAGGTTAGGATTATGATTTACGCAATTCTTAATATATATTTAGGATCATGGTCCTCAAAAGAATGTGGTAAGAGAGAAGTTATTAATCTTCTATGCATGTTGTGACCTAACAAGTTATATACATTCATTTCTCTTGTTTCCACTTACTATTTGTACTTCTATTTTTGGTATGTAATAGTGTGAGACTACCGATTCTTCTTGAAAATTAATTAACCCTGCATATGTGCCTATTTCAGATCATGAATTTGTTGGAAAAAAAATCCAAAGAAAGAAAGTCACAGGAGAATAACTAAAATAGATTAAACTTTTTACTTGATTACGTTCTTATTTTCAAATATTTTGTTTCTTTTCTGTTTCTTTTAATCCTAAAAATACATCATACATAGTCGGACTTGGTTAATTGCATGCAAACACCAAAATCCTCATCTCATGAATTCTCAAGGATGAATGGTTACTAGCCATATATATCCCAGTACATCTTTTAGGGTTGACATGCATGGCCATCGATCATACATATTTAGCGAAGGATCGATGGTATATATGAATATGAATAACCCAAAACTTAGGGGCATAATTTCAATAACCTTCAAATTTAGCTCAATGTTTGGGGCGCGGTTGACTTTGGAAACCGTCGAGACCTACATATATATTAATGGGATCTAGAGTTGCCATAACCATTCATATTCACACCTGCCCCCATAAAACATTACACTCACAATTAAGGACAATTTTCAACAGTCTTCTACCTATATGTATACATTTTCAAACATAGCTTACATAATTCCGGCGGATACCGCGAAGCTTCACATGTTAGCATTTTGTATAATCCCTCTCTATAGGCTGTTGAGCTGCCTCTCCCTCTCTCTCTCTCTCTCTCTCTCTCTCTCATCTGCCTGCGAGTAGTATGTAATTTAAAAACTAGAGGTGACCAATGACCATGATAGTTTGGCACTAAAAATCACATTAATTAAAAAGAGCAAATGATATTTTAAAATGAAGTATAGTAATCAACGGAAGTGAGTTGACAAAAGTGGGATTTTATTCATTTGAAATCAGTATGTGTAGCTTTTCAGCGGATCCTTGTGTTTGTATATGGAGTATAATAATAATACCATTGGGCATATAGGAAACTTCCATCTTGCAAAAATTACTGACAGTATCGATTACTGCTTCGATCTCAAACATGTTTAATTGGTCAGACTGATTAATTACTTATACGTTATCATATAAAATACTACTACTAGTTTTCATCATATTAGTAGCAAAGATTAGAATACGGAGAATATTAGTCTAAGGTACGTGCTGCAAGTTGGCCCGAGACACCTTACATTACCCAAAAAAAAAAAATCAGAATACTGCCGACAAAAAAAAAAAAAGAAGGAAGAGAATACTGTTAGAGGAGTGCTAGAGACAAAGAAAATCGGCAAAGAAAAGACCCATAAAGTGTACATAAACAGCTCAGATTCATTGTGCAGTGTATTTGAACCGTTCATGTACACTTTAAGGGCCTTTTCTTTGCCAATTTTCTTTACACTTAGCATTTCTCATACTGATATACGGAGTATACAAGATCCATCATCAAGATATTTTGAAGTTTATATTTAATTTGTACGATTGGTTATCCAATAGAAATGCAATCCCTTAATTCTATAATTGTTGCCCCTTCCAACCCATAATTCTCCGATACCTTCTGTAACTCGTACCTGTGATTTATAGCTGTTTTAGTCTGATTAATGGATTCTTTTTAGAGCTGGATTAGCTTAGGAGTTAGGACATAATACCCAAATTTTTTTATTAAGTCACAATTTAAGTAGTTGCTGGCACATCCCAGTACGATCGATTTCTATTTTTCTTTTGTTTTTATAACCCATGGTGTTCAGTCCAGTTTAAACGTACCTCGACTAATACTTGAATAACTAGACACCAACAAATAACCCATTAAGACCGGGGTAAAGTTACAAATGAGTTAGTCTTACAAGAGTTGTTAGCACCTAAGAAATTTTGAAACCTAAAGACCTAGGTAAGAAATTAAGAACAAACTTCTAGCCTCAAACCTTGTTGGTTTTCCTTCCTCTTCTCATAAATTTGTACGTTAGTCTTCATAGCTTTGTAATTAAGTTGGGTGAAGAATAGTAAGATCAACATCAGCACCGGCCCGCGCAAGCCATGGCGGCCGGCGGCCGGGGAGATGCCACGGAAAGGTGCAGGAACTACGACTGAGTCTCTTTCTAACGACGGCCATAATGAGATCGATAAACGATGCTTAATTCCTTGGCCGTTCTAGGGTTAATTCTTTGAACCACCGGCCAATCAGGAACCAAAACATATTTTCAAATCAAATTAAATAAGACATACTGTATCTTTTCGAACAAATATGATGCCATTTTTATCATTGTTAATCTACACGCTTGGAAGGTTGAACCTAATTAAAATTATATTTAAATTAACCAAAATCAGGGGAGTGAGATGGGTGCCGAAGGGACCAGCCAATAGCCTTGGTGGACTGTATTAGAATATTGGATTTGCAGTTAATTAATATCATTTGTTGCACAACTAAAATCCCGATTTAATGATGATAATCTCAATAGGATTGGTCCTAAAGATGTACTTGTCAAACCTAGTAAATGATATGAATCATAATTAATTATTCATTGTTGCGGAGTAAATCAAGGTTAATGGAATGGGATCCTTCCGGTCCCCGGACGTTTCTGTCCGGGTGTTTCCGAGACCTTCCGGGTCCGTTTTGATGATCGGAACTGTTGATATTTTAGATCTCGTCGAAATCATTAAGTATGCGAAAAATCACGCTATTAGGATATGGTTTGATGTGTTCACGAAACATAGTTATCACCAGAAAAATGGACTTTGTCTACTGTTGCAATATTTTCAAAACCCATTTTTTCAAGATAAATATGTTTTGAAATTAACATAAATTTTGACGTGCCTAATGTTCTCAACAAGGTCTAAAGTATCAACTGTCCTGATCGTCAAAACGGACAAATGAAGCACCCGGAAAAGAGCCAAACAAGACCGATCAGACCCTTTAAGGGACCAGAAAGGATCCCATTCCGGTAATAAAAGAATTCTTCACTCAACTATTTTAATCCACAACTAATTTTAGCAATGCAAAAGATCTGATTAGAGGAGCAAAATGATTGTCCCAATGATATCTGACCGGCCGATTCTTTTAGCAAAAAAACAAAAAAAGATATCTGACCGGCGGATGATCATCGCGGATTAGGGTTTGGGGAGTATTATTAGTATTTTTTTTTTGGGTACATAGTATTATTAGTACATAAGAATTCATTAAAATAGTATTATTAGTATATAAGAATTCATATTTTAATCAGTCATGGGTGAGAAGTGGCTATTAATATCAACTTAATAATTAGATCAAAGATCAATAAGATATCGATCATGGGATTTTTCTGAATCTTTATAAGGGTATTGAACGTGTCAGCCAACTGGAACTAAATTAGTAATAATTACGTTTCGAATGAGGTAAAGATGAACAAGAATTGATATTCACTCCTTTTTCTTTTTCTTTTTGGTTATTCATACTCCTTTTTTTTGTCTTTAAGCCAAAAAAAAAAAAAAAACATACATTTTCAACACTAAAAAATAAAAAATAAAAAAGAAAATGTGGATAACAAAAAAAAGAATGTGAATATCAACTTCAAAATAAAATAATATTAACGTGAAGAGAGCCCGACTGAGCAACAATAGTAGTTTTTAATCACACCTTTGCTGGCCCTTCTATCAGCTTAAACCTAATTAAGAAGAATTAACAAATAGTTGACTTTAGTACTTGATTTTGCAGGTTATAGGTAAAAAAAAAACCTTCAGAGAAGTAAGGTATAAGGGTTTCGTTGCTGTAACTGAGTGTCTTAAAAGTTTAAAAGTTATGGAATAAACCCATAAGACAGAGTTGTCAAATAGTAATGAATAAAAAGGGATAGACCATTTTTTTTTATTGCAAACCTAGGGTATCGAGAGTTATCCCTTTGGCATAGCATGATAGACGGAGTACTTCTTCCATCCGAATGCTGACATGGCCGAACCAAGTAAAAACTAAATTTCAATAATTTATCATCTATCAACCTCGTGGGAGAAGTACTGGCAGAGCTAGGAATTTCTATCTCAATAAGTAAAAACTAAATTTCAATAATTTCTCCAAATTTCGGGCCAAAGTGCACTCTTACAAACTTTAGTCAGTTACACATAAACTTTCTTCGGTTTAAAAATTCATTTCTACCATGTCCCTCTGTCGTAGCTGTACGTAATTTTCAGTTGAGCAAATGCTAGGCCGGAGGTTTTGGAGTGCTTTAGGAGACGTATCTTCCGCTGTTTTGGGCTGTGCCATTTGGCTTTTTTCATGCTGTTTCTTTTCTCCATATATCCAACCGTTCGTTGGATGTCCCCCTCCCCTTTTCCTGAAGTACCCCATCGAGTTCTCCTCAATAAATACTTTTTGCCGATCAAAAAAATAGACAAATGCTAGGCTCCAAATGAGATCGACTGAGTTGGAGATAAGAACGAGCTGCAATCTACGACCACCCTTCCCTTGTACTAATTTGTCCTGAGAAGGTGTACTTTTGTAATTATTAATTAGTACTTGTAAAATTGCTAGCTAGATTGCGTGCCAAACCCCAGTTGCAACTGTGACGACCTCATCTTATCTTTGATTAAGGATTTAATAAGAAGATGACTTTGGAAAAGGATATATTGACCACATTTTTGTTTTTTTTGAAAATGTCAGAAGGCTAGGATTGACCACTTCAATTGTATAGTTTGGAGTGGCAAAGCCCAACTTAACCAACTAACCACTTGCACAAGCCAAGTGGTGTGTGGAATTTGAACTAATTAATCAAGAAAGCTACTTAATTAGCAAGTTGAACAAATTAAGATAGCTGATACAATGTTCAACAGCCTTATCTCATAAACAAACAGCTCTAAATCCGTCATTAGCGAAGTGGCTTACCGCATAGAGAGTTTGTTTTTGCTTAGTTAAAACTTAAAAAGGTGGAGGAGGGGACGATTGACGTAACCAGTTAACTTCCCGTGGTATTACCACATAGAGACTATAGACCTCCGTGGCAAATGTGATACCGAAAGATCGATTCATACTCATATATTTATACCACCCAACCAATGTACGAGCAGATCATAGCGTTAATTCTCTGTCGAGATCGGGTTAATTTGTAGAACTACTAGAGTAATTGGGTTCTACTTTACAATCACATAAAAAGAGCATACAGTAAAATTCAGATAGCTGAGATACATGCAGTGTGTTTTCTAGGTGTGGTTAGATTAGAGGTTAAACTAACTCCAAGTAGGGTAGATAAAGGCAGGTGGAATTTCCCTCTGGTTTGTTTGGGTCTGTAGTTGTGCAGAGGATCACCAAAATCAAATTGCATTGCAATTTTGCAAAATAAATAGTAAATGGCCAAAGTAGAAAGGTCATAAAAGAAAATCAGTACAACGTTGGCGACTTGGCGTACCGTATGGGTTTTGATGTTAGGAGCAGATCTATTTGACGTACATGCATAATACATTTTGGAACAAATCAAAATGTTTAATTTTCTTATTACTTTTTAAAAATCAGAGAGAATCACTATGAGTGATAGGTGATTGGAGCAATTATGAAGCTGATAGGACAGATAGATGATAAGCGTGACGACAATTTTATCTAATGAATTAAACATGTTCTCCAAGTTAGAGTAGATTAGATTTAACGAATGAAAAAAAGAAGAATATTAAACACGCCATACGAATCACCTACGTACATCTCTTTCCACAACAATTTCCCTAAGTCAACTATATATGGACCGAAGAGGGGGATTTTTCGCCGCTGTGCACCAGATGGTGTCATGGTGACGGTCTGTTCTCTCGGACGGTAGCTATGGCTCGAACTGGACCTTCCATTGGCGGGTAGGAAACCCCTATGATCACGCCCAAGGAGGAGTTACTACGCTCGTCACCCCTCCCATCCTTTTGGTGAATTAGGCGACGGGAGAAACTAACAGAAGTTTTCCTTGGTCACAGTTTGCAGGCCCAACCGACTAACGTGTCTTTGGTCAACTGTGAAATTTGTTCAACTGCTAAATGTTTGTAATTTCATCCACCTTTATAAGAGTCGGGTTTCTCCGCGGTTCAAATCTCTACACTACGAGAAGCAGTCGTATTCCGGCCACTTACAACAAATTTATCTGGAGCATTAAACAAAGTTTTCGCCAACCGAAGTTACATGAATAGAAGCCGGGCACATGCAATGCGTGTGCAAGTTGAACTTTCACGTAATATGCGCTATAGAACAAAGGCTTCCTATTTATTGGTTATTTGATCGAATTTTGACAAAATGTACAAAACTCGACTTGCACGTGTATCGCATGTGCTAGAGGTTGGGCACTCGCAATGAGTGCGCATAGGGCTGCAAACGAGCCGAGCCGAGCCGAGTTTTAGAGTGTTCGAGCTCGGCTCGCCAAAAATTTAGTTGGCTCGAGCTCGGCTCGAGCTCGTGACGAGCTGCAGAACTCGAGCTCGAGCTCGGCTCAATAAGTATTTACAGAGCTCGAGCTCTGCTCGTTCGGCTCATTTATGAAACAAATATATATAAATATATATATAAAAATATATAAATATGTAAAAATATATACATATATATATATTTATTTATATATATATAAATATATATAATATAGTCGAGCTCGCGAGCCAATTCGAGCCGAGTTTCGACTAGCTCGAGCTCGGCTCGTTTATGAAACGAGCCCAGGACTCGAGCTCGAGCTCGTTCGTTTTTGTCTCTAACCGAGCCGAGCCGAGCCGTTATCCAGCCGAGCTCCGAGCCGCTCGCGAGCGACTCGGATCGTTTGCAGCCCTAAGTGCACACATCAAGTTTTTAGAACTACATCTTAAAAAATGGCCCACAAAATTACTTCTTCAAATTACATTATGCCCAAAAAAATGAACGAAGAAAAATAAACAACTCTTCCTCATGCATCATTATTACCCTTTCTGATGTTTGAAAGAAATAGATAGACGCTTGTGTTGTTCCACAAAATTTAGCAACTCCACATAAGTCCTACTACAGTAATGGACCAACCACTTGCTGATTGGGAAAAATAAAATTTCAGAGAGAGAGAGAGAGAGGGGGTACAATATTCCTCAAGCATCCTCATTTTTTGTTTTCGTCAGCATCCAAAAATCCCCCTTAATTTGGGTCCTAATAAGTAATTAGAAATTTGACTGGGGGAAAAAAAATGTAAATTATGATGATAGAGGAGAGAACACCAAATTTCCACTAAACTTGGTAAGCCATGACCCAATCATGAATGTCAACACATGAAGGTGAAGATAACAAAGGTTTGGCATTGTAAAACACACCTTGCACAACCCAATATCAAGCAATTCCCAATTCAGTAGTCACACAATGATTTGCCGGTGGAATACATGAGGAATATTGTATTCACGTCATGACGTTTGGTCTGAAGTGTCTCCATGGATTTAATTACATAATGTCACTCCATGCGACCGCTCTGAAAATAGACTTGCAGATGCGATGTCAAATACTATAAAAGACTTAATTGAAACCATCATTTAACCACCCAAGGCATTTGACATGGTTACCCTTCTGACTAAAGATTTACACTTTGTTGAAGACAGCCATTTGACATGGTTACCCTTCTGACTAAGGATTTACACTTTGTTGAAGACATAATAAGCCAGATTTTTAAGGATTATTTGAGGGAAAAAAAATTTGACACAATGACAAAAATTGAGAGATACCAAAATGGTGCTCTCCCTTTATATTGCCGAGAAACCATTTCCTTTTTAGAACTTCACATTAGGTTCATGAGCGTCAAGCCTTGGATAGTCCAGAATGTAATGCTTTTAATTTCTTATTTTCTTTCCTTCCATGAGCCCCTAATTTTGTCTCCAATAAATTTCCAAAGTCCTAAATGTATTACATACATAGGTTCCTCTAAAATAACAGCAAGAAAAGAGTTCCTTTAAAAAATAAATTTATTTATGTAGGCAGAAGATGGGACGGGACAAAGAGTGTCTTTTTTATTTTGTTTTTCCACAATCTATGGAAATAGAGCGGGAATTTGCAGGCTTAAAGGCCGGACTCAAGCTTTAAACTTGGTTAGGAAGCGCTTCAACCACCAAATCAACCTCTCGAACAAGAGACGGGAGTTTGATCTTAGATTTCGTGAAAAACCAAATCCCTATTGTTACCTTTTGCTCCTTTTTTCGAAGGTCTTGATTTAATACCGAAAACAAAACCAAACTAGAAAATTAAATTAGGAGAATAAACAGAGGCTAAACCCAATAAGAGCTAGATCTTGGCGGTTTTTATTTTCTTTGCTCTTCCTCCTCGTTTTTTTTTTTTTTCTTTTTTGTACGTTCTCCCTCTTTTCTACTCTTCCCCTGAGCTGTGCTACGTGCACAGCGGTCTTTTTCTCCCGCCTCGGGTCACGCAAAAATGATTGGAGCCGCTCATTTTATTCAAAATATATCGTTTAGCCTAAATTCTGAAGTGATTTTGGGTGTTTTGTTAACGCCTAAAATGATATCGAACGAAACTCATTTTTTACAGAGACCTTAAACAACATATTTTAAACAAAATGAGCGGCTCCAATCATCTTTGCGTGACCCGAGGCGGGAGAAAAAGATTGCTGTGCACAGCTACTGTACACGAATCATTTCTGTCTTCCCCTTTATGTCTCTTTGTTTA
Organism: Rhododendron ovatum; assembly: GCA_019656835.1. Lineage (NCBI taxonomy): Eukaryota > Viridiplantae > Streptophyta > Magnoliopsida > Ericales > Ericaceae > Rhododendron > Rhododendron ovatum. The sequence goes on along the minus strand of CM033794.1, from coordinate 6,387,801 downwards.
TCATTAATTTTTAAAGTCATAGCATTTGTGGGCCGAGACGAGGCCCACTATTTAGTATATGGTCTAGGTGGCGGGGAAGGTTTAAGGGGGTGTTTGGACAAATAAGCCAAAATGGCTTATTTTTTGTCCTTATTCAAATTTTTTTCGTATCACTTAGCTTATTGACATTTTTTTGGGGATTATTGCATCCTCACGACAAGAGGAATCTAAAACGTAAAAAATTTTGACCGAAATCCAATTTTTTTTTTTAATAAAGACGAAAGTAAATCAATAAGCCAATTTTTTTGTCTTTATTCAAAAAAATTTGGATTTCGGTCAAAATTTTTTACTTTTTAGATTCCTCTTGTCGTGAGGATGCAATAATCTCCAAAAAAATGACAATAAGCCAAGTGATACGAAAAAAATTTGAATAAAGACAAAAAATAAGCCACTGTGACTTATTTGTCCAGTTTCACATGGGCAATTTTGAATTTGATTTATGGAGAAGATCTCTGCTAACAAGTGTTCTGATAGTCAAGACCAACAGAAGTGGCAGTAAGCAGTAACAGAGCTTTCTCGAGCCATAGAAACTACCGTCCCATCAAGAAATAGTGGTCCAAACTAGGGCTTCACAGGACGATCAAGTACAAAAAGGCGTCGTTATAGGCTTCATTTATTTAGACATAAAATATTTTTTTGAAGAATATTTTTCTTATTTTTTGTTATTTGGTCGTGTCAAAAGACAAGGAAAATATATTTTATCACGTTGAACATTTTAATTCATATGTTCGAAAATGATTTTAGCTAACTATTTTGTACTACAAGGGTTCACATACAACCTCTATTATATACTCACGTTATATAGAACGTTTATTATACGTACATCTTTGCATGGAGGTGGCCGGAAAACAAAGCGGCGGCGAGATGGAGAGTGCGGCAGCGTGGTGGGTGGAGAGAGCTCGGATGATCGGAAACGCGGTGGCGAAGGAAGGGAGAGAGGATCCGAGAAAGGTGGTTCACTCGGTGAAAGTGGGCATGGCAGTGACTGTGGCATCAATGGTGTACCTGTTGGAGCCGTTGTTTCATGGGATGGGTCGGAACAACTCGATATGGGCCGTACTCACCGTCATCCTCGTCCTCGAGTTCACCGCTGGTACAGAATTTCGCTGTTTTATTTATTTATTTTTTGATATCGCAAAACCAACACAACAGACTTCAAATCAGAAATTAAACATATATATCGAAACAGAAACAATGTGGAGTTTCTCCGAATCTGGTTCGAACTGACTCTATCAAATAGTAGCCCTTAAATCTAGGTCAGAAACAGAGTGGCGAAAAATTTGGCGTCGGCTCATACTCACTGCCTATTTTTTTCCTAGACGCGCTGGTAATTTCAACGCAAAACTATTCCTAAATTGAAGAAATTGATATACAGAGGAAGTCGAACAGAAACCCTAATTACAACATACATTGGGGCGCAGCTGAAGAAGAAGACGAAGGGGGGATTAAAATTTCACTGTTATACATGTTAGGCTTTTATTGTGCATGTATGCATGTGATCATTTCTGATCGATCGATACATATAGTCGAATATCTATCGAACCCGGCTATGGACCTTCATTTTTGTTCAAAATAGTTGTTTAATGCATGCCATTAAAAATTATCTCATTCGGATATTGACAAGTGCTTATCAACTCATTCGACTTTCGATTGTACTTTAGAATTCTTAATTGCAAATTCTAATGCAATTTCTGAATAAAAAATTGAATGAATCGATCAAGCACTTGTCAATATCAAAATGAACTTGTTTTAAAGAGCACATTAAAAAAGAGTACACCCCCTTATTCCGGTTTCGATGACCACGCATTCTACAAGCCGCTTGTGGGTCTCTAGTAATCCCGAAAAAAATGAACATCTTGGAATTCATTTGTGTGGGACTTGAAATGGACCCAGCACATCGTTACACAATTGGTAACCACCCCTTTGGTTCCCCTAGTGTTTTGTGGTATTCATTAGCCCAATAGCTGTGGGAGTTTGTTTGTTTGTTTGTAAATTGTAATCCTTGCATTGGTTTCAATGGGTTCGTGGCAAAAGCTGTATGATGAATCAGAGCTGTATCGCCGATGAATTAATAAAGCCCAAGTGAAGCACAAACTTTTAATAAAGCCCAAGTGAAGCACAAACTTAAGCCCCGTTTCTGGGCACATTGTTTTTTTTTTTTTTTTAATGCTAATTCGCAACCACCCCGCAAATTCGAAAAGCAATACAAGGGATCTGGTTTTGGGGTTGTGGGGCTTGTGGGTTTCTTTTTCTTGGTGGCACAATTTGGTTTTGGGGGGAGTTTGAATTTTTTTGGATGGTTTGCTACAGTTTTTTTATAAAAAAAACTCTCTCTGTCCTATAAAGAATTAAAGTCTGTGTTACGTGGAGTGTGATTGGTTTTTTTTACATCCAATTTTGTTCTTGAATTGGATGTTCTCCTGCAATGTACTTGACATCTAGGATGGTTAAATGGTGGACTCTAATAACCCATGCAACATGAATGGTGAAAATTGACCAACTCTTGGTGATTCAGGTGCCACATTGTATAAAGGAATCAACAGAGGGATTGGGACACTTGCTGCCTTAAGTTTTGCACTTCTTATCGAGATCGTGGCACGCCACGTTGGCCACATTGGTTGTGCAATCAGTATTGGCTTTTCAGTTTTCCTTACTGGTATGTAATAGGAATTCCATTTTCATATTCTCTCTATTATGATTCCCTGTTTTATCATCTTTTCCTGAAAGACCAATACAGCGTTTCTCCTGGCATCATGTAGATTATAATCACTCATAGCGTTGTTAGATTGGAGTAGTACTGCAAAACACAGAAGAAATCAAAAGTTAAACATTGCTCTAGAAATGACTTCCACGAGACTAAGGTCTAATGATAAGATCAAAGAAATCACTAAGAGAAGCTTCATTATCATCTCATGGTTATAGATCTTCTTTCATACAAGGGAATAACTGACTTCCCCCACCATGCAAGAAATCGGATACTGTCATACTGATGAATACCTTACATGTGCTAGAGGCATGGGAGAATCATTGTATATTTAACCGTACATATTAATTACTCCACAAGTTTGCAGGTGCTTTTATGACATACATGAGGTTCATCCCTGCAATGAAGAAGCATTGTGACAATGGATTAATAGTATTTCTTCTGACATTTAATTTGATAACGGTTGGTTCTTATCACGATGACAACGTGTTCCATTCGGCAATCCAACGTATTTACACTATTGCCATTGGATGTGGTATATGCATCATCACAAGTCTCTTGATTCTTCCCAACTGGTCTGGTGAAGACCTCCACAGCTCCATTATATCTCAGTTTGAAGATTTGGCAAAAGTAATCCAAGGTATGGGTAGCTAGCTGTTTCAATCTGATGACCTTTATTTTCATAAATCGGTAGCCCTATTATAGTAAACGGAGAATTCACTAATTCATGTGTCGAAGTCCAGGGTGATACCTGAAGAAGAAAAGGGGAAAAGTGCAGGAGTGTGCCAGCAATTCCCATCCTTACACTTGTTATTTTTGCTAATCTGACATATATGTGCATTTTTGTTAAAGGAAAAGAGAATGTGGGAAAAAAGTAGGGCATGTGCACCTTTTCCTTTGTTTCCTAGGAAACATTTAACAAAGAAAATGGTGGAAAAGTATTTTGGGTCTAAAAGGGACGGGGGGTAAAACATATTGCCAGTTTGGAAAGAACAAATCTCTCACTTTCTCTGTCTTTTTATCAATGATGAGGCATAGATTGATAAAGGTCACTATTACTGCAACGATTTTTGCGTAGATGCTGAAACTTGTTTATGAGAAATTTATTCTTCTTCTTTAATGTTATATTTCCTGTATCTTAACACGGTTTAGAGACTTTTATGGCTCATAAAGTCTGCAGGATGACAGAGTGAAAATGCATAGTCCCTGATGACCTCACAGGTATTGATACATCAGTACATTTTGACCCCATTCAATTTTTGGGTATATTTTTTGCTTTGACTGAATCATGAGTAAGTTACGGTTAGACAATGCGCTGAAGAACTTTCACCTGCACTAGCTACACTTGACCAAACAAATTCTTTCTGGCACTTGGTTTCTAAATCTAGCAGCAGGAACCTCACAAACAAGATTATTCTATCCATTAGGTTCCCTTTATACATAATGACATGGCCTAAAAATATTGCAGCATGTGTAGAAGAATATTTTCAAGTACCAGATACGAAAGATGCGAGCAAATCCTCAAAAACTACTGCTCTGGAGAAAAGCTACGAAGAAATTTTTCAATGTAATTCAACAGAGGAATCCTTGGTATGATTTTAGATGTTTTTGCTCATATGCCTCATATTTAGCCTCTAAATAAATACGAAAACCGGAGAACAGAAGTTTTATTTGCTCTCTGACCTAATACTCACCGAGTTTACAGGCTACATTCGCTAGCTGGGAGCCTCGCCATTCGAGATATTGTTATCCTTGGAAGCAATATGTGCATTTGGGAACTGTTCTAAGTCGTCTAGCATACACTGCTTTTGCTTTACATGGTTGTTTAGAATCTCATGTTCAGGTACGTATCGCAAATCTTCACAGGCTTTACTGGGGAGTTTAGCGTTGGGGGCCGTGGAGATGTTCATTTAGTGTGCAAATAATTTCAGGTAAAAGGCACATAGAACAAAATCATGTGTAAAATAAACTAGCTTAATGCATCCCTTCAATCTGTTGGTTGGCCTCATTTGTTTTCCATAGTGCCAGATTTCGGTTGACAAATCACACAAGGATGCCTTAACATCCAAATTTTGGTTTATAAACTACCTGTATCGAAAAAACTCCATCAGAGCATCTTTTGCTCCTCCATAAAGAACTTATTTATTGGTGGTTTCAAAAAGTAGAAAACCTAAAGGACATTTATTCTTGTCCTTAACGTTTGATAATCGCCATTTTAAAAAACTTATAAGTCCAAATTTCTTTGATCGTCTTTACGCTTTTCTTTATCTGGGGTAGAACCTGTCTTCTGGTGACCTGTGGTCCAAAAGAAGCCTGTATAAGCTGGATTTTTGGATGTTACTTGTAACATCAATATATAAACTGTTGACAAACCCATTGATCATAACTTTATATATCCAGTAGTTGAGTTGGACATTCTGGAGTGGGATTCTAATATTGCATGCCACAATTTTTCCATTTCTGGTGTTTTAGGCTCCTCAGACGGTTCGAGCGTTGTTTAAAGAACCTTGCGAACACGTGGCAGAAGAAATAGTAAAAGTCCTTTCGGAACTAGCAGAAACCATAAAGACGCATCACCATTTCTCAGCCCACATTTCAGATCACCTTCATGAAGCTCTGGAAGAACTTGATGCCTCCATTAAGACTCAACATCAGCTCTTTCTCCCTTCCAACCCAACAAAAACTGAAGCAGCCAAGCCTTCTGAGATTCTTGGGTCGCAAATACGGGGGCCAGAACAGCTCAAGATAAGGAACAGAACGACTAGTAAGACTGTGATCACACGACTTGAATTCTCCGAGGCACTTCCATTTTCCGCTTTTGTTTCGCTGCTGATTGAGACCGTGGCTCGGCTTCACCTTGTGATTGAAGAAGTAGAAGAGTTGGCGAAGGTTGCGCATTTTAAGGAGTTCCATGAAGAAGATGACAGCATAGAAATCAAGGTCGATGAGGGTTCCAGTGAAAATCCCAAGGGCTGCAAAGATATCCGGATACTGACAGGCAATCTGATGACTGAAAATTTGCAATTTCTGCTGTCAAAGCTGATGAACAGGAGTGACAAATAAATTTGTTGCTATCAGGTTAAATAGCAGCTTTGTCACATTTTTTGCTACATAATCTCAAATCTAAAGACACTTTCAACCGATTTGTTACATTTTTTGCAGCAAGAACTAGTGAGGTGCCTGTTTTTCATTGCTTGTTTATCTTCATCTAGTACCAAATAATTCCTACAGAAACAATTTTTCTTACTGGGATGGCACCGAACAGCTGCTCTAAATAACGTTTATTGGAAGATAAGGGATTTCCCTTTGAATCTTTTCCTTCCATGATTTTTGGATCATTAAATTTAGCTTGTCATCAAAATCACCATGGCAAAATAATTATATAAACACTCAACAGTTAATTAGTTGTACTGAGGACGATAATAACACTGTTACAAAGAAACCGGTCATCAAGAATTCCTCGGAATAGAGTCTAATGTATAATGCCCCAGACTTCCAGTTCTATACAAATTAAGTAACTTGGCAGCAACCTTAGTGTGAGCCTCTGTGTCTACAAGCACCCTAAAAGCTTTCTGCAATTCTGAAAATTGTGCCTCAATAAGTTCCACTAAATCCTTTCCAGCTTCCGGATTACTAGGAAAAGATGAAACTGTCTCAAAGAGAGTACGATGAACATCATGCACCACAAAATCCTGTGAACAATTGCGAATGTAGTTATCAGATGAAGATCGAGATAAAAGGAGCTATAAACTTTACCCGAAACAAATAGCAACAAACCAAATGACATTTCTTTTGAGGGGGGAAACAAAAATAGGAAGCACTAGTTTGCTATGAAAGATACTGATGTAAACTTGGAAGAGCAAAATTAGCCAAGAGAAGGCAATTTAGGGGGAAACAGGGAACAAAGTATTCAGTTTGAGACACATCCTAATGTAGTTTGAAGAAAAGTGCTTCCAATTTTCAAAAGCGTACTTTCACAAGAAAAAAAATTACATATAAACTACTGAAATTTACATGATAGATTTTTTTTTATTGGCAACATGATAGATTATTAGATTGATAGATGATTATTTGCACCTGCGTATGATCTGTTGCATACTGCTTCCGTCTCTTGTCCAACTCGGAGTCACTTGAAGTTTCCATTCAGTCAACTGTTATTTTTTCACTATGATGCATAGAAAATTTTGCCCATTTCTTGTATTCATCGCTCAAGTTGTGGATTGCAAGAAAATATTGAGCTAGTTCTGATTCTCCAATTAAGCAGTCATTAATAGCTCCTGCATTTCAAATCAGGCACATGAGTTGAGCTGCTCGATGGTTAAATATCATTTTTGTTTGACCAATCCCAAATGACCCTGTCAGCTCATAAAACAAGATTTTCGGTTTTCTGCATTATCATACCTGTTAAAGCAAGTTTGGAGCACACCTCTGCATCAGGAATCATAGGAGGCAGTACCCCAGGGGTGTCCTGTTTGGATGGCTACCAATCTGGAAATGAAAATCACCAAACAATTTACATGATGAACAGTGAAAATACAGAGGAGGGAATTGAAGAAAATAGACATGCTGAAAAACTTCAGCATCTAAAGGTATATAGTGATGGCGTATAGTATCTTTTGAAATTCCTTGGCAACCAACCAAACCATCATGGGGAACAAAAAAACCACATATGAATACCAAGGATCTTAGTCAGCCCGCAACCACAAGTCCGGTCTAGTGCTAGTAACTGTCATATTGGCTTATTCAAGTGTGTGAACATGATTCTAAAAGAAGTTCCAGAAAATGGTGAAAGCCAGAAGATTACACACCTTCAGGCTGCTGATATCTTTTTTCTGCCCTGGCAATGGACTCACGGTTGCATGTTTCAACTTTCCTTTCTCTTATATGAAAAAGAATCCCACCAAATTATAATCACAGCAAATCAATTTTGAAGGGAAACTAGTTCTTTCAAATCAGCATTGAATTTGACAAAAACCAACAACTAATAGAATTTCATAAGGTTGAAGCACCTGCAGTGCTAATCCGGCCAATTTGATGCAAGGCGTTAGCAAGGGCTGACTTGCCTACATTTGGATTCCCAAGAAGCATTACTGTTATGGTATGGTTTGCATGATCAATCCTCGTCAATTCTCGAACCTGAGCTTGTAAAAAGTTCAGGAACTGTAAATATTTGACATGCAAACTAAATTTGATAAGCTAAGATTGAATTAGGAGAATCCACTTCAAGAAAACCTCAAGCATTATTCTCTTCTCATGTATGAAAGCTATTTTTGAACTTCTCAATGTTGACACACTGTTCATACTTCATAGTAGAGTCAAATTGTCACGGACCAAAAGTGACCCTGCCGGAATAGCTACTGTAAAGAGTCTAAAGTACCATGTGGACTCCTCGAGTATTTCCACGCAACAGCTGCAGTTGAAACTGCTCCAATAACACTTCCGGCAGCACCATATTTTGCTGCTTCACGGGCCGTCCTCAGCTGCAAAAGAAAGAATAACGAATTCGGTATTCCATTATTCCACATGCGAAGTACTAAAAGGAAGCCACCGGCAATAACACAAGTAGTAAAAAAAGTGCACCACAGCAGCCATCATCTGCCTCCGGCGTTAGTAAATAGTGCTATGTAGTAACACATAAGCCAAGCATCCTAAAACTGTCATTGCAACTATGGAATTGTTTTTAGTATAACAGCACATATTGGAAAGCATGACCAAAAAGAAAAGAATCAAGTGAACTTGGTACCCTGTCGTTTTCTCTCAAAATGAGAACCATAAATGGGAAGGGAATGCTGTTTAACTGCAAGTTCTGATAGTTAACAGGCTGGTAACTCTATACTGGTATACTGCTGCCGACATCCATACAAATGCTGATGGACAATGTTTTACTCAAAGTATACTCCTACTGCATAAACTACTCAGAAAACATCCACACTCCAGATGCATTCCCGTACGGAGTGTTCTATGTGAGACACCATTGCTGGACCTCCAACCATGTAAGACATGAGATGGTAAATGTTGATGAAGTGGTGAAGAGAATAGTTATAGTTATGAGATTCTGTATCAGTTCTTGGAGAAGAGTGAAGTGTACAACTGCAAATTATCAGTTGTGTTTGACATGCCAAATCTCTCCTGAACTAATTCATACCGGAGGTATATAATTCGTTATTGTAATAATCAAATCCTAATTCACCAAAGATTACGAACATTCCAAACATATTCTACTTCAGACTAGCCCCCACCAGTTAACATTTCAAAAAAAAAAAAAAAAACAATATGAAAAACGTTACAGATGGTGAGTTGGAGAGGAGAGTGCATACTAAGATCGCATTCCAAAGATGCGTGTTTGGTTCCCGGCCTTTTGCAAACGCCATGGTCGCTAAGCAGTTGAAAGCTCTTATCTTGGGTAGTGGACTAGCAGGTACCCATGTACGAATAAACTCGTATTTCAGAAATACGAGTTCTCATTAATCTAGATGCCATTGTAGCAAACAATTGCTGGCATAAGCAAACGTTTGTGGCTAGGTACTAAAATTCCGCGTTCATGAGCAAAACTTCGCGGCCACAGTTTACGCTTTTCACATCGTGTTTCAGAAATGCGAGTTCCCATGAGCCTAAACGATGTCGTTGCAAAAGTTGGCGGCCAGGAGAAAAAGTTTGCGATCAGGTACCAAAAGTTCGTGTCCATGAGCACAAAAGTTTGCGGCCTTCATTTATAATGGAAGGTGGTTCACTTTTGCGCTTTCCGAATAACGCGGTCACAAGCCTCAGGTGTTTCTGTTTCAGTTTCTACACTTATAGGAAGAACTCCATTATTGAAAGCGTGATTCCCATTCGTGAATCTCGTGTGTTTACATGCCTCTTAGCTGCGGCGAATTACACCTGACCGAAAATAATTACACTTGGCCGCGTTTAATTACAACTTGCCGCCAATTATTAAAAGCTTGATTTCCATTCGATCTTGTGTGTTTTACATGCCTTTTGGCTGCGACTAATTACATTTGGCCCCAAATAATTATACTTGGACGCGTGAAATTACAACTGGCCGCCAATTATTAAAAGCGCGATTAACATTCGCGAATCTCTTGTGTTTACATGCCTCTTGGCCGCGACGAATTACACTTGGCCGCTTATAATTGCAACTGGTCGCATATTATTGAAAGCGTGATCTCATTCATGAATCTCGTGTGTTTACATGCCTCTTGGCCGCTACTAATTACACTTGCCCGCTTATAATTACACTTGGACGCGTGAAATTACAATTGGCCACCAATTATTGAAAACGTGATTCCCATTCGCGAATCTCGTGTTTTTACATGCCTCTTGACCGCGACTAACTACAATTGGCCGCTTATAATTACACTTGGCCGCGTGAAATTACAATTGGCCACCAATTATTGAAAACGTGATTCCCATTCGCGAATCTTCTGTCTTACATGCCTCGTGGCCGCTACAAACTACACTTGGCCGCGGGGGATTACAATTGGCCGCCAATTATTGAAAACGTGATTCTCATTTGCGAATCTTCTGTGCTTACATGCCTCGTAGCCGCGATAAAATACACTTGGCCGCTTATAATTACACTTGGCCGCGTGGAATTACAATTGGCCGCCAATTATTGAAAACGTGATTCTCATTCGCGAATCTTCTGTGCTTACATGCCTCGTGGCCGCGACAAACGACACTTGGCCGCTTTTAATTACAGTTGGCCGCGTGTAATTGCAACTGGCCGCTTAAAATATAAGCGTGGTTCCGTTTCACGCTTTCCGAGTAACACCCACACGTGTTTCTGTTTTCTACTTTTAAAAGGGAGAACCGAAGAAGTGAAGAGCTCGATCACTCTTTTCTCTCTCTCCTCTCTGCAAAAATGGCCGGAAAACATTCCTCCTCCATAACACCCCGCACGACTCCTCCTTTTCCTCCTCTCTCTCCTCTTCTACACCATCTCCCTCTTCACATCTCCTTCCGATTCCCTCCCGCTCCGCTCCGCTCCTCCCCAAACTCTAACCCCAGCGCCGACTACTCCTTCGTCGCCTCCCTCGAGAAATTCCTCGCCCAAAAACCTCGCGTTCTGTTGGATGACACCGTGGCTTCAGCGAGCGAACAAGGCGTGAAGAATCTGGACGATATGATTTGGAAAACAGAGACCGAAAGGCTCTACGGCGATCCGTTTCTTCCTCCTCTTAGGGTTTACGTTTACGAGATGCCGAAGAAGTTCACGTACGATCTGCTGACGTTGTTTCGGAATACGTACAGAGAGACGTCGAATCTCACTTCGAATGGTAGCCCTGTGCACCGTTTGATCGAACAGGCATGATTCTTGACATCTTCTGAGTCTATTTCTTAACATTATTTCCTTATTGTTAACTGTTTGATTGGGCCTGTGGTAGAATTCCTGTTCATTAGCCGATAAAAAAAATTCCTGTGGATTCGTTGATTGGTTGAATTTTAAGTCGGTGCGTTTCGTGAATTTAGTTTCATTGACTTTAATGCCTTTGAGTAGTTAGTTAGGATGAGCTCGGTTAGTTAAAATTTAATCAGTTAAGTTGAGGCCAAATATTCGAGCTCAATTGGTATTTAAGAGCTTGAGCTCGGTTCGATTACTAAACAAGCCTCTATAAATAAGGCGAGTGCATACATACGAGTCGAGCTACAGTTAACCAGAGTTCGGCTCGTTTACTAAATGAACCCTTAACGAGCCTCGAGCTACTCGCGAATGGGTTGTGTGTTTTTAATTTATTTTCTCAGGCTGGTAAGAAATTTCCTTGGGCTATGGGATTTGAGAAAAATCCAGGACATTTAGAGATCACTATAGTGTCGTTCCAGAATTTTGTTTTTGAAAATGTTAAGTTCGTTGATAGTGTTATGGAGTGTGGAGCCTGATAGTATGGTATGGCAAGGCATGTCTCTCGAATCCAATAACAAAGGGAACAGTAGTATATTCTACACCTAGCTATATACATTTAGGGAGAGGAATGCATTCCGTAGTTCTTCTTTATCATAGGGAAATTGCTGCAGCTATGGTGGCTGAAGCCTTCATGGACGAACCCACATAAATCCAGTGTTCCTTTAAGATTGTGCTTCTGTTTTCTTTTTCTTCTGTATTCATATCTTCAACATGAAGTTGTGGTAGGTACCAGTTTGTTGATTTACCTCCCAAGTTTGAGAGGTGTGAGAGGACGTGGCACATGGGTCTCCAGCTATCAGTCAAGCTGCCCAACCTGTGCCGTTCGGTGCCATCTGCTGCTACCCACTCGTTGACGGAGGCTTGAGTGCCTCTGGCCTTTTCTCCTTGTGCTTTGCCTATTTATATGCATGTTTTCCATATGAACTTATGGAGAGAGAGAGAGAGAGAGAGAGAGAGAGAGAGAGAGAGACGTCATAAAACTCCATTGTTTCTGTTTGTATTGAATTTGAGTGATTTCTCCTTGGAGCGGGCCAAACCTAGCCTCTAATATTGCACAGTAGACTGGGTTAGGAAATTGTACAACAAGAAATAAGAATGCCCTGCCACTGCTAATCCATCTCTTCCCTTCAAGCTACAAAATATTTTCCTCACCTTAGGAAGTTAGGATTAAAAGAAAGGACTTGGTAGCTCTTTTAACTGTATATGCAAACAAGAGGCCACAAAAAGGTTCCTTGGAGTAAGCGGGGGTCGTGACAGGTGCGGCCGCGCTAGTTCCCTCGGATGTTTGGGTTGTGCAGTCGGGTCCATTTAGCGGCCTAGCTATAGAATTGTTCCTCCGTTATATTAAAAAAAAGGCCACAAGAAGGTTCCTTGTCTCCTCTGACCAATAATCAATCAGAATCACAGCACTTTTTTTAGTTTTGGCAGTCTAGATGCTTATGACATTTAGAGTTCATTTCCTCATAAGTCATAACAGATCCCTCTTGCCCAAGAAAGTAGCTCAAGAACTGTACCAAGGGCAAATGTTTTCAAATGTTCTAACTTCTAGCCTTACAAAATACTTACAACTTGTTCCTTCCAAAAATATTCAAAGTCTATTCTCGATCTTTATTTGCTGCCACGACTTCCTTGAGATCATCCACGTTATAAACCCATGTGTTCTCGAGATCCGTCACATGCGAATTACCAACTAAAGAGAAATGTGAACTAGCGCAGGAGAGAGAGAGAGAGAGAGAGAGAGAGAGAGAGAGAGAGAGAGAGAGAGAAGGGAATATGAATTTCGATTACATGTCATAAGGAAATAAGCAACCAACAAGCCCAAACCAAAAAAAAAAACTAGCAATTTCTGAATTCTGCATTCGAAATAGGTAGTCATTCCATATTTCCATCATTCCAAATTCATCATCCAAGGTTCAAGTGCAATAATATACGAAGAGAGAGAAATGAAGGGTAATGTATTTGAGTTTTAGAAGAAAAACCAATCAAGTCCCTATCTGTGTAGTGTGTAAGCGAGGGAAGGGGAGACTAAGGGTATACAGTACATAAGTATGAGAGAGACTTATTCACGGCGCACAGTGAACCAGTCATTTGCGGAGGCATCAAATCACAGCCGTCCGTTTCGACAATCAACGGTCGGGATTTTAATAAAAAAATTCCGGGGAAAAGTTTCAATTCACTTCAGACGCGCCTCCGGAAAAATTTTATTAAAATCCGGACCGTTCAATTCACTTTAGACGCGCGCGATCGGGGCTCCGTAAACTCTTTTTCACATAAACGACCGCAAAGAAGGTTTTTCTCCGGACACTTTACCCTTAAGTTTTATATTATGAACATATGCTACTATATCACATTAAAGGTAAAATACTAAAATAGTTAGAAATATTTATAATAGTGGTAAAATTATTCATATATATATATACGGGGTGGTTCTGGGAACACCCAAAAAAACACCTAAAAAAACACCTTATAGTTCCCAATCAAATTTTGATGATCTGAGCCGCTCAATGTGATCAGAATGTGATTTTAAGGGTACCAATGAGAAATCAGCAAAAAAAATGACCGGGAAGGACTTGATCCGAACAGTTTTTTATTGAACGGTTCAAATAAAAACTGCTCAAATCAAACCTGTCCCGGACATTTTTTTTGCTAATTTCTCGCAGGCACCCTTAAAATCACATTCTGCACACATTGAACGGTTCGGATCATAAAAATTTGATCGGGAACTATGAGAATGAGATTATAGGTGTTTTTTTGGGTGTTTTTTTAGGGTGTCTATTGAACCGTTCCGTATATATAGGTGTTTTTTTTGGTGTTTTTTTAGGGTGTCTATTGAACCGTTCCGTATATATAATCTCATTCTCATAGTTCCCGATCAAATTTTTATGATCCGAACCGTTCAATGTGTGCAGAATGTGATTTTAAGGGTGCCTGCGAGAAATTAGCAAAAAAAATGACCGGGAAAGATTTGATTTGAGCAGTTTTTATTTAAACCGTTCAATAAAAAATCGTTCGAAACTGTTCAGATCAAGCCCTTCCCGGTCATTTTTTTTGCTAATTTCTTGCGGGTACCCTTAAAATCACGTTCTGATCACATTGAGCGGCTCGGATCATCAAAATTTGATCGGGAGCTATGGGGTGTTTTTTTAGGTGTCCCCGGAACCGCCCCGATATATATATATATATATATATATATATATATATATATATAAAATATCTCACGGTCCGGTTTGGTTAATTTACGGTTTAAAATAAAAATCAACGTCCAGACCACGAGTCACAATTTTTTAATTTTTTAATCCGTGTCCGGACCAATAATCCACGGTTTCAATCCAAAACGTACGGATCGGTACCTTTCGGACCGATTTTATGGTTCACCGGGTTTTTTGATCAGCCCTAACAAGAACATGCCTATTGTTCATCTAAATTGAGTATAGCAGCGAAAGAATAAATCGAACCGTCTAGGAACTAGCTATTTCCCTCCGAAGTTTCAGCACGAAGCAAGATCTCACACAATGAAAATAATGCTTAGAGAGAAAAGGTTGAAATGGGTCCATGCTTACTTTTAATTGGGCCAGCCCAATTTAAAAGGCCACATAATGCCGAATAGATAAAAGGGTTCACATACAACCTCCTATTATATACTCACGTTATATAGAACGTTTATTATACGTACATTGTTGCATGGAGGTGGCCGGAAAACAAAGCAGCGGCGAGATGGAGAGTGCGGCGGCGTGGTGGACGGAGAGAGCTCGGAAGATCGGAAACGCGGTGGCGAAGGAAGGTTCCCCTAGTATTTTGTGGTATTCAATAGCCCAATAGCTGTGGGAGTTTGTTTGTTTGTTTGTAAATTGTAATCCTTGCATTGGTTTCGGCAAAAGCGGTATGATGAATCAGAGCCGTATCGCCGATGAATTAATAGAGCCCAAGTGAAGCACAAACTTAAGCCCCATTTGGTTATGGGGCTTGTGGGTTTCTTTTTCTTGGTGGCACAATTTGGTTTTGGGGGGAGTTTGAATTTTTTTTGGATGGTTTGCTACAGTTTTTTTTTGTTTTTTATTTATTTATTTTGAATTGTCTCTCTTTGTCCTATGAAGAATTAAAGTCTGTGTTATGAGGAGTTTGATTGGTTTTTTTTACGTCCAATTTCGTTATGGATGCCCTCTGTACTTTTAGTCTTGAATTGGATGTTCTCCTGCAATGTACTTGACATCTAGGATGGTTAAATGGTGGACTCTAATAACCCATGCAACATGAATGGTGAAGATTGACCAACTCTTGGTGATTCAGGTGCCACATTGTATAAAGGAATCAACAGAGGGACTGGGACACTTGCTGCCTTAAGTTTTGCACTTCTTATTGAGATCGCGGCACGCCATGCTGGCCACATTGGTTGTGCAATCAGTATTGGCTTTTCAGTTTTCCCTACTGGTATGTAATAGGAATTCCATTTTCATATTCTCTCTATTATGATTCCCTGTTTTGTTATCTTTTCCAGAAAGACCAATACAGCATTTCTCCTGGCATCATGTCGATTATAATCACTCATAGCGTTGTTAGATTGGAGTACTACAGCGAAACACGGAAGAAATCAAAAGTTAAACATTGCTCTAGAAATGACTTCCACAAGACTAAAGTCTAATGATAAGACGAAAGAAATCTCTCACTAAGAGAGTTTCTTTGCTTCATTATCATCTCATGGTTATAGATCTTCTTTCATACAAGGGAATAACTGACTTCCCCCACCCGGCAAGAAATCAGATACTGATGAATACCTTACATGTGCTAGAGGCATGGGAGAATCATCGTATATTTAACCGTACATATTAATTAGTACTCCACAAGTTTGCAGGTGCTTTTACGACATACATGAGGTTCATCCCTGCAATGAAGAAGCATTGTGACAATGGATGAATAGTATTTCTTCTGACATTTAATTTGATAACAGTTGGTTCTTATCACGATGACAACGTGTTCCATTTGGCAATCCCATGTATTTACACTATTGCCATTGGATGTGGCATATGCATCATCACAAGTCTCTTGATTCTTCCCAACTGGCTGGTCTGGTGAAGACCTCCTGAAGATTTGGCAAAAGTAATCCAAGGTATGGGTAGCTAGCTGTTTCAATCTGATGACCTTTATTTTCATAAATCGGTATCCCTATTATAGTAAACAGAGAATTCACTAATTCATGTGTCGAAGTCCAGGGTGACACCTGAAGAACAAAAGGGGAGAAGTGCACGAGTGTGCCAGCAATATTTCCCATCCTTACACTTGTTATTTTTGCTAATCTGACATTTTTGTGCATTTTTGTTAAAGGAAAAGAGAATGTGGGAAAAAAGTAGAGCATGTGCACCTTTTCCTTTGTTTCCTTGGAAACATTTAACAAAGAAAATGGTGTAAAATATTTTGGGTTTTAAAGGGACGGGGTAAAACATATTGCCAGTTTGGAAAGAACAAATCTATCCCTTTCTCTGTCTTTTTATCAATGATGAGCCGTAGATTGATAAAGGTCAGTATTACTGCAATGAAATTTGCGTAGACGCTGAAACTTGTTTATGAGAAATTTATGCTTCTTCTTTAATGTTATATTTCCTGTATCTTAACACGGTTTAGAGACTTTTATGGCTCATAAAGTCTGCAGGATGACAGAGTGAAAATGCATAGTCCCTGATGACCTCACAGGTATCGATACATCAGTACATTTTGACCCCATTCAATTTTTGGGTATATTTTTTTCTTTGACTGAATCATGAGTAAGTTACGGTTGGGCTTCAAGACAATGCGCTGAAGAACTTTCACCTGCACTAGCTACACTTGACCAAACAAATTCTTTCTGGCACTTGGTTTCTAAATCTAGCAGCAGGATCCTCACAAACAAGATTATTCTATCCATTAGGTTCCCTTTATACATGATGACACGGCCTAAAAATATTGCAGCATGTGTAGAAGAATATTTTCAAGTACCAGATACGAAAGATGCGAGCAAAACCTCAAAAACTACTGCTCTGGAGAAAAGCTACGAAGAAAATTTTCAATGTAATTCAACAGAGGAATCCTTGGTATGATTTTAGTTGGTTTTGCTCATATGCCTCATATTTAGCCTCTAAATAAATACGAAAACTGGATAACAGAAGTTTTATTTGCTCTCTGACCTAATACTCACGGAGTTTACAGGCTACATTCGCTATCTGGGAGCCTCGCCATTCGAGATATTGTTATCCTTGGAAGCAATATGTGCATTTGGGAACTGTTCTAAGGCGTCTAGCATACACTGCTTTTGCTTTACATAGTTGTTTAGAATCTCATGTTCAGGTACGTATCGCAAATCTTCACATGCTTTACTGGGGAGTTTCGCGTTGGGGGCCGTGGAGATGTTCATTTAGTGTGCAAATAATTTCAGGTTAAAGGCACATAGAACAAAATCATGTGTAAAATAAACTAGCTTAATGCATCCCTTCAGTCAGTTGGTTGGCCTCATTGTTTTCCATAGTGCCAGATTTCGGTTGACAAATAAACTACCTGTATCGACAAAAACCCCATCAGAGCATCTTTGGCTCCTCCATATAGAACTTATTTATTGGTGGTTTCAAAAAGTAGAAAAACCTGAAAGGACATTTATTCTTGTCCTTAACGTTTGATAATCGCCATTTTAAAAAACTTATTTATAAGTCCAAATTTCTTTGATCATCGTTACGTTTTTCTTTATCTGGGGTAGAACCTGTCTTCTGGTGACCTGTGGTCCGAAAGAAGCCTGTATAAGCAGGATTTTTGGATGTTACTTATAACATCAATATATAAAGTGTTGACAGACCCATTGATCATATCTGCATATATCCAGCAGTTGAGTTTGAAATTCTGAAGTGGGATTCTAATATTGTTTGCCACAATTTTCCCATTTCTGGTGTTTTAGGCTCCTCAGACGGTTCGAGCGTTGTTTAAAGAACCTTGCGAACACGTGGCAGAAGAAATAGTAAAAGTCCTTTCGGAACTAGCAGAAACCATAAAGAAGCATCACCATTTCTCAGCCCACATTTCAGATCAAGAACTTGATGCCTCCATTAAGACTCAACCTCAGCTCTTTCTCACTTCCAACCCAACAAAAACTGAAGCAGCCAAGCCTTCTGAGATTCTTGGGTCGCAAATACAGGGGCCAGAACAGCCGAAAATGAACAGAACGACTAGTAAGACTGTGATCACACGACTTGAATTCTCCGAGGCACTTCCATTTTCCGCTTTTGTTTCGCTGCTGATTGAGACCGTGGCTTGGCTTGACCTTGTGATAGAAGAAGTGGAAGAGTTGGCGAAGGTTGCGCATTTTAAGGAGTTCCATGAAGAAGATGACAGCATAGAAATCAAGGTTGATGAGGGTTCCAGTGAAAATCCTAAGGGCTGCAAAGATATCCAGATACTGACAGACAATCTGATGACTGAAAATTTGCAATTTCTGCTGTCAAAGCTGAACAGGAGTGACAAATAAATTTGTTGCTATTGGGTTAAATAGCAGCTTTGTCACATTTTTTGCTACATAATCTCAAATCTAAAGACACTTTCAACCGATTTGTTACATTTTTGCAGCAAGAATTAGTGAGGTGCCTTTGGTTTTTCATTGCTTGTTTATCTTCATCTAGTACCAAATAAGTCCTACCGCACAGCTGCTCTAAATAACGTTTATTGGAAGATAAGGGATTTTTCCCTTTGAATCTTTTCCTTCCATGATTTTTGGATCATTAAATTTAGCTTGTCATCAAAATCACCATGGTAAAATAATTACATAAACACTTAATTAGTTGTACTGAGGACGACAATAGCACTGTTACAAAGAAAAGGGTCATCAAGAATTCCTTGGAATAGAGTCTAATGTATAATGCCCCAGCCTTCCAGTTCTATACAAATTAAGTAACTTGGCAGCAACCTTGGTGTGAGCCTGTGTGTCTACAAGCACCTTAAAAGCTTTCTGCAATTCTGAAAATTGTGCCTCAATAAGTTCCACTAAATCCTTTCCAGCATCCAGATTACCAGGAAAAGATGAAACCGTCTCAAAGAGAGTACGACGAACATCATGCACCACAAAATCCTGTGAACAATTGCGAATGTAGTTGTCAGATGAAGATCGAGATAAAAGGAGCTATAAACTTTACCCGAAACAAATAGCAACAAACCAAATGACATTTCGTTTGAGGGGGGAAACAAAAATAGGAAGCCCTAGTTTGCTATGAAAGATACTGATGTAAACTTGGAAGAGCAAAATTAGCCAAGAGAAGGCAATTTAGGGGGAAACAGGGAACAAAGTATTCAGTTCGAGACACATCCTAATGTAGTTCAAAGAAAAGTGCTTCCAATTTTCAAAAGCGTACTTTCACAAGAAAAAAAAAATCCATATAAACTACTGAAATTTACACGATAGATTTATTTGTTTTTTTTATCGGCAACATGATAGATTATTAGATTGATAGATGATTATTTGCACCTGGGTATGATCTGTTGCATACTGCTTCCGTCTGTTGTCCAACTTGGAGTCACTTGAAGTTTCCATTCCGTCAACTGTTATTTTTTCACTACGATGCATTGACAATTTTGCCCATTTCTTATATTCATCACTCAAGTTGTGGATTGCAAGAAAATATTGAGCTAGTTCTGATTCCCCAATTAAGCAGTCATTAATAGCTCCTGCATTACAAATCAGGCACATGAGCTAAGCTGCTCGAAGGTTAAATATCATTTTTGTTTGACCAATCCCAAATGACCCTGTCAGCTCATAAAACAAGATTTTCAGTTCTCTGCATTATCATACCTGTTAAAGCAAGTTTGGAGCACACCTCAGCATCAGGAATCATAGGAGGCAGTATCCCAGGGGTGTCCAGGACATAGATGTTTGGATGGCTACCAATCTGGAAATGAAAATCACCAAACAATTTACATGATGAACAGTGAAAATACAGAGGAGGGAATTGAAGAAAATAGACATGCTGAAAAACTTCAGCATCTAAAGGTATATAATGATGGCGTATAGTATCTTTTGAAATTCCTTGCCAACCAACCAAACCATCATGGGGAACAAAAAAACCACACTATGAATACCAAGGATCTTAGTCAGCTCGCAACCACAAGTCCAGTCTAGTGCTAGTAACTGTCATATTGGCTTATTCAAGTGTGTGTACATGATTCCAAAAGTTCTAGAAAATGGTAAAAGCCAGAAGATTACAGACCTTCAGGCTGCTGATATCTTTCGTCTCCCCTGGCAACGGACTCACGGTTGCATGTTTCAACTTTCCTTTCTCTTATATAAAAAAGAATCCCACCAAATTATAATCACAGCAAATCCATTTTGAAGGGAAACTAGTTCTTTCAAATCAGAATTGAATTTGACAAAAACCAACAACTAATGGAATTTCACAAGGTTGAAGCACCTGCAGCGCTAATGCGGCCAATTTGATGCAAGGCGTTAGCAAGGGCTGACTTGCCTACATTTGGAATCCCAAGAAGCATTACTGTTATGGTATGGTTTGCATGATCAGTCCTCATCAATTCTCGAACCCGAGCTTGTAAAAAGTTCAGGAACTGTAAATATTTGACATCCAAACTAAATTTGACAAGCTAAGATTGAATTAGGAGAATATACTACAAGAAAACCTCAAGTATTATTCTCTTCTCATGTATGAAAGCTATTTTTGAACTTCTCAATGTTGACACACTGTTCATAGTAGAGTCAAATTGTCACAGACCAAAAGTGACCCTGTCAAGTTAACTCCCTATCCAACCAGAAGGAGAAAAACAGTCTTAAATTAGTATCTACGAGCCTTATTTTGGACTTGTTCAGAAGTTAATGCAATTTTTAGCGCAACTGGTGACTAATTGGTCTTTGGAATATTTCAATCAGGGTTTTTGGGACTTCTCATCCCTGTGTTGTTTTGGTTGGTTGGTCATAAAATGCTCCATTTACCAAAAAAAAAACTGGTGACTCCCTGCCGAGAATGAGAAATCATGGAAACAGGTTATTTGAAGAAAACACATTCATTGCACATTTCATATTAAATATAATAGACTCGAATGAGAAACACTGTTAGAATTCCCTAGAGTCCACATTGAAATGCATTTTCAAAGAGATTTTGGGGTTACCTCCTTAACATGCTCCTTATTATGGGCATTAACTTCATAAGAAATCAAGTTTTGTTGTTCGAAGTATGCTCTCCACACCTGTAAGGGAATGCAAGATGAAAAAGCTATCAGACAAAAGTGAATCTGTCAAGTCAATGGTCTGAAAGTTCATGAAACTACAGTAGATGAATTCTTTTATATCAATGAAATGTTACCTGAGGCGTGCACAAATAAATTCCATACCATAGACATCGTTTAGAACCAAGCATTTAATTACAAATGGTAGCATAGGGTGACTAAAGGAGGCAGTACAATTTTTTTTTTTTGGTAACTAGGAGGCAGTACATTTGCATACTTCATGTTCATTCATCTCTTAAATGTGCTGATTCTTGCAAGTGGCAACTTATTTTAAATGGATCAGAACAGGGAACTTAATAATACCAAGACCTGGTAGGAAAACACGACCCCAAAACCCAAGTACACTTATTATTGAACCCACTTCTTCCATATTATTTGGGTGACATTTTATAGATTCACTGTTCAAACAATATATGAAATTATGAATAGGTTTTCGCCTAATTACCTCCCATTATAACCAATAGTTCAGTAAATCAACTTTCCTACCGACATTAAGAAATAAGGATATAAGAGAAACACAAAACAACCTTCAACTGCGGGCGACTTGCTAGGTCCATCTTGTTCAAGAGTATGATGTGCCTCAAAGAATGTGGGAAGTTTCTCAACAGCTCGTATTCCGAGGACAATGGAACCTGAAAAAATTCATAATAATAAGATAGAAATCCATATACGTAGGTTACCTAAAAGCAAAAGAAAAAGAGTGCTTTAAAATCCACTGAAGACGGGGAATCAAAAAACAGAAAGAAACAATAAATCTGAAGGATCCAATATCTCTCCACTACAACTCCACTAACTACAATGTTCCTAAACATCCATTAAAGACCATCACAAGTGGGCGCCGAGTAACTTTAACAAATTAACCCATCACAAAACAGTTGAATCAAATGGTTCACGCAAACTAGCTCAAAACACATCCACTCAGGCATTTCATCAAGCACCTGCTTTGCCACTAAACCTGTCAACCAAATTAACAAAGCAAAATTAGAAAAGAGTTCGAATAACACGCACCCTTGCGTCTCTGACTTCAACGACCAGATCAACCAACGGAATCCGCTCCATAATTGCCCTAGTTGCCGCCGCCATGTGAGGGGTGTACCAACTCGACCCTCTCTTTCCCGCCACTTTCTTGACGGCAGCACCTAACTTTTGAACGTAGCCAGCCGTTGCAGCCATTGGCTTAGTATACCCACTAATTCGAAAGGAATAAACTGGTTTAAAACGGTCTTCCAACTAGAGTATTAAACTGTATGCCTCGAGTGTTGGCTATATCTATATCGCTCCAATAAAGACCATAAAGTACTACTAATTGTAAAGTAAACGAGCCGACCTTCTTCGACAAAAGCTCGACTCGTTAAGGCTCGAAATAGCTCAAGTTTTTGGTTCGTTTAGTAAATGAGCCGAGGTCGAGCTCGACAAAACTCTGTTCTGCTGGTTTACAGGCCTAGCCTCTGGCTCTGAGTGTTGGCTATATCTATATCGCTCTAATAAAGTACCACTACGAGTAAAGTTTTATTTTTCAGTCACACAACAGAAATAGGCAATTCCTGGGGCTGTGGTTACTTACTATGCAGTATAAAGTTCGCAACTTATCAGGAATGGATGACCTTTGTGACTTCTATTTCTATAATAACAATACTAATAGAGCCCTAATTGGACCCCGTTGGTGGACGGTGGGAACCAATTGTAAACTGACCTGGACGTTGCAATTAGCACAAAAAACTATTCAGACGGTAACCCCAATCTCATGAGTTTCTAGTGCTAGATGTAGAAAATGGAGAGCTATTCAGAGCAAGTGCACTGGGCGTGTCAAATTTTTATGTCGTCGCGATGACAAAATTTGCTGTTAAACATGGGAAAAGTCATTCTCGTGCCAAATTTATGAAGTAATTTTGCACCAACGAGTAACTCTCCAAGCACCTGTATCTTTTAGGATTCATTTAATGGAGCGTCTATCTACGAAAGGAAATTACTTTGGATGTGAGTTCGAAATGCGAAAGCGGCCTCGTGAAGTTTTTCTCAAAATAGTATATGCTCCATTAAATCAAATTGTGAAGAGTTATAGACCTTAAAGATTTTCTGCGATTTTGCATCACAGCTCTGGAGTTTTGAAAAGCCAACAGTTCAATGCATGAACCAATGGGGACTTCTAATGGATAAATGGTTGTGTTTGGATCGAGGATTTGTGGAGGGACTTACACGCATAAAGAAAAGGATAACGGATATATAAATCCGGTTAAAAAAAAATTATAACTCGGGTGTCTGGGCTAGTTTACGCACACCTCAACCAAATCCGGGTATTGCCATATCCGGCTTCCATCTCCCTCTGTCAAACAGGCTATAAAGATAAAGAAGAAAACCAAAAGAAATGTATTTGTTTCTCCCTTAGTCACTTTTCATTGGTAAGCTAAATCCTTTGGATCCATGATCCAAGAACAGCCTGGTGGTCCTAGATTTCCCCAAGGCAGAGCATATATAAAATGCAGCAAACCTCCACTATTTCATGAACTTGTTTTCTTATCTTTTATCACTGAAAACTAATTCTCATCATTAACAGGTGGAGCATAAGATCAAAAACCAATTCTTCCATGAAATCATCCTGCTAGAGTCAAAGCAAAGAAAATAGACTTCAATTTCTTTTCTTCTCTGTACACTCAGAGTTGAGAGACTCTTTTTATCTTCCCCAGGCAGTTATCTTTAGGCCTTTGATGAGGTAAATACATCAAACCACACCCGGGATTATACCGTTCAAGCCTGTATGGTGATAAAAAAAAGATCTCAGTAAGTACATATGTCAATATCTCTCTTGTTTAGCAACAAATGTAACCGAAAGTGAAAAAATGGAATCACTTACTCATAATTAAGAAGAAAATAATGTAGAAAAATAGCAATTTCTAGCTTCGCAAGGTCATTCCCGGGGCACATCCTGCTTCCTGCTCCAAAGGGGAAATAAGTTCCTGCCTTGGGAGTAAGTCCCTATTCACAATACAAATCTCCTTAGAAATATGCAGAATATCCTGGACAATGTGTTAAACATGTTATGTTTATGCTGTGTTTGAGTCATCGAATTGAGGAGGCGAATTTAACCAACAGAATGGAAAGCGACAGGAAAAAAGAAAAGAATTTGTTTAGCTTCTCCCCTTTATTATCTTTGTATATTTTCCTTTGTTTCAATAAAATACCCCCACAAATCCCTGATCCAAACACAACGTAAATAAGTGAATTAGGAAGAAGTTTGTAGTGTTCAACTTACATCCCATCTTGAAGGATTAAATTCCTTTGGGTCAGGGTAGATTTCAGGGTCATGATGAATATTTCTGAACCAGACCAAAACTCTCCACCCTTTGGGAATGGTATAACCTGAAAACAATTGACTAATATTTAGCTCGGTGAATGACAGTACTTGGCTACCATTTGTAGCAAATAATTGTGTTTCACAGCAATCATTCAGAAAAAATCAACTACTCTGTATTTATTAGTCTACTCATTTCCGAAAACAAAAGCAATGCATTATTTGAATTGAGGCATTCTACAAATGTGCACTTTCCATTTTACATGCACTCTAAAATACTCCAGCATCATACTTTGGAAATAGAATCCAGGAAAATTCAGAACCATTAACTAACCACTTATGTTGACATCTGCTTTTGCCTCTCTGAAGACAACAAACGAAAATGTTACCACACGGAGCGTTTCATCAATCACCTTCAAGAGAAAGGAACAAATGCAAGTTAAAGAATAGAAGAAGGCTAAAAATTGGTTGTTTCCTTGTGAAATCAACTTATTAGTAGCTCAAAAGGCACAAAGTGAAAATTTGTCATGTACCTTCGATAGATAATCCATTTGGCGTACTTCCTTGAGTGTCAACCCATTCTGTGTAGGTGGCCTATTCCTTACTATTGCTTCTTGCTCTGCCTACAATTTAGAACCACTACATTCAGGAAGCATACTTCAACCCAATGACTCCTTGATATTACTACAATAACTATATCATCAAATTGGCAAGGATAAAAAAGAATTGCATAGATAAAAGACGGAAATTAAAAACAAAAAGGACATTTTAAACTTCATGAGGTGATTGCAGTTCGAGTTATCTATTCAAATCTCCCAATTAAGAACCTCGTCTATTGTAATTTAGGAACTTGTGCTAAAGTTTTACTCCTACCACACAATGTACAAACAGGAAAAAAATTGCAAATGTTGACAAGTTCCGAATGTTTGACAAGTGTTGAGAATACCGTAGAATTATGTGGTGCAGGTTTAAAAACAATAACATTTGCTAAGCACTCAAACTAAATTGCTGGAACATTTGAAGATTGCACTTGATTTGTCCAATCACTACTCAACTAGTTCATTTAACATTTTGTTGAACATAGAAACTAATGTAAATACAGAAGTTTTATGGGAAAAAAAAAAAACTCATCGACAATGATGTGGCGGGAAATTTTGTTATATTGTGAGCCATATCTTTGGTTGAATATAAAACACAACACCACAAACTGTTACACATTGACGATATGTGTCAAGGGCAAGATGGGCTCCATTACCTTGGCTTTCTGAAATATTTCTGGGTGCTCCTGAAGAAAGACGGTAGCCCACATTGTAATGTGGCCAGAAGATTCATGACCAGCATTTAGATACATCACTAGTATATCAATGATTTCCTCGTCATCCAATCTTCTTCCATTCTCATCTTCAGTATCAAGTAGAGCCTCCATCATGTCTTTCTTCAGTGTCAGTTGGGTGTCCTTTCTACGTTCTCTTCGGTTATCCACTATCGTTTGAAAGATAGCCACAAGGTTTTTGCGCGCCTAGAATTTAGTTATCCTTAGATCCCAAATTGAAAAGCCAATATAGAGGGATAACAAAGGAGAGAGATAATCAAAAGAAGTTTTCAGTTCATTTCTTATCAAAAGAGTCATAAATTCAGTGTCTTGAGTAAGAAATGCTTGAGGTTGTGTTTAGGCCATGATTTTGGGAACGGATTCAACCAAGACATAATAGCTTCTTCACTCAGTTTATCTTTCCAATCTGTTTCCTTTACCGTTTCTTCTCCTTGTATATATCCCTCCACATATCAATGGTCCAAACACTGCCTAAACGGCTCTTATTCAAGAGCACAATTTGTGAAATTTGGGTCATTTGACAAATGAACAGAAATACTATGCCAAAGGAACTCATGGATCTCTTCTAATAATGAATGAAGAAGTACCTTCCCTGGATATGTATCTAAAGTGGCGTAACACATTTTTCCCATATTCATGGAAATACTTGCAAAATAGCCAGAATTAAACCACTAGAAAACCACATATATTAACAAACAGAAAAGGGAAAATCTCACCTTGAGTGCTTTATAGTAAGCAAATCCAGGAAGATTAATTGCCATGGCTCGAACTCCATAATTAAGTGTTGTGTACTCCTTCTCTAAGGCCTCCATCACTTGCTCACTCCCCGAGCTTAGAAAAATGTGCATAATTATCCTGAAAGTGAGCCTCCGAAGTTCGGTTAAGAACTCTATTTGCCCCATTCCAGCCCATTTTTCCAAGTCCAACTTCACATTTTCTTCAATGTACCCAACGTAAATGGACAAGGCCTCATGACCATTGACTGGTGCTGCAGTTAACCGGCGGAGGCGTTTGTGCTCCTCATATGTGATGCTACCGATGAATGATTTCCTCCCAATGAGTTTCAAAGTGGAGCTAGGCCAACCGGGCTTGAAATATTCATCGTCAGTTAAGACTCTCTTGCATGCTTCGGGTACTGTAACGATGATACTCGGATTACCAAACATTAAGGTTTTGTATAATCCACTGGGTCCAAATCTGCATTTTCATATTTCCTGGTTAATGTAAAGGCATGAAGGCAAAACTAAGAACGTTTAATATTATTAATATCAAATAATACAACAGCACAATTACAATTTTTTTTTGTCAAATATCAGAAAAGGTCAATCGTCCAAAATTTTCCCAAGTTGAGATAAATTTGACATCAACAAACATTGCTCTCCAACCATAGAGTCAAATTGTATAAAAATGTAACAAACGGCTGTTTTTAAAATGAAAAAAAAAAAGGTCAAAACTTGAACTTGGCACGAGGCTTCAAAATTGAACCAAATGAGAAGGTTGCCAAATCCGCGTGGGATTTGGTATCACAATTGGCATGCGATTGGATTACAAGAGGAGGCAAATATTTGCCATTTTCAGTTGTTTTTAGTTAATACAACCAAAACAAGTTCACATGACTTGTTTAAAGTCGTATTCTTTTTTTGTAATCCATAACCGATCCCACCGGTCACAACCTTAGTACAATTCTTTTATTCCAACAATGAATAAAAGTTGGGAAAATTAATGAAGCCTCCAAAACACTTTGGATAGCGCTTGATGTGGGGTGGATCCATCTCAAAATGATGCTTATTTGAAACTGGCAGGACCCATCTCAATGCATGTAGTAGTCGATGAGGGCCCACCAAGAAATTCTTCATTATCGTTTTCTATAATAATGTACTCCTAATAAAGTACTACGAGGCAAAAAATAAAAGCCAAAAGCTGGATCAGAACTCAGATTTACGTACAATATTGTGTATAGAATAGAGTAGGTTGGAGATATTACAGTGAAAATGACAAAAGTCGCCAGCTCTTGTCTCGATTGAATCATTTGGGGTCGTTCAATAATTTACTATTTAATTATGTAAACAAGTAAGTTCACATCTCTCAACCATTTTAGAAATCTATTTAAAGTGATGTGTCATCATGCTTCTCAAAATTCGGTTCTGCTAACCTTTATTAATACACTTTTATATATATTAATATATATTTTCTCGGATATTAATGCGTATTTTATCGCTGTCTCTTGGGGTGAATGTTATCATTTTCTCTCAAAATTAAATCGTACTCTAGTTTTGTATAGGAGTCTCATCGTGTGTGGGACCAACATGCTTGGGATGGCCCATACCCTCGTGTGAGGGGTGAAATAGTGGACCCGAAAACATGAAGGAAAAAAATTTCCCTTTCTAGAAGAGTCTACTCCTATTTTGGTAATTAATTTCCAGTGGGCCCATTCATTGTACAACACTGTTTTCGCAATCCGCAAAAAGGAATCGGAATCGGATATGTTTAACCCAATACCCCTAAGCTTCTGCAGAGGATTGATAACTTAACAACAACGGATCAGTTTCGATTTTTCAGATTAGGCCGCAAGAAAGTATTTTCGTGTGAATTAGAACTGGATTGCTTGCTTTGACCGGATCAGAGAAGGAATCAATGGAGATGCGCATAAATTGCCTAGGCACCTCTGGCTATGCAACAAAAAACTACCAGTAAGAGCATCCGCATCAGTCTCTCCAAATTTCAGACCAAATTACACCTTAAAATGTCACTTTATTACTTTAGCTAGTCACTTTTAAAAGGCATACTGCATCAGACTCTCTATTCTAACTTGTGGTCTATTAATATATTATTTCCTTCTTCTTCCAAAACAATTGATTATGAGATTCTTAGACATAAAAATTAATTATGATCATTTACGATAAAATGATAAAAAAGTAAGATCTTCGCACCAGTTCAAAAAGATTGAAAATTGGA
Source organism: Rhododendron ovatum (assembly GCA_019656835.1). NCBI lineage: Eukaryota > Viridiplantae > Streptophyta > Magnoliopsida > Ericales > Ericaceae > Rhododendron > Rhododendron ovatum. Next base: position 6,358,841 of record CM033794.1, on the reverse strand, counting down.
GTATTTAATTTTTTAGCCACATTTTTTACTATATAAACAGTCTAAAAAATTAAGTGCTCCAATTTTCAATCCATTTGAACCAGTGCAAAGATCTTATTTTTTTATCATTTTATCCTAAAAAGTCATAGTTAATTTTTGTCTCTAAGACTTTCATAATCAAGTTTCTGTTCTACAGGATCCTAAATAAATAATAAAGTAACAAATAGATGGATGAATAGTGCCTCGTTTTTTACCACTAGGCACTGTAGCAAAGTTAAGGAAATTGTAAAGTAGCGAGAGAGGGGAAGAGGCTGATGCAGGGGAGAATTTGCTTGTTTTCTCTTTATTTTAACTTTGAAGAAGATGTAGCATGTTTGATGTGGATGCCCTAAAGACCAATACTTTTATTGAGCATTTTGTTTCAACGAGGGTCAATTTGACCCATTTGGACGGTACAGAGCACTCGTTAGCAAAGATCTTCTCCATAAATGAAATTCAAAATTGCCGAAATACCCCATATTCTCTGGGTTATTGCCAAGGAAAAGAATCTCAATTGGACGAGAGAGAGAGAGAGAGAGAGAGAGAGAGAGAGAGAGAGAGAACCTGGAAACAAAGGAGGAGATGAAGGAATCAGGGTTACATGACTTGAAGGCTCTGAGGAAAGACCACATATTGCCAATCAAAGGCCAACCCATATCACCGGGAGGCAGAGAGAAGCGTTTTTCACCCAAATTAGACTCATAGAGCCAGCAATTCACACTCCTGAGCAACCACTTCAACCCCACTAGACCACAAAAAATGGCCACAAACAACCCCCAACTCAACCCCAAGTAGTTCTCCATTTTGTGGGCCTGGAATTCTATTGTGTTCAATGGAGTGTTTTAAGAGAATGTTTTGAGAGAAAATTAGAGAGAGACAAGAGAAAGACCCCACACACACACACCTGCTGTCCCTTTCCCAATCCCACCTGCTGTCCCTTTCCCAATCCCACGGTAACTGTTATATATAGGAGAGAGAGAGAGAGAGAGAGAGAGAGAGAGAGAGAGAGGAAGTGGATGTGACGTGGCAAAGAAGAGGTTTTGCCGTTTTGGGAAGAAAATTTTGGGTACTGTCCGTGAAATCCGAGCCCTCCGTGTTTGTATTTGACGGCTCGGATTGCGTGCTGAGATGATATACCCTATTTGCACCCAAAATTTTGACACTAATTTAAAAAGTTTTAACTTTTCAACATTTACAGCTAGACTCATATTTTGAAAAAAGTATATATTTTATCTCACAAGGGAGCGAAATGCAAACACGAACCATTAAAAAATCAAATAAACAAACATTTTAGAATACCTAAAAGTGAACGAACAAACCAGAATGAAAAGAGTATGTCTTATTAATGTTGTAGAGATTGGAATAAAACACGCATAAACCCGAAGAGTTGGCCTAGAGGTTAATGACCAAGGCCGGGTTTGTTCCCTGGGAAAATGATGGCTCAGGACATATTTTGATAATTAATACCCTACAAGGACATACGAAAAACATTTGTTAATGTTGAAAATGTCTTTGGCGCATATTATTTATCAAAACACGTCTTGAGCCGTCGTTTCCCCTTGTTCCTTTCCCAATTCTCAGTATCGAAACTTCTCAGATGCCATCAATTTCTTTTGGTTCAGTCCATATGAAGCTTTTTGCGGCTTTAATTAGGCTCCGTGCAAGTGAATTGTGGAATTAGGCCCCACGATAATTTGGAATGCGTGTAAGCTAACGCAAACAGTTAAGAAAATAAATAAATCAGATAGGATAGGACGTGGTGCAATAAATGGTAGGGAATATGTTTCCTCTATAATATATTTATTCATGCGGGTCTCACACAACAACACGTATGTTCTTAGTTGTGGCCTTGTGGGGTCCGGAATGTAAACATATAAATCAGGGAATATTTTGATGTTGTATGGATATGATTAACTCGTTTTTTGGTAACACAATGAATCAAAGATGTGTTGTGATTAAATACAGTAATTACACGGTAAATTGGGCTAGAGTCCGTTTTGAAGGTGTTTTTGGGTGTTTAGTCCAGCCCAATATGTAATAGTGGTGAAGGTCCATTACTGTAACATTTATTAGGTCTACAGTCCGTTTCTAGACCAAAATGCCCTGACTGGTGTGTATATATAATGTATTAGTATTTTTAAATTTTGTTCCCTGCTGCTTTCAACCCAACGCGCCATTATTGGATAGGGCACCGTATCTGGATCTCGAGCAGCACAATTACGAGCTCGAGCTCGTCTCTGGTGCGCCTCTCTCTCTCTCTCTCTCTCTCTCTCTCTCTCTCTCTCTCTCTCTCTCTCTCTCTCTCTCTCTCTCTCTCTCTCTCTCTCTCTCTCTGTTTCTGTTTATCTCTCTTCCCACAATCACAGCTTAGTTCTCTCTCTCTCTTCCTGCGATCACAGCTCAGTTCTGGATCACGATCACTTTCACGATTTCGATTCTGTATTGCGATCACGATCTCGTTTCCTTTTGTGACGATCTCTCCAAATCAGGATCACGATCTCTTGTCTTCAGAGTGTTTTCTGTTCGCGATCTCTGTGCTGATGTTTCTCTGTCGATGTGTTCTTCTCTATCTCAGTATTTGTTTTGATTTTTGCTGTGTTCTTCTATTTTGTGTTTATAGAGTTTATTTGCTGAGATAGCGTTATCTATTGCTCTATTCTGGTAGATACTGAGATTGTTTTTTATTGAGATAACATTATCTATTGATTTATTTTGGTAGATACAGAAATTATCGTTGCTGAAATTTGTGTATCACAGTGAAATGTATTTTCTGAGATACTGTTATCTCTTTCTATTTTTGTTTATTTGCTGAGATAGTATTATATCTATTTCTTTGTTCTGGTAGATACTGAGACTGTTTTTGTTGAGATAACATTATCTATTATTTTGTTCTCATAGATAGACTACTTTTTTGAGATATGTGTATTTGATTTGTTTATTCTGATATAATGTTATCTGTTTGCAGACTGAACTGGTTTTTGAAGTTGAAATGGATTTTTCTATTCTTCTATTGTGCAAATATGGATCCTATAGTCTTGTTGTTAAGGTGACAGAAGGTTATCAATTTGAGTATCTTATTGGAAGTATTTCTAACAAGTGAAATGGTTTGGTATCAATGAGGTTATTGTATTTTGTTTGTGATCATCGTAATATACTCCTTGAGAATGATGATGATTTTCGTAATATGATGGATTTAGCTGCTACATATGGTGCTCGTTGTGTTGAGATTTCTGTTGAAGACGATAATTGTAGAGTTAGTAGCCGTTTTTAAATCGGTGAAAGCAGTCGTAGCAATGGAAATGGTGGAGTAACTAGTAGTTCATATTCTGAAATTGTTGAGGATCCTCTTGAAAAGTTTTGTCCTCATCATGAGACAAAAAGACTTTTTACTGATTGGACGTATTTGATTAGTCATGTTGGTCAATAATTTAGAGGTGGTATTAAGAATGGGTGTAAATGGTTTGTTCATGCAATTCTAGACAAATCAAATCAATTTTTTTGCATTAAGGAGCTTGAAAAAGAACACAGATGTGGTGCTATAATTTGTATAATGGCACACTAAGTAGTTACCTGTATTGCAAATGTTTTGGTTTAACATCCTTTTCTTTCATCTCTTTTACGTCTTCTTCCTCCTCATTTTCTTCTTCTTCTTCCTCTTCCAGTTGTTATTCCTCTTGAGATAGCGTTATCTCTTTTAATTTTTGTGAAATTTACTGGCTGAAATGTATTGGTTGAGATACTGTTAAAACAGATGAGATAACAGTATCTTAACCAATTCAATTCACAAATAAACTTAGGGATAAAGCAAGAGATAGTAATATCACAATATAAACACATGCGAAAACCTCATTTCACAATATTTAACATGTTTTCTGTCATTTTTCTTGTTAAAACAGATGAGATAATAGTATCTCAGCCAATTCAATTCACAAATAAACTAAGAGATAACTCTATCTGTCAGAAATATAGTGTATCAGCAAAAATGAAGCAAGAGATAACAGTATCTCAGATAAATAGTATTGGTATCTCATAAACTTAATAGAGAAATAATGTTATCTCATCAAAAACATTTTCTGATTGTATTTTACAACAAGGGATAAAGCAAGAGATAGTAATATCACAATGTAAATACATGCAAATACTTCATTACACAATTTTTAACATGTTATCTGTTATTTTTTCTTGTTAAAACAGATGAGATAATAATATCTCAGCCAATTCAATTCACAAATAAAGTAAGAGATAACTCTATTTGCCAGAAATATAGTGTATCGACAAAAATAAAACAAGAGATAACAGTATCTCAGATAAATAGTATTGGTATCTCATAAACTTAATAGAGAAATAATGTTATTTCATCAAAAACATTTTCTGATTGTATTTTACAACAAGGGATAAAGTAAGAGATAGTAATATCACAATATAAACACATGCAAATACTTCATTACACAATTTTTAACATGTTATCTGTTATTTTTTCTTGTTAAAACAGATGAGATAATAATATCTCAGCCAATTCAATTCACAAATAAAGTAAGAGATAACTCTATTTGCCAAAAATATAGTGTATTGACAAAAATAAAGCAAGAGATAACAGTATCTTAGCTAAATAGTGTTGGTATCTCACAGACTGAATAAAGAGATAATGTTATCTCATCGAAAATATTTTATGGTTGTATTTTACAACAAAGGATAAGGACTGGAACCACTATGAAAAGTTAAATAGTGTTGGTATCTCACAAACTGGGTATTTTTGGAACGCGTGTCCATATAAGGATTGGAACCACTATGAAAAGTTTAGGTGGACTAATTGCACGTTGAAACCTGTAGTGTGTCCTTATCAACAAGGCTCCCGTAATTACATTACACAAAAACGTTTATGATTAACTATGAGCCTGCCTCACACTTCATATTTATGATATAGATTATGGGTTTCGCACAATTTAAATATACATATTCGTAAATGTTGCGGGGATCACGTTTGGCTAATATTTGATGCGGTGCCAATGACATTTTCAATGGTAATGGTTTCACAAAGCATGTCTATGATTGATTTTCTTTCCATAAAAGGGGTATCTACGATTAATTATGTAAAGCATTACATCTTCCAAGATATTATGCAAACTATTAACCCAGATGAGTAGTTCAAAACTTCAAGTGGTAGCAGAGGTGAGCTGTAAACTTAGGTCAGATTTGGAAAGAAAATAGTTGAGAGCGCGTAAGCTGGTTCGGAGTTCGGACACTTGTAAGTGTCAAATAGAAAAAAAGATAGGAGTTCACGATGTGGGAAAAATGTAGGGAGAAAGGTTGCCAGCCTATATTATCAATCGGAAATTCTAATTGCAACTAGTAAGGAAGATTTGCAAGGAACCACGCAAGAAAAAACGCGTTTGAATCTATTCCGGATTCTACAAAAATTTAAAAAAATATTCATAAATTTTTGTATATTATTTTATGGGCTCCTGTAAAAAATCAGTTCCAACGAACATCGATAAGTATTACTTTTGAATTCGTAAAACGAAACGAATTTTTCTAGATTTTTGTGAAACTTAAAATGTACCCAAATACATTTTTTCTTTCGTGATTTCCTTCAAATCTTCCTTGCTATTAGAATTTTGGAAATCCATTTGTCCTGTTGTTGTCGACAACTTGGAATGGGTTCTATTCTTTCCTGATTACCGCATTGGGAAAAGCCTTGGCTGTTTGTTTCCCTACGTGGTGGGCCCTGCACCCCACCCCACACCACCCCATTTTTTTTTATCCGCTACCCCCACCGCATTCAAAAGCGTTTACGCTTAACGGTACCGATAGGTTACCGATCACGTAAAATTTCAATTCAATCCGATAAATGTAATTATCATTTTGGAGTCATCCACAAACGATACAAATTTTCAATTATTTTCTAAATAATCTTAAAAGTGCACTCATAAAATTTCAGCTCGATCCGACAAATAAAAGTGTTTAATCTAATCGTCCAATGTTTCTTTCAAAATATAGGATTATGCTGAAAGAACAATTGAACGTTGAATCAAGTACTTAACTTTATCTGATCAAACTAAAATTATATAATTGCACTCGAAAAATTATTTAAAAATAAATAAATAAACGGTTTAAATTATTTATACAAAACTTCAATATAGAGCCCAATCATAGTCAGTACCCCCGGTACCATTTTGGTCAGTAGCTATAGACGGCCTCGAAGAGTCCATTCACCTCTCACAATCCATTGACACGAGATCCGAATCCTCTATGAAGATACTTTCTGTAAGAGTTTGCATCCAAATCGTCTATCTTGATAATTAATGGACTGGATTGAAAACAAACTTTTTCAAAAAAGAGTTAACTTTTTTTTAACAAAATTTATTTTTAATTCGAACCATTAATTATCGAGATAAACTATCCGAATCTCAAGAGAATCGTCACATAAATCTCACATGGAGGAATTTTCACAGAGAATCTCGAATCGATTGACACCCCTGGACAAAGTTCCAGGTGAAATTTCATACATTAGCTTATTGTGTTCCAACTAGTATTTTGGATGGCAGCGATGATAAAGATTTAGGGGGCCGCCTTTTGAGTACCCGGTAACCCGTAGGTCACATCACACTCTTTTCTTGTCTTAGTCAACTTATACTTATCTTTCACTCCGGTTATGTCAAATATAGATCATTCATGCTCAGGGCCGGTCAGGGGTAAGCTCTGCAAGTCGGCCGGCTCGAACAACCCCCGATAAGGGGCAAAAAAAAAAAAAAATTGTATGTATACAAAAAAAAATTAGAAATCCAGCAAAAAATATATTTAGGGGCATAATCCAAAAAATTTTGTACAAATATTTTTAAAAAAGTAAATATGTATGGTTTCCACCTACTTTAAAAAATTATAATACTTGAGAAAATTAGCAGAGTAAAAAAGAGGTTTTTACATACCTAGGGTAAATAACAGAGAAAAAAAATTAGGAGGGCAAATTATTAAGAGAGAAAATTAGGAGGGCTATCAGATAAGAAGAAAAAAGAAGAAGAAAATAGATGCTATAGACAAAACGAGAAGGGACGGATGATGTAATTCAAGCTAAATGGACAATATAATCTTGTTTTTGTCTTCTTTTTTGTTGTTGCTTGTATGTCTTTTTTATTTATACTTAACACTAGTGGGCAACGAGCCATGTTATTCGCAATAAAGATTTGCAGACAACCACATAAGGAAAAACTCGTTTGGGCCCATTTCAGGTTCTACAAAAATCTAGAAAAATATTCATAAATTTTTTAATATTATTTTATGGGGTCTTGTAAAAAATCAGCTCCAACGGACATCAGTAAGTGTTACTTTTGAATTCATATGAGCAAATTGAGCAGTTTCGCCCCAACGAATCAAAAAATAATACTTACCGATCGATATCTCTTGGAGCCGATTTTTTACAGAACCCCATAAAATAATATTCAAAATTTTTTGGATATTTTTCTAGATTTTTGTGAGACCCGAAATGAGCCCAAACTCATTTTTCTTGCGTGGTTCCCTGCAAATCTTCCTTGCGATTAGAATTTTCGAGTGGGCAACCAAGCAGAAGGTTGGGCTTGGGCAACCCAAATATCGGGGCCAGCACTGTTCATGCTGGAACAAAGATGTTCAAAAGAGATTTTTCTCTTAAAGACTGATCCAATGGATTGTTAAGTTTCAAACTCAATGTTTGAATGTACGACTTTTCTCTATTGTCACTTGAGTTATCCATTGCGTTGGTTGTATCCTTAAGTCACTTAATGAAAGAAAGTGTACAGAAGCGAGAGCACAAGCACGAGAGTGAAAAATTCTTTCAAAAATTTCTCAACAATTAAAAATTTGTGAATGTGAGGATTGAGAATGCGAAAGCAGAGGGATGATTGAGAATGAAAGCAAATGCCATTTAAAAGGATTATGAAAACTGGCAAAAAAAAAAAAAAAAAAAAAAGATCTCAACGCACCCACCATCTCAACATTTGATGGGGCTGGAGAAAACCTTTTTGGGTTCAAATAGAGTTCATGGTAGTGTCAGTATGATACTATCTAGGAAAGGAAAAAATTTGTTAGAAAGGAATTCTATTTATTTCATCTATTTTTTGTTTGTTCGGTTGAATTTTATTGTGTAACATTCTCTAATTATTTTATTACTTAAGTGGGCCAGCTCAAAGGGAAAAAAAGAAAAAGAAAAGAAAGAAAGTGGATTTGGGTATTATGACCCAACAGTCAATGCCCACGACGCAATGCGTGTGCATAACTACTCCCATTTTGTCCAAAGTCACAAAGATCTTTTCTTTTCTTTCCTTTTTTTGCAATTTTTACTTTTTGAATTATGGTTATAATGTATAAATGAATTTGAAAAGTATTTGGGAGATATATGCATTTTGCGAAAAGAGTAGTGGTTGAAATATATATATGCAAAATACGTCACGTAAATCTTTTGTTAACCAAAATGAGAAAAATGGAAAAATGAAAAGTCGAACATAATGCAGAATGCATTTTCCAACGATAACAGCCTTGAGAAGATTAAGGGAATTTTAAGTCTAGGGATTTTTCCCTGTTTTCTGGTTAAGGGCAATCAATTAGTAATTTTTTGTCATTATCTTTACGCTAATGGCATTTGACTATTTGAGCAATCAAGTACACATAGAAACAAGTGATTTACTTTACCTTAGATAGAGACGGTTGTATCACTTTTCGAGTGTGAGTATCTCATCAGGTCCAGTACCACTCTTGGGGCAGATCCTCAGGCATGATGAATCTTGGGAATGGCATTTGTTGAGGAGCAATGAGAGCCACATCTACAACGAGATTTGTGCCTCTAACCAGATTATCCTTTTAGTTTCCCGATCGCAATTAGTGATAATGAGTAAAAAGAGATACATAGATAAATTTATTAAGAACCGTATAAAATATTTTCGAAAAGCATATATACATGAAATGATTGGGCAAATGGAGCTTAAAACCAGTTCTTTTCTATGGTCTGAGATCTTCTGTGCCATGCCGAAAAATGATGTACCGAGTGTATTTTTTGACCATTGAATCATACACAGATTTAAAAATATTAAAAAAAAATCGCACTATCTAACGGCCCAAATGAATTCGGTCTAGGGACACCCCATTTTTCGGGACAGAGGATATCTATAACGACCTTGATTTTTGAGAAATAAAAATTTCGTTAAATATTTAAATTTTATTTTTAATTTCTTGGATTGCTTTAAAAAAATTCTTTTTAACCTTAATAAATTCGTTATAATTAGATTTGAATTTTTAAAATTATATCTTTTAACATCGGACTATCTAGTCCTTCTCTAAATACAAGTATGCTTGTAAAAGCACCTGTATATTTTCCTAGTGAGTAAATTAAATCCTAAAATTATATTTCTTAGCTAAAAATCCTACTTGGCAAGTAGAATTAGTCTCCAACCAATTGGTTAGAGAAACCTAAGTACCCATTCAACTTAGTTACATTCTCCTAACCCTAGATGAGCCTTATGAACCTTTTCAACCTTACTTGAACCTTTTGGACCAAAGGAAGTCATCATTATGCTATTTAAAGTAGCAATCATTTTACTTACATGTCTAGTCACTTCAAGACCTTACTTCTCATCATTATCTCTTTATCCATTGGACTATAGTTCATAGGAAAATTTTTATCCCTTGAGTAATAGAAATAAGACTTGCCAATGAGTACATAGATTTGACAAGTCAATCATTAGAACCCCTCATCATGACCTAGACTTGCCATGCATGCAAGTCTAAAATAATAGTCTTGAACCTAATTATCCTCCAATACCTACTTTCCTAGATTTTCTCTAGGTATATATAAGTAAGTATGTATGTATGTGTGTGTGTGTGTGTCTATATATATATATATATATATATATTCACTTGGTACTAGAGAGAGAGAGAGAGAGAGAGAGAGAGGGGGGGGGGGGGGGGGGGGGGGCAAGGGAGGGAGAGAGAGAGAGGGGAAGCTAAGAGGGAGAGAGTGAGTGCGTGCATGTGTTTGTACACTCTAGCAAGTTATCTCTTTTACCAACTTCACACTTAAGCCTAGAACTACTTGACAACTCATTCCTTGACTACTTCAAGCACATAATCTAGCCCTTATTTAACCTAGTTTCTACTTACAAACTGGACATAGGATTGATTAAACATGAGAAGACTACTCCTTAACCTAGCTATCATTTTCCTCTTACTTGCAAGACTTGCCAACCTAGGTCATAATCACCTATGATTGCCTTTAAGGCTTAGAAAATCTTCATAATTACCAATTCTTACACCTAGATTGGATTGACATGGCTTTGGCATGTTTAACAGCTTGATTGTGCAAGACCATGGAGCAAAAAAAAATAAGATAAAGAGAGAGAGGGGGGGCTAGCCAAGAGAGAGGGAGAGAGAGCCCAATTTTTGCTATAAATAGGACCCTTCACTTGCCATCCAACTCACACCTTCATCCTTCAACTTCTCTCTCTATAAATTCTTGTGTTTGTTCTTTGTTCTTCTTTATTCTTGAGTTTCTTCTTAAAATTCTTCAAGAAACTTATCTAAGACCGTCACCAAACTACCACTCGACCACCCCTCAATCCAAAAAAAGTTTAGTAGTTTAGTCAAGAACTAGTTTCGAGAGAAACTTTTCTATTTCGAAGCTACTGGAAGCTTACCGTAGCAAGTTACTCTATCCGATAGTCGACTTACTTTTCCGTAGTTGTCCTACCACCAAGAAGAACGGTAGAATACCTTTAACCACTTTCTCTAAGTATAAGGTTTAGTATATGTAGATTCTCCTGTACTTACTATTTTTAAATATAGAAATATGCATACTGTTTGTATGTGGAAATGCATAAGGACTTGAAAAGTGTTTACTAAAGTTTTGAAAAGGAAGAAGAGTATGTTGAATACATCGACTTTATTTTTCAGTAAAACATATGTTGTTTTGAACTTCCCTAAAAGAAAGAAAGAGCGGATTTTCGATATATAAACTTGATCGAAAGTATTTGTATTTTGATCTTAGGATGGTTATGAGCATGTATACATGTTTACTAGGATTTTTTGTTTTAATGTGTGATAAAGCATAAATGATTTTTACTCTAAAGGTGTCCGTCCATGCGACACTATGCTTTAAGAATGTGGTAATTATTTGAATGTGATTCCGTAAATATGAGCATGATAAAGTAATATAGAGTTGGATGATCTTACTAGTTTAATTTCAAGATTACAATAAATGATTTTATATTATAGTGTACAAAGGTCCTACCGCAGAGTCTTTGCACGTAAGCGAGACATAGAAATCGAGAAAGTAGAAACATGACACTCATGGTGTGGTTAATGTAAATATGTGATTTGAAAAAGAGAAATGGTTTAAAAATCACAATGTGGCCGGACATGGTAACCCATTGTGTGGTGTGTGTGTGTGCCAATGAAAATCCGGGACAACGGAACCATTGTGAGTATACTCAGGAGACCGGAACGGTAGAACCGAGGTGAGTGTGTAACTTGGTTATCTGTGGAGAGGAGCCAATGCAAAGTTTTGTGTGCCAATGGGAACCTGAGATGACGAAACCATTGCGAGAATACTCGGGAGACTGGAACTGCGGAACCGAGATTGGGTGTATTAAAAATGATTTTGAAAATGTTGATTTAATAAATAAAAGGTGAAACCAGTGACACGGTCTACGAAATGTCGAGTAGGAGAAACTCAGAAAATCATGGACACTAACGTAAATTTATATAGTAAATGTGGATGTGTCATTATTAACTGTTTCGTCAAATATGCATGTACTATGTGGAAATCGTTAGTTTTATGGTCTATTGTTTTTCGGAAAAGATATAGGTACCGACCAAAAACATACCGACGGTGTACCGACGGCCGCGCGCGGCCGTCTCCGGCCACCGGACGGCCGATCCGAGCCGTCCAAAAATTTTAAAAAAAAAAATCGAGGGGCCTTACGCGGGAATCAACGCCATCCGATGTGTGTAGGGTGCTTGATCTAAACACCCTATTTTTCGTGTATATATGTATATTCCGGTGGCCGGAGACGGCCGCGCGCGGCCGTCGGTACACCGTCGGTATGTTCCGATCGGTGTAAATAGCAGGACTCATTGTTTTTAAGTTAAGAGTTAGTGGGTATAGATTATTCTATTGAGCTTTTGTAACTCACGGTATTACTTTTGGTGACCCTAACATATTATATTGGTGGCAACGTTGGTATAATGTATTAGACCTTGTAGATGAACATGGTGAACTTTACACCTTGAAAGCTTTCGGAGCCGAGGAGCTGGTTAGGATGGAGGAGCAGGTGGAACAGTAGATATGAACCCTAATTTCCTTTCTGTGTTTTAATAAAAGTACTCTTTTGAGAGTTATAATATAATAATGAGTCAGATCCTATTTAAATTTCTAATGAAAATATTTTTTTTAATGTTCCCAAAATTAGTAGCGTTACAATCTCGGGCCCTTTTCTATCGAACCTTTTTAATTAGTCAAAATTTCAAATAATAAATGATGATGGAATTTGGACTTCACCTCGAGTTATCATGGATGTCGTGGCATGTTTGATGTGATATGCTATCCCATCTGACAATTTCATGTCCATCTGAACGATCCTATTTGACTTGGGAAAAATTAACACCACAAGATAAATATACGATCCGATTAGACCAAATGATATTCAATTAACCTGGTTTATGAGTAAACTGTTGATTGGCAAGTCTGCTCTGACATTCTTAAGCCCCGTTTTCGAAAGGAAAATAAATAATTATTTTTAAAAAAAGTGATTTCAAATTTAAAAATAATGTATTTACATAAATAATTTTTTTAATCAATATGGATATTATTTGATAAATTTTAATGTGATCTTTTATACAGTACAAAAAAAATTAAAAAATTATTTTTTATTTATATTATTTTTAAATTTAAAAATATAAAATAAGTATTTATTTTTTAAAAAGTTATTCTGAAACGGAACCTTAGACATTTGCAAATGCTTTATGACAATGTGGTCCATAGCATGTGTAGACACATGTTAGGTACTGACCTACTGGGTTTGTGATAATAGTTGAAGTTAACACGGATCAGTTACCAAAAAAAAAACCATGGATCATATTTGTCTCACTTTTTTGACAATCAAGCATGTTTTGGTCAGCTTACGCGTATTTTATCTAATCCATTCCTTGATCCGGTTGAAAGCAAATCAACGCTGGGATTAGAAAATTCACAATGAATTTTTTTATTGCAGCCTGACTTTAAGAATCAAATCCTAATAAATTGTGTAGAGAGCAAATCCACCAATGACAGAACTATGCTTAGATTTATGGGGGCCAAGGCCCCCCGTAATTATCTACACTAAATTTTTTATTTTTTTTTAATTTTAAACCTTTACATGCATTCCCCCCAAACTGATTTGGCATGAAATAATGACTTAATAAAGAGTTTTTCGTGTTGAACTCCAAGGGTTATTCCGAGTAATTAGTGAGTATGTTCTCTACGCTAACTTAATAAAGAGTTTTTCGTGTTGAACTCCAAGGGTTAGTCCGGGTGATTAGTGAGTATGTTCCCTACGCAGTTGTTCAGGATTCAATCATTGAGTTAGGATGCTAGAAAGCATTTTTTTTTTTTCAATTTCTTAGTCCTGGCGTGGGTGGTTTGTCTTTGATCGGACCTGTGAGGCAATTAGTCAAGGTACGCGTATCCTGACTCAGACACACCAGACCGCCATACAAAAATAAAAAACAAATTGTTCAAAATGCGGCCCCCTCGTACAAAAAATCCTGGTTCCATCGCGTAATCATGTTTTCTCATCCCTTGTTTATGGATTGCTATAGACTGCTAGAGAGATATGGACATATCCGACCCTAATGTGTAATTGCTCCAGGATGCACTATGAGGCTTTCCTATTTTCTTTTGTTTTCGCACCGTCCACGCTGTCTGGAAATAAAAAGAAAGTGTTGTAGGAGTAATAGTGAAGTCTTTCATAGTTTTTGGACTGATCAATTAGTAAAACTTTTGATACTGAAGCTCGTTATTTCGTCTATCTTCATAATAATTTTTGGGATTAATTATTTTCTTCGACGAGAGAAATCAGAAATTTATGAAAATAAAGATCTAAGGGAAAAAAAAGTCGCACGAGACAACACAGATGACAAAAATACCATATGTTTCAAACTTTTTTTTTCCGTATTTAATGACAAAAAGTACACACAAGGAGCAGGGTACTGGGGAGAAGTCAAGAGGAAACAACTGTACTGGCCTGGAAGAGACCACCACCTGAGACGCTGAAAATCAATGTTGACGGTGCCTACGTGAAGGAAACCGGTAGAGGCGGAGTGGGCTTTGTAGTTCCGAGACCACTTGAGAAATATTTTGTGCGTGGAGTCCATTCCTATCTCGGGAGCATACTTTGCAGAATTTGTGGAAGTTAAGGGGAGTATGCATGGCAGTGACTAGTCTATTGAATCATAGAAGTGACAATGTTAATCTAGAAGGTGACGCTCAAAAAAATTTCCGTATGCTGCAAGGGAGATGTTCTATCAGTGCCAACCTGGAAGTTGTTGTTCGTGACACTTTAGCTTTAGCTAGTAGTTTTCGTTCTTGTAATTTTAAGTTTATTCCTCGTTCTTGTAATAAGGTGGTTCATTTGGAGGCCAACTGGCCAAGTATGTCCTATCTCTTGATGCTCCACTGACTTGGGTTGGGGATTTTTCTATCTGGGCTTAGTTGGAGGCTTCTTTTGATTCGTAATTAATAAAGCTGGCCGATTGAAAAAAAAAAGGAGGAACTTTTTCTGTTTACTTATATAAAAGTCCAAGTCGCGTGGGCCTACTCTACAGCCCACTTAGGCCAAAGCCCTAGGAAAACCGACAGATGCTCTCTTTGTCTCTCCATGTCCCGTGGGCCTAATCTACAGCCCAACTAAAGTCTAGCCCTAAGATAAGTGTATGGAAATAAAATAAAATAAAAAGGGAAAATGACGGTCCGTGTTTTGATAATTAGTACCTGTCAATGACATTTTCAGCATTAACAAATATTCTCTGCATATTCTTGACGGATTAATTATCAAAACACGTCTTGGGCCGTCATTTTCCCAATAAAAAATTATGTTTGGGCTTACAGAAGTCCAAGTCCCGTGGGCCTAATAATCCAACAGAAAACCACGCAATTACGCAAGAGAAACAGATGCGCTTCCTCTCCCTAGCTCGGAAAATTCTTTCAGGGCCGGGAGGGTGCCACGTGGTGCCTGCTCGGTGCATCCGAGCTGTCAATTGCATTTTTTGGATGGCACAGATTTGGAGAGAGAAAAGGAAAGAGAAAGTGTTGAGGTGAGAAGAGAGAAATTCAATTAGAGCTGTTCAAATGTGTGTTGGATGGCCCGGATGTGTCGAACAGGTACCATGTGGGATATACCCACCCGATAGGGATGGAGCCAGGATTTTATAGATGCGGGGACCGAATTATGAACAATAAGGTTTTGAAATTTCAAGATTAGGAAATCTAATAGTTTGTTTGGTTTAAATTTTGAGGGAAATTTTTTGAATAATCAATGGAGAGAGATAGAAAGAGAAATAAGATTAATAATTGAAGAAAAAACTTACGGAAGATCATGAGGTAGAGAGAGAAAATTGGGTTATGAGACTCAAAATGAACACATTCTTAAGCATTTAAATGTCTAAATAACACTCAATACAAAATATAATTCTTAACAAATAAAAAAATAACTAATATTAAATTTTAAATTTTTTAAAAGAAAACCCCAGAACAACGCGGGGGCCATGGCCCCTATATGCCCACATGTAGCTACGTCTCTGCCCCCGACACCGAAAAATTTCTCGTCTGGCTCTTTTGGGAACTTGTGGAAGGAAATAGAAGAGAAGAGAAAATAATTAAAAAAGAAAATGAGACGAGCGGATACCACGTGAGATATCAGAAATTCCCAAATATTGAAGTCACTAAGGCAAAAAACAAAAAAACAGCCTTAGAAAATGGATATTAAGTGGAATGTTTGTTGCCATGTTCTAATAGGAGTACCAGTTTGAGTCACGTGGAGATTGATTTTTAAGAGCTTCGTTTCCTATGATCTTCAAAAAATCTAGCCATTGAGAATTCGGACTGCAGATTTCTTCCCATTTTCGTGTGTACCAATGTTCTCATGCATTGCCAATTGTTTTTGCCGTTTATGTGGTAATCAATCAAAGACTGGCAAAAAAAAAAAAAAAGGACCAACAACACACGGAAACACTGGTACACACAAAAATGGGTCTCGAGGATTAGATCTCCAGCTGCCTCATTTACGACTTACGAGCACATGCATTCATCTAAGGGGGAAAAAATGTCTGGATAGCTCAATGAGATAACAATTTATCAGACAATCGCCATGAACACAAAAAACCCCGATTTTAGAACAATCTGACTGTACAGACGTTAGAAATCTTGCGAAAGTGCAGATTGCAATACCAACTAAGTCTCAGTTGGACTAAGAAACAAACAAAAACAGCAAAACTTCAAACTTTCTGAGTTACCTGAATTACACGTAGATTACTACGAAGTATGACTCCATGAACGTAATATCTTACTGTCCAAACAAAAAATCTCAATGAAGTTTCTACCCAAGATGTTTGAAGCTGCGATTGAGATGAAGACGGATTGACCCCGTTTTGCCTCTAATTCCTAGTGTGATCAATGATTCAATCATCCCCGAGGGCAGCCTTTTTGGCCAAAACTATTAGACACCGTAACGCAAAGTTAACCAACGGACGAAACGTTCCAATTCGGGATATTTCTCTCCATGAATATCTTTTTCCACCAGACCGATCCCTGGATTTTTCATGAACTCCTCCAAAAGGTATCTTGGTGGAACCCTCTCTATGAATAAGCAGTCCAGGACTGCAAGTGCATGGCAGCATAAAATCCCAGTATTCTCAAACCCCTTGCAGCTACACTTCACCAACCCCTTATTTGCTTCTGCAAGAACTATATGGGATCTAGAGTGCCTAGGCTTTCTTACTTCACACACAAAACACAGCCCCATATCATCAAAAGTCTGGTGGATAAACATAACAAATAGATGCTCTGACTTCTTGTATTCTTCGCAAAACATGGAAAAGACATTTGATGTGTAGATATCCCTTGTAAACCTCAACAGAGGGGCATCGACATGGTATCTGGACTGCTTGTGCTTTCTTGCCTCACCATCATAAATTAGCTCTCCATCACTAATAGTGTCACGGATGGTTTCAACAGATAGATATTCTGATCTCTTAAAAGTTTCTTGAGACATGGGAAAGATGTTTGCCAGATAAACGTCCCCTGCATGCCTCAATGGAGGGATACTAACACGCTTAGTACACATATCCAACTCGTCCTTAGAACCCGATTTCTTAACTCTTCCAGAACCCATCAACCTACACGTTCAGAAATGAAAAGGATCAATAGAAATCTAATGGTAGATAAAGAACGGACAACATTAATGACTAGAAATAGTAACAGAAATCCAAAGCCGTTTCTTTGGTCAACAGAGAATGCATAAACTGATAATAACCACTTCTGATTCAGAGTCTAACAATTACTTCAAACAGTACCAGCCGCATCCATTCACCAAGGTAAATGCGTGTCTTTTATTAGCACAATGCAACTCTTTTCCAATTGTAGTATCATGATAAGATACAAAACATTTCAAGGTAAGTCCATCTGGCCTTTCAAATCATGCCAGACTTCCTCACCTCTTCCGGATGGAAGGTGACTCAGGTGAGGGTTCGATTTTCACCAGGAGCGCGAGTGCTTGATATGGTGGTTGATGCCCTTTGGGCTTGGCCCACCCGTATGCCGCTTAGCGGTACCCCTTCCCCATCCCCTTAGGAGTAGAGTAGACATCTATCGGTGGGAAAAAGAAGAAGTTGTTTCGACAACACTAAGCAATCAACTGTGAACAGTAGCTACTAGTGAAGCAACAATTAGCAAATAAGGGAAATGTTTTTAATTAATCCAGAATAAACCTAGTAAAGCATACTAAATGCTTACAAAAGTCTAGTAGATCATAAAGTTAAAGAATACATAGAAACCTATCAACGACGAAATAGGAGAAAAAGAGAAGATTTCATTTTGAATAGTTCAAGAACCCTTGAGTCTTAGGTCTTAGCCATTCAATAAGATTTACTAATTTGGCTACTTTTTTTTTTTTGAAACTGCTATGCTTTGTTAACAAATGCTCTTAAGGCAACTGTCAACAAGACCATCATACAATGGCATACAAGCATACATAGCTGTTAAGGTATTAGACTAGGTATTAGACTTCAAAGTCCTGGAACCACCGACAGATTTTATAACACCACTTAATTGATATGATACTAATGCATTGAGCCCAACTAAAGAACAGGTAAACAGAATAACAACTGCTGCGAGGAGAAACCAGTTGTGATTGATTTTTGTTCATGCATGGATTGCAGCTGTAAACTATGAACATATGAGGAATAATATATAAAAGGAAGATAGAACAGGAAAAACATGTTACCACAAGTACATTGATAAATTGACAAATTTATGTTTTACAAGATAAAAAACACTTACTGATTGCCTTTTTTCGTCTGCCACTTTAATATATGAGGATCGGGAATCTTCTCAATGCGCAAGCATCCAAGAACTGTTATTGCGTGACAGCATAAGATTCCGACTAAATCGAAGTACTTGCAACTACAATTTATTATTCCATCAAGTGGCAGTGCAGTAACAGTGTGTTCTCTAAACTTGTGCCCAGTCTTCTGAAGTGTGTATTCAAAGATTAACCCTCTTTCATCATGGTCCTCATTGCTCACGTCAACATCTAGAGTTTTTGACTTCTTGTATTCATTTTCAAATATGAAGAAACTAGTTGATGCATAAACTTCCCTTGCATGCCTCAGCAAAGAACCATAGCCAGGTTCGTCATCTGTGTCATCATCATATTCTGATTCTGTTGTATCCACTGACCTTCAATGAGCAAAAAGAAAACTCATTAAAGCACTTAGTCATGCAGCAATAAGAAAACAATGATAACTTGATAAGAAACCAATGTTTAATAAAAATGCAGTAATAGGAAGTCATTTGACAAACCAATGATGGGGGTGATAAAATGAAGTATATTAGAGAGAGAGAGAGAGAGAGAGAGAGAGAGAGAGAGAGAGAGAGAGAGAGAGAGAGAGAGAGAGAGAGAGAGAGAGAGAGATGCATGCAATATGAAAGAATGGGCTGAATGGCAATGTTGACACCAAATAACCACCCCTATCTATAAGCAAACATCAGACTGCCTTCCATTATTTGATGACATCCCAGTTCCCACTTCCCAGTGTTACCACCTGCTTGACAAGCAAAAATTCAAATAATAATTTAGCCAGATCATGCATAACTGTTATTCATAGCTCAGTTCATAATTTCTTTTAGGGGATTCGCAATGCACGTGTATCACTATATCAAGACAGATAGAGATACACACAGTTTTAGTACTCCATCAAGTGGGATATAGAAGGGGTAGATTGCACAAAGTGGCACAACCTCGAGATTCATAAGCTAACCCGTGGACCAGGGAGCCGCTGTACACAATTTAAGATATGGCTAACTAATAAATAAGTACATAACACAAAGTGATGGTGTGTATATATGGTCATGGAATAAACTGGGTTTTGCAGACGATGGGATAAACTCATAAACATAAAACACTAGTTGTGCGTAATATCACAGAAATAAGGCATAAATAAACTGAGCAAAAAAAAAACACAGAACAGTGTAGGAAAATCAAAATTGCCATGGCCCAGCATGAAATAGACAATTATGCTATTTCTTTTCCATTTCTGAAAAGAAAAATTAGCCATGCTTTTATTGTGATGTTCAGCAGTCTACTAATTGCAGCTAACTAGTGAAGTACACTATAGAATGAGTGGCCAAATCTCCGGAAAAACAAATGAAGAGAAAGAAATGTTCCCTATCATAGTATCATGCAAAAGCAAAAGGCTCAGATGATCCTCTAATGCATAGATCATTTGTACTACAAAGTAATCGTTTGAGAAATCTGAAAGTGGTTAGTGTTAGAATAGTGTGCAAGACAAAGGAAAAAGACATGTTACATTTCTATCTCTCCCTCCTCCTCCTCCTCCTCCTCATCTTCGTATTCTTCTCCATCATCTTCTTCATCATAGTCA
This sequence comes from Rhododendron ovatum, assembly GCA_019656835.1. NCBI lineage: Eukaryota > Viridiplantae > Streptophyta > Magnoliopsida > Ericales > Ericaceae > Rhododendron > Rhododendron ovatum. Next base: position 6,338,666 of record CM033794.1, on the reverse strand, counting down.
TCTTCCAAGTTCCCATCATCACCATCCTCATCTCCATCGCTACTTCCCCTTTCATCATTTGTCCCATCATCATCATCGTTATCATCATCGGGATCTCCATCACCATCATCGCTCCCGCCACCTATGGACATGTCGTCAACATCATGATCATCAGAATCACATTTCTCATGAACATCATGACCTTCACTTTTACCAGCATCATCATTTTGAACATCAGGTTCTCTCACTCTGTTAACAATCGGAAACCTCTCATCATTGTGCTTCACTTCTGGCAACAAATCATAAGACAGGGACCCAATCACCAATAGGAGCCAATAAAGGCATTTCTCAGCAACTACGACATTCACAACCACCAGGACTTCCTTCATAGTGCAGAAAATTCTTTCCAAAGCAACAGCATTAGTATAAGAACTCTTTGTCTCCATTGCAGTAGAACTTCAATCACGGAAAAAAAAGGACAAGATATTAGCTCCTCATGACCGAAAATACTAAATTCCAAGGAATTACTAATTCTTTCATCAAACTAAGTGTATTAAACCGGGCTCTAATGATTTCATCAAACTGGCCAATTGGGTAGCAAAGCAAAAGACTTTTGTTCTGAAAAGCATTCATGAAGTGTTTGCAAGAGCAAGAATTGGAGCATTCAACTCTTTCATGAAAACTGTAAAATGATATGATCAAGCTGTCAACCAATTTTTTTTGCTTTAATATAAGGAAAAAAATGACAACAAGGTGTCTATGAAGGCCTAAGAGATAAAACGTCGGTTCCAAAACCTAGTTCTTCCGTATTCGAAAACTGTACTCATAAGGTTGCTGCTATTTGAAGTCTCTATGCAATCATTAGAATAAATCCACTTTCTAGTACAACTAGAGTAATAAAGATGGGCCATTTCTGTACAAAATTGTGCTCAATATCGCAAAATCCGACATATATATCAAGTCGATTAATACCCTCCATCTAATTGCTGATTAAATGGAGTGGGGGGAAAAAGACGCCTAAGAAAAGAAGCCAAATTTCGTTCTCCTTGTTGTTTCGATTTTTACGTCGGCAGATACATTAACGTCAATCACAAACGAAGAGAATAGACTGAGGAACAACGCAGATACATATACGGAGAAAAGGCATATCTAAAAACGCCGTACCAGTGCAACCAGGAATAATCTTCCTTCGGCGAACCGTAACTGGACTTGGTTGGAGAGAGAGAGAATTTGAAGCTAAGGGTTTAGTTATAGGAGAGAGGTGGGCGGGAAAAGTGGGGTGAGCAGAGCGGGAAAATGAGAGTCATCTGTGGACTTGGGCCTGGGCCTGTATATATTGGACTTTTTCATTTGTTTCAAAGTAAAATATTTTTGACCGAAGATTTTTTCCATGTAAAATAATTTTGAGAAAACAAAAGTTTCGTATTTATTTTTCGGTGTTTGGTGAATAGTTGTTACACACGAAAAATAACTTACAACCTTTTCAAGCTAAAAACATTTTCAACCATATGAAGTAAAATGTTTAACGTGGTAAAATATTTTCCTTGTCTTTTGACACGACCAAACGGCAAAAAACAAGTAAAGTATTTTTCAAAAAAATATTTTATGCCCAAACAAACGGAGCATACATGTTGAATGAACCAAGACCCAAGACGACAGAAGAAGCCCATGGAGCATGGGTGCATATGCAATTCACGATTCTGGTGATTCTAGAATGATGTCAATGATTCCTGGTAACCTAGTGGCTCATGGCTTACTCCCACAGAGTTTGGGCAGCCGGGAAATCATCAGTTCGAGTAGTGCTAACGACGCCCTCTCGTACTTGATTGTCTTGTGAAGCCCGAGTTTGGTCTACTTTGGTGGGACGGTAGTTTCTATGACTTGAGGACGCTCTGTTACTACTTACTATCATTTCTGTTGGTCTTGAGGCACCACCCCTAACCCATCGATGGACACCGATTTGCAACCCAAACACATAAGTATTTCTCCTACAGCTATGGTTCTACGGCAATTTGAATAGAAACAAAAATCATACTACCTCCTTCTAGGGGTGAGCATGGATCGGATTGGTCTGGTTTTATAGTAATCCAATAACCAAATCACTACTTACGGATTATGAATTTAGGGAACCAAACCAATCCATAAAATTCATAAAACCAAACCAATCCAAACCATTCAAAGGCGGTTTGGTTTCGGTTTTAAACCACGGTTCGTTTAAAATTGAGATATCATTACTATCAACTATTTTAAGTACTTAAAATTGCATAGATAACTTAAACTAAAAGTTATATTGAAATTAATATATTAAAATCATCAAAACTTACTAACATCAATCAACTAAATAAGAATAGAATACATTAGAAAGTAAGTTACCGAGATAAAAAAGTAGGACATCACTTTACGAAGCCCGAACCATGTATGTTTAGTGTAATGAAATTGTAGGAATAGAAAGTTTAGGAAATTAATATTGAAAGTGAAAGAAAAGAATAGGGTGGTGGAATAGAGTATTAAATAAGGAAATTAAGTTTTTTAAGTATATCTAAACAAATTATATACTATATGTGTGTGTGTCTATCACACGGTTCGGATTGGTTTGGAACCAGAACCATTAACGTAAATCCATAAACCAAACCATTTAATACGGTTTTTATTTTTTTTAAACCAAGACCTAACCACATCATTAAAAAACCAAACCAAATTATTCGGTTTGGATTGGTTTGGATTGGATTCATGGTTTTATGGTTATTTTGCTCACCCCTACCTCCTTCCCAACAAGAATATCTCATCTGCAAAATGAAAATTCAAAAATAATGCATGTTTGTTGGAAAAAAACAAACTTTTTGACGCTAGTTGATAGGAGTACTAGTTGTCAACAGGTTCTAACTTATTCGAAAGACTGAATTTTTCTCGACGAAAATTTACTTTTTAAGTTCTAAGTTCCTCAAGATAAATCTTTTTGGTACGGTGGGAGTACACAATTTTCGGCTCCATAATTGTTAGTATGCAACAAGCAACTGCCCTACCCCTTCCCGATATCTTGTACCCATCTTTGCGTTTTCTAGTGCTCCCATGCATTGCCAATTGCTTTTGTTGTTAATGCGGTAATGAAACAAAGACTCGTGTGAGAATTAAAGATCGGCAAAAAAATGACCGACAATGCACGGAAACACTGTTACAGACAAAAATTTGCCTAGAGGACTCCAACTGCCTTAATTACAAGCACTTGAATTATCTAGGGGGAAAAACACTCTGAATAGCCCATTGAGATAACATTTGCATCAGCAATCCCCATGAACAAGATAAATGCTGATTTTAGAACAATCTTGTAGAAACTTTATATCCATCTCAAAACTAATTGGCAATGAGTGGGGAGGTCCCAGATGTTATTAAGTGATCACCCATTCCACTCCCCTCACGTGCAGCCGCATTTGAGATCTGTCACGTGTGGCCACTTTTTGGGTCCTATCATCGTGCAGCCTTTGTGCTGGTCTGTCATTGTGGGGTGTGGATTGTTAATTTTTAAAATGTGGGGTGGAACGAGCCACGCTCTGATACCATGTTGAAACTTTATATCTATCTCAAAATTAATTGGCAATGAGTGGAGAGGTCCCAGATGTTATTAAGTGATGACAGCACGGACGTTGGAAATCTTTCAAAAGAGCGGATTGTAATACTGTTAAGAAAATGAATCTCACATTGCTTGGAAGTGGAATACTGGAATGAGTGATTACTTAATAACATTTGGGACCTCTCCACTCATTGCCAATTGGTTTGAGATGAATATAAAGTTTCCACATGGTATCAGAGCGGGGCCTGTTCCATCCCACATTTTATAAAATTCACAATCCACACCCTGTGATGACAGAGACCTCAAATGCGGCTGCACGTGAGGGGGGATGTTAAGAAAATGAATCCTACATTGTTTGGGAGTGGAATGGGCATGAACGGACCGAAGCAGGGGCACGCTGGAGCACGTGCCCCCACTCGAATCCGTGCCCCCGCTCAAAATTAAAATATATTTTTTGTATAAATTAACATAATTATAAAAGTGTGCTAATATATAAACATATACACTTGCATATATCTCGAAAAAACACATACAAAATTAGTTTTATGTTTGAATTTCATCATATGGTGTATTTTATACTTGTTACTTTACGAGCCGTTTGTCTATTTGGAGCTATTCTTTCTTGATTTTCTTTATTTTTAACCGTTTGAGAGAAATATTGTAAAACAAAGTCATTAACAAAACTAACTCGGACATTCTAAAACTTGTCGATGTTCATTTAAAACATATTTTAAAAATTTTGTATGAGATTTTATGCTCATTTTTACCTAATTTAACTTAAAATACGCCTTATAAACTTTTGTAGTTAGTAATGCATGCCTTAATTTTGTACGATCTTATTGTGGTCGACTATAAAACAATCTCAATGAAGTTACCAACCAAAAACAATCTCAATGAAGTTTCTACCCAAGATGTACGAAACTGTGATGGAGATGAAGACGGACTGGCCACGTTTTGCCTCTAATTCCTTGTCATTCCAATTCATAGGAGTGTGATCATGATTCAATCATCCTGAGGACAGCCTCTTTGATTAAGATTATCAAATACCGTAATGCAAAGTTACCCAACGTACAAAACGTACCAGTTCGGGATATTTCTCTCCATGAATATCTTTTTCCACCAGACCGGTCCCTGGATTTTTCATGAACTCCTTCAAAATGTATCTTGGTGGGACCTTCTCTATGAATAAGCAGTCCAAGACTGCAAGTGCATGGCAGCATAAAATCCCGGTATTCCCAAACCCGTTGCAGCTACAATACACAGTCCCCCTATTTGCTTCTGCTTGCACTCTATGGGATCTAGAGTGCCTAGGCTTTCTTACTTGACACACAAAATGTAGCCCCATATCACTAAATGTCTCGTGGATAAACCTGACACACAGAAGCTCCGACTTCTTGAAACACGGAGAAGACATTTGATGTGTAAATATCCCTTGTATGCCTCAACAGAGGGGCATCAACCTGATATCTGGAGTTACTGCGCTTTCTTGCTTCACCATCATAAATTAACTCTCGATCACCAAAAGTCTCACAAACGGTTTCAACAGATAGATATTCTGATCTCTTAAAAGTTTCTTGAGAAATACGAAAGAAGTTTCCCAGATAAATGACTCCTGCATGCCTCAATAGAGGGGTACAAACACGCTTAGTAAGCATGTCCAAGTCGTCCTTAGAACCTGATTTCTTAACGCTGCAGGCACCCATCAACCTACACGTTCAGAAAAGAACAAGATCATAGAAATATAATGGTAGATATAGATTCGACATGACCAGCATCAGTTATGAAAAGTCAAAGCCATTCCTTTGGCCAGAAGAGAGGCATAAAGTGGCATTACAAGGTATATTAGCAAATGGATGGTAACCATTTCTGATTCAGAGTCTAAGAATTACTGAGTCCAGTGTTGGCCATGTCCATTCACCAACGTAAGTGAGTGTATTTTAGTAGCACAATGCTAAGCATATTCCACTTGTAGACTTGTAGTACCATGATAAGATACAAAACATTTCAAAGCAATCCCATCTGGTCTTTAAGATCATGCCAGCTTTAATAGATAGCTGTTGTTTTGGCAACACTAAACCATCAACTGCGAACAATAGCATCTCATGAACCAACAATAAGCAAATAAGGGAGAGTTGTTCAGAATAATTATGGCTAAATTGCTCTTAATTAATCGGGAATGAACCTAGTAAAGCAATACTAAATGATGAAAAAAGTCTTGTGGAGCATACAGCTGAAAAATAAATAAGAATACCATCCAATGACGAAATAGGAGAAACGAAAAATGATTTCCTTTTTTGAATAGTTCAAGAACCCTTGAGTCTGAGCCATTCAATGAGATTTACGAATCGAAAATTGGCTATTCTAGCCCTTAAGGTGCACGTCAACATGACAAAACTAAAACATTAGTTTTACTTGGCATTGGTTAAAAAAATAGTTTACATTGTACGTTTTACAAGTATACATAACTGTTGAGGAATTAGACATCAAAGTCGTGGAGCCACCAACAGTCAACAGAGACGATATCCATGGATTGAGCTAGCCCAATCAAAGAACAGGGAAAATAAACCAGAATTTTGATGTAAAAAACAGTTGTGATTGATTTTTATTCACACACAAAGGGGAAACTGATACAAGCATTTCAACAGAGTCAAAGAACGGAAAGAAATCATATAGCTGGGGAAACCAATAAAAACCTTTACGAAACATACTGTATAACTCAGCTTCATTGATCAACAAGATTCAGGACAGAATGTCAACCACATAGAGAAAAACAGAGAAAATGAGTACATATAAGGAAGATCGCAGATACAGGGTTTCAGCACCTGTTTCCTGTCGAAAAACTGTGAAGCCTCATCTAGTAACCTGTATATATCTTGCCAACTTGAGCGGTACCGGTGCCACAAATACACATAAGAGGATACAATCCAGTACAAAAACATAGTAGGGTATGGATTGCTGAAGACTCTCTAAACTTTGAATGTACTCGGAAAACTATTGAAATTAAAGATGGAACAGGGAAATTAAAACATGTTACTTGAAGTACATTGACAGATGCACTAATTTATGTTTTACAGGATTTAAAAACTTACCGATTGCCATTTTTTGTCTGCCACTTCATTAGAAGATGATCGGGAATCTTCTCAATGCACAAGCATCCAAGGACTTTTATTCCGTGGCAGCACAAGATTCCAACTAAATCGAAGAACTTGCAACTACAATTTCTTATTCCTTCAAGTGGCATTGCAGTAACAGTGTATTCTCTGAATTTATGGCCCATCTTTTGAATTTTGTGTTCAATGATAAACCCCCTTCTATCATCGTCCTCCGTGCTGACGTCAACATCCAGCGTTTTTGACTTCTTGTATTCATTTTCAAATACGTACTCGAAACTAGGTGATGCATAAACTTCCCTTGCATGCCTCAGCAAAGAACCATAGCCAGGTTCGTTATCATGAGTGTCATCATCATACTCCGAATCAGTTGTATCCACTGACCTTCAATGAGAACCAAAAAAAAAACTCATTAAACCACTCCGTCATGTTGTAATAAGAAGTCGCTTGACAAACAATTATGGGGGTGACAAAATGGAAGTATAGTATTGACTAGTGAGACTCTAGAGATAGCAGGAAAGGGAAATACTTGGATGTCTACCCTCCAAAAGGAGACACCATAGCACAATGGAAAAAACTCATTAAACCACTCAGTCCTGCTGTAATAAGAAGTCGTTTGACAAACCAATTATGGGGGTGACAAAATGGAAGAATAGTATTGACTAGTGAGACTCTACAGAGCAGGAAAGGGAAATACTTCGGTGTCTACCCTCCAAAAGGAGACACGATAGCACAACGGAAAAAACTCATTAAACCACTCAGTCATGCTGTAATAAGAAGTCGTTTGACAAACCAATTATGGGGGTGACAAAATGGAAGTATAGTATTGACTAGTGAGACTCTAGAGATAGCAGGAAAGGGAAATACTTCGGTGTCTACCCTCCAAAAGGAGACACCATAGCACACCGGTTATGCCTCGCAAAGGTTTTTTGTTATGCCTTCGAGTGGTTATGTTATGCCATTTTTAAAAAGTGTTATGCCTTCGAGTGGTTTGTTATGCCATTTTTGAAAAAGTGTTACGAGTCTTATGACCTAATATAATAATAATAAAAAAGGTTAATGCCTCTGATCCACACAATGGCATAACATGTAATGCCATTTAATGATTTTGGTTATGATGCAAATGATTTTGTAATACCAAAATTCACGGTGTCTCCAAAATGACCGGAGACATTGAAACACTTCCCAGTAGGAAATAACTGTATGCATGACAGAATGGGCTGCATCGAAATACATCACCATTATTCATGGCTTAGATAACAATTCCTATTAGGGGATTGATATTGAACATGTATCGACTATATCAAGACAGATAAAAATATGCTCAGATTTTAGGACTCCATTAATTGGGCTGTGGAAGGGATCGATCGCCAGATTAAAGTGGCAGTCCTTGCACTCTAACTGACAACTTTGGGATTCATAAGCTAACCCATGAACCAGTGGCCCCCTGTACACAATTAGAGATATGGCTAACACCTGTTGTGGAAAATATCACAGAATATAAAATAAAGCTTAAGCTAATTGAGTGAAATAAACCCAAAATAGTGTAGGAAACAAAGATAATATATACCCGATATTCAGGGCTGCCCCAAGGATTTTTAGTGTCCAAGGCCTAATAAAAAAAATGTGTTCTTAAAGAGTTAATACTTAACAATTTTTACAGCAACAATCACAATACGAAAAAGCCAAACTAATATAAAGTTCTACTAATTATTACATATGAACACAAAATACAAAGTCTTCATATAGACAAACACATATTATCTCAAGAACGCATGAGTATCACTTGAATATTACTTGTGTTGCATTTCTAGAAGTAAAAGTATCAATTAAATTTGGCATTTGGGCCTATGAGATGGTGGGTTGGGCTAATTCATTACCTCCAATTGGGCATTTATTTATTCTATTGGACTTAAAAAGAGCCCTACTCAAACTCAAGTGGTAAAAATATTAGAGTGCCCCTAAAATATGAAATTTTTGAGATGCCCAAGGCCACGCCTCTTGGGCCGGCACTGCCGATATTGTCATGGCTAGCATGAAATAGACATTGATGCCATTCGAAAAATTAGTCAGCTTTTTGTTGTGATGTTCTATTGTCTACCAAGAGTCCAGCTAACTAGTGAGTTCACTAAGAATGAGTGTTCAGATCTCCGGAAAGAAAGAAAATGCTCCCTATCACGCATTTACTAAACGCTCAGATGATCCTTTTTTTCTGATCTATGTTTCAAGTGATTGAGACATAAGACTCGGTTTGGTTTGGTTTGCTCAGACGATCCTTTAGGGCAAAGATCAAGTGTACTAAAAGTACTCATACTAGAAAACTGAAATTGGTTAGTGTTCATATAGTATGCAACATAAAGGAAAAAAGATATCTACATTTCTATCTCCTCCTCCTCCTCGTCGACGCCATCATCAACCGAAACGATAATTTTGCTCACAAGGTAACTGTTGCTTTATTTTGGGATGGCCTCGTTCTATTAATATTTTTATTTTTTAAATACTTATTTTTCGCTTTACGAGACATGTCATTCTCTCACAACACATCATCTTTAATTCAAGAATAAGTACTTATTTTAGTCAGTGGAACACACCCGAAGTACTTAATATTTACTCAAGAAATCACAAAAGGATTATTTAGGCCACAACTTTGGTTTAGTGGGACTGAGGAGCCTATGTATGCTTCCGATCGATCGTGGCGTTGCTATCACCTTAATTAACAAAAATAACTCAAAGGTGCTAGGCGTGCGCTACTCCTAAAAAAGTGAGGCAAAAAGTCTGGGAAATTAGAAAAAAAAATTCGTAGTTGGTTATGGACACTGACACTTGTTTTGGTCCTTTATGACACTTTAACAAACATGTTTTTTGAATGCTAATATATGAAGGGGACGAATCCCAACAAATGAGAAAGAAATTTGGATGCTTTTTCTCTTGTACGTTAATTTTTGTGATTTGCAACTTTTTTGAAAGAATGCTTGGCTATTTAATTTGTTGGAATCCACATGCATTGTATTGCGCCATCAAACTTTCCCACCTTTCACTCAATGTGTGTGCATGGCTTTACCGGCGGCCTCAACCAATTTTTAGATAGATACTATATATAATATCTCGACCAATATTTAGTAAGTTAGTATCAGTATCGTGTTTTGTCTTTGATCATCTCGGTGAAGGAGAATTGCAAAATTGACCATATTCTCATGCAGGGTCGACAGAGCCATAATTTTTGGTTAGCGGGGTCAAATAAGATTGATGTGCAAGATATTTTTTTTCTATTTACTAATTTAAGCAATAACTATATTCAAATGTTAGTTATATCTATATACACTGATAAGTCTAAGTTTGCTTTATAAGTGGTCCCTTTGGGACCAGTTATATTTTGGAAACAATGACTGAATTTTGCCTTATTTCTAATACTATCAATTCTTGAAAGGAACAAAAATGTATGCGGTGTCTATTCATTTGAAGCAAATTGGGGCAATTTACAAATTTTTATGGGTCAAAATAGCAATTGACTGCAAACTATCAAATGTTCTAGTGATCAAAATCAAAGTGCCTAGCTCCATGCCTCCGCCCTTGTTTTCATGTTCATACCATGATAGATGAGATTCTATGTATATACTTTTTGGTTAATATAGTTACTAGAATTAATTTCTTAATCCTATCATAAATTCTGGATCTGCCACTGCTTACGAAGCATTTTCCTTGATAATAATAATAATATTATGAATGCTTTTGCTCTGTTTGGAATTTGTGGAAAGTGAGCGAAGAGATAGAAAAATAATTAACAAGGAAAATGGGAGAAAAGGAAGGGAAATTTTTACTATCCTTGGAACTCTTTAAAGCCATTTTCTCTCGTTTTTCCTCTCAAACCAAATAAAGGAAGAGATAATTTTAAACTTTCTCTTTCTTTTCCTCCTTCTCACATGTTCCAAACAAAGCATATATTCGTCTTTAGAATAGGACTCAACCGTGGTCCAGGTTCTTCAAGTGTTCCAAAGGTCTACGGCTTCTACGTATGCACCCGACCAAATCTTGAATATTAACGATGATAAATTAGTCCAACACTAATCATAAGGTACAGTTTTTCTAATCCCACTTAAGGAAAAATCAAAATTTATCTATGTATATATACCATGAAAAGAAAAAGAGAAAAAAAGACTGTTTTTGACACGGAAAATTGCAGACGTTGAGTGCATGTACGGTGGCTGCCAGCTGATGATAAGCACCCACCCCTCTCATGCATGGCCCATGAAAAGATAATTGGTTCTGCTTATTTTAAATATATATAGTGTTGCACGTACATATTTTTCTTGGGTCCTTATCGTTTCAGTAAGATTTTACTTTCGCACTCATCGTTTTAGTTTTGTCAATTTGAACCTTGCACGGTTGCACCTCTGCTTCTACGGAAAAGATATAGGTACCGACGGATTTCCGGATTTTCCACCGAAATCGTATCGACGGCCTCGCCAGGCCGTCTCTGGCCACCTGATGGCCGATCCGAACCGTCCAATACCCTACACACATCGGATGCCGTTTTTTTTTTAGAATTATTGGACGGTTCGGATCAGCCGTCCGGTGGCCGGAGACGGCCCGGCGAGGCCGTCAGTACGATTTCGGTGGGAAATCCGTCGGTACGGATAGCAGCACTGCTTCTATTTAAATGTAGCCTGTCTATTTTCGTTCAATAAACATTAATCTTTAATAAAAACATTATGGATATCTTACGATCGAATTTCATTCACAATGTTATGAATTAAAATCGATTCTGTATGGTACATATATACTGCGTATGTATTGTAGCATTTTAACCTACAAAATGAAAGTTGCTGCCAAGCACCCTCCTGCCATGCGGGTGCCGAACGACATTTTGTCGTTCATCTCAGCACAGACGACTTGAATTTAATCTGAGATTACACAGATCCGAACCGTTTATTGCTCGATTTAGAACCGAAGTGTCGATTGCTGAGATGAATGACCAAATCGTCCACTCGGCACCCGCTTGGCAGGGGGATCGAGCTTGGCAGCAATATCCATCCCCATCAGGAAAGTTTAGGGCTTAAATTGATGACATCATTAAAAGTATTAAGACTAAAGTGAGCCTTTCTATTTGTTTATTAGTCTTTGTATTAGTCTTTGTCTTTGTCTTATGATAAGCAAGTGGAAATTAAAGCTGAGACGTGGGAGAATTGAATACGTGCCGTTGCTTTTCAAGTTCCCTTTCACTTGGGAAAAACATGCCAATAATATATTTAAAGTGGTGAAAGTTGGACTCAAAGTCTAACCTACCATTTTGGAGTTTTCTTTGATTCTTCTGATCACATCACAAAGTCATTGATTCTAGTAGGTCATGAAAACTACGTCCAACCAACTTTAATTAATTAGTGGCTTATATGTCTGGATTAGCACCAGCTAGCCTTTCTGCATCAGAATTCCTTTTCAGATTGCGATATCCTTCCTTCTTAAAGCTACTTCATCTTTTAATTGCTCTTTTAGGGCACATAACATGAGATAGTTGCACTTTAATTTCTTTTCTTTTTTTTTTTTCAAATAATTCGTCTTTGTGTATTTATTTTGACGATTTTCTTTTACATTTATATCCTCACTGGGTTGAGAATATACGGTGATCGACTAATTTTGTGCCCTAAGTTTGCCCATAAATCACACATGCACAAATCATACAGAATACAAGGAATTAAAATGGTTCAGCAATTGAATACATCTACGGAAGAAGAGAAATTAATTAACTTCAATATATATGTTGGGTAGCTTAAAATGGACGAGGATGAGACACTTGGCTCACTCTACTCAACTCACTCCTCTTTCTCTCTTCTACATCCCTCAACTCTCTCTCTCTCTCTCTCCACCGCCACTCCTAAAACCTCTTCAATGCTCGTGAATTCATCTATGCTCTCCGACAACTTCCAGAAGACCTCGTGGAACATGAGGCAAGCCAGGACAAATGGAGGTGGACAAATAATAGTACTTCGACGGCTAGTTTTTGATTAAAAAGTCAAAAAAGTCAAATAATAGTACTAACAAATGCTAACTTTTTTTTTGAATAAAGACAAAAAAAGAAACCAATTCTACTTTTTAATTCAAAATCACCCTGCGTAATAGATTTAGCCACAATTAGAAAGATGTAGCAAACACTAGTGGCTGATCTGAATTTTTTTTGTTGGGGTTGTCACAATTGAGTAACTTCCAATCAGTTTTATATAAAATCACATATAAGAAAATTAAAAAAATAATTTTAGTTTTTTATCCATTACTCGCACCAATATAAATTAGAAATTCATCTTTTCTTTGAACAACGATGACTTTTTTTTTTTTTTTTGCTCGGCAAAAGGAAATTTTATTAAACTCGAAAGGTTACATCGAGAGGAAAAGCTGGGGAGCAAACTAACTCAACTCAGTGAAAAGAAAAAACGAAAACAATCTCATCCAGCAGGAAATTGGAAGAGAGCACCTTAAGGATTACAGTTTCAACAAACGAATACCATCTAAGAATCCTTTGAACTCCTCGATCGAATACACCTTAATCTCACAAAAAACTTTCATCCACATGGCCACTTTGTGTTAGACAATACACTATGCTTATTATGTTTTTGTGTAATCTCTCTCTCTCTCTCTCTTTCTCTCTCTCTCTCTCTCTCCTCGACGGATGGGTTTAACCAGACCTAGCACAACTGAGGACGCTTATGGGAGGAAAACCAGGGGCGGAGGCACATAGGTACAAGAAAGGGCGGCCAACCCCACTCGCTGCCAAAGTTCTCTTGGGATAGGTATAATTTTTACTCCATTTTTATTAATTTGACCTCAAATTTTCATAGGAATAGGTATAATTTAGCTATTTTAATCCCACAAATAATTTCTAAATTATCCGAACTTGTTTTAAGTGCATAGAAATTTCAAACGTTCTCTTCTTTTCGAGAGTTGATAGTGTTAGAAATGAGACTATCATATATTATTTTTTAAATATAATAAGTCTTTTGAGGCCATTTATGAGGCAAAAATAAATTATTAGTGCATATCGATCTTATAATTAACCTTTTAATTTAGTTATTTTTGGACTTGTGCTTAGAAAAAAAATATTGCATATGAATCTAATTTTTGACCCCTCTAACCGAAATTCTTGGCTCCGTCCCTAGGGAAAACTACATGATAAGCACGCTTATGGGAGGAAAACTTGACGGGCACAAAGTAATTAACTTCAAACGTCAAATTCTAGTCCACAATGTTGGCGGAAAACTCAGAATTTCATGGCAATTTTTCTTGGTCTAAATTACTACATACGTAATATAGCAAGTACTCAAGATTATGACGAACTGTTCCAAACAACTCACTAAGCAATCTAATCAGCACGATCATATCACCTTGACCACTACTCTTCCACCGGGCCTATAGAAAGATTTTTTAGCTAGATTCAGATTGATCTCAATTAATTCATTCTTCAAAAATTCATTCTTCAAAATGTGCACTGAATTTTATCGGGGAAGCAATGAAATGAATACCGTATTGGCCAGAGCACAAGTTTTTCTTTTGCAATGGTATGTACCGGAGCTGGTAAAATACAAGCTGGTACTATTTATGCCATTAGTGTTGTTTTTCCACAACAAAATATCTACCATTATATGTATATTTATCTAAAAAATTGTTATATCCTACCATCCTGGATCAACGGGTACCTAGTGCAGTATTGGCCGGTACCAATTGATATTTCAACCGAAACGAAATTACGTTCTAGAATATCGTACGATATGGGATTCACTGAAACACAATCACCTATGAAATTAGAGAGAATAAGTTCCGTCCGGATCAACCGGACCCTAGGCTGTCCGGACAGCCCTGTGTGGGCCCCCTTCACATGTTTTTTTGGGAAAATCCATCTTGTAGGGCCCGCAAAATAACGTATTTATGCAAAAAATCAGCTTGTTCGGACATCGATAGGTACGTCAAAAGTTGAGTTTTTACACACAAAAAATGAACGACCATGAACAGTTTAACTTTAAAAACAGTTGACAGATCACGGTCGACCATTTTTTCATGTATAAACTCAACCTTTGACATACCTATTGATGTTCGGACAAACTGATTTTTTGCGTAGATATATTATTTTGCGGACCCTACAAGATGCACGGTTCGAATTTTCCAAAAAAGCGCGAGAAGGGGACCCACACGGGGGCTGTCCGGACAGCCCCCTTGTCCAGTTGATCCGGAAAGAACTTTTTCTCATGAAATTAATGAACCCTTATTTTCTGATATTTCATTTTACCATTTTTTGTTTTTAGTACTTCCACTGATGAGTACCATAACAATTGTAGTTGGATAAGGGCCTCTTTGTTTTTTGTTTTTTTATAAGCAACAAAATTTTATTAGAAACTCGATAAAGAGTATATCGAGACAAGACTAAATATGAATCACATAAATTGGGGTACCATAAGAGGCCTGCGAGGGGAAAAAAAAAAAAAAAACATTCAATAAAGATTGAAAGAACCCAAAATTACAGTGGCCCAAAGCACCAAATCAGAAAACTCATCCTGAAAATCCCAAGATAACCATGATCACCACTTCAGACAAGTCCTACCCCAGAGCAAGTTGTATAAATTGGATAAGGGCCTCATAGTCATGATAGTTGTACAAATTTTGTGTGTATATTGGTACCAATAATTTTCAAGGATTAATTAGGTGATTACTCCACCAGTAGTACCCGTGAACAAGAAAGAGAGAAAAACCTCCCCTAGTTAGGTTATATGATACTGTTCAAACCCTTTCCCTTTTCTGGGGGGCCTCAGACTCAGACACCCATTAATTTCCTCGGAAAAATTTAGTAGAAATTAACAAGCTGACAAATATAGTGCAGTAATTTGTTTTGTTTTCATGAGTCCTATGATTTATAGATTATTCATGCATAACCATGTAATTTATTTCTGATATATCGAAGCCAAATATACCTTTCAACAACTCTAAAACGTTGCAATGTTGTTTTGCTTATAGTGCTTTGAAGCGAAGTCCCACATAATTGCTGTCCGAAAGTGATGGGAAGTACGTAAACACGAGGAAACCCTAACTTTGATGCTAGCTTTCGGGGTTGAATTTTATTAAAGATCGATAATGTATAGCTAGTCGTCGTGCTGACAACAAATGTATCGTATGTGTTCCTACAAATGCGGTTATCTATGTATACCCACGTAATTGTGTAAACCGGCACCTCTTCACCTTATGTGCGTGGCTTTATACACTATGATATGAACTAGATTAATTGTAGACCGATGTCACAAACAAACCAATGGAATGCTGAGTTTTGGGTACGTTCCATGTTTTGGTTTCTTGTTAATTATTGGTCATATAATTGGCCTTGTGCTAAGTCTCAAAAGGTTTAACTCTTATTCGATGTACCCTTATCGAATTCTATCAATAAAATTTCTTTTTTCGAAAAAAAAAACCCGACCATCTTACAAACTTGGATTTTAATTAGCTTTTTTGGTTGGAGTGCAATTCTAGAAATTGACCCTCTTTTTGTGGTTAATTGTTTCCATTCAAACTTCCACTTCGATCCCATGAGCTTTATCTTTATTAATTTATTTTTGTTGGAGGCATGCAGCTGGTTCTTTTCCTTTAATATACTAATTTGTTTATTCCCACCCTAAAAATATTAGCTTTTGAGCACCCTTTATTGTATTTTTTAATTAATGATGACAACGAAAACTACGTTACGTGAACCGTTTTTTGGGCCACAAGAAGCTGAGATAAGTGGGATATTACGGCCTTATGGGTTCCACGGCCAAAAGTCCTCCCAGAAAGGAAAAGTCGCACATTTGTATGACGATAAGTGCAAAGATTACATGTATTTATAATTTTATAGACTCCGTATATGTATATGTATATCTATATATATTTAGAGGGAGGGAGGGAGAGAGAGAGAGAAGCCGACCATAGATCATTAAGATCATGCCCCAAAAGGATTAAGATGCAAAATGCAAAGTCAGTGGCGGAGTTAGGAATTTGGGGTAGTGGTGTTAGAAACGTACTTGATGTTATTCGAATTTGCTAATTAATACTATTTGAATATTGTTATTGCTAGAAAATGATTAGTTGTTGACGGCCTTTTGGGAAGCGTTAATATGCAACAAATATCTCGATATTTGTGGACGTCTAAGCACAGAAGTTAGCAAATGTGTATTCATACTTGGCACTAATCAATTTTCATTAGAATTTTTTTTTTCGCTCGGCAATTTTCATTAGATTTGTGGGGTCAAATTCAAAATATAGCGAAATTTTGTTTAGATTACTGGGCTAATGTGGAAGTCGATGGGGTTAAGTGACCCCACTCAACAACATGTAGCTCCTCCTGCGTGTAAACTACATTTTTTTAATGTCAAACAATGACCACAAACATCATTGTCGAGTACAGCCAATCCCATGTTGTCTGTGAAAGGGACATGTATCCTTTGTTCATGAACTTCTATGTATCCAACCATTCCACGCTTAATTAGCTTCTTTTTGTTTTGCTCCTTTCCCCCCTCAAAAAAATAAAAATAAAAAATCATGTGTTGCTTCCAACTCATTTCCTTGTCACCGTTTATTGTTTTCTTTTTACCATATTCATTTTTGTAGCCGTCGACGGCCAGATCCTAGCATCGTATGTGTTATGACTCAAGTCCGCCTTGACAGAGCACATGTCGATATCCGATTGTGATACCGTGCGTTATTCGATCTTTCTAAGCCCTTCTTATCCAGCTTCGTTAGTTAGGGAAAATGATGATCACTACATGCTGGTTAACCCTCTTACCTTTTTATTCTCTGAAAAATTTGAACTTTTCAATTTCTTCTCAAGTAGGTAGTGGACTAGGCCACGTCTTTCAACAAAAGTTTTATCATCTAGCTATTCATTTTATCATCCCACACCTTTCTCTCTCTATATATATCACTTCTTCTCCACCTCTCTTTATCACTTCTCTTGCGCGCATAGCTCAAAATATTTCACCTCCTCTCTCCTTGTCTCTCCATTTGTCGTGCATTGTGATCCTTTTTTTTTTGAGTGTGTGTGTGAGACAGCACCAATGGCTTGCTTAAAGCTGGTTAGTTGATTCTCTCTCTCTCTCTCTCTCTCTCTCTCTCTCTCTCTCTCTCTCTCTCTCTCTCTCTCTCGTTAGGCACGTAGATACAAAGATGGTCATCTTTCATTCGTTTTGTATTTCTTCCAATTATATGCTCATGAATCATTGATACAATTTGATTTTTTTTTTCTTTCTCAAAACTGAATATAGTAGCTGCTGAATTGTGAATAGAAAACCATGCATGCAGTGATGCATGGTCCAAGTGAACTTCGTATTAGGATTAATGTTTTATCCGTCCTCATCATTAGATGGTTTAAGACTAATGATGCAAGCATGCATGGGACCATTTTAATAATTGTTTTAAAATCGGTTTAAAAGGTATTTTAATTCTCGAAATATTTGGATTATCACCTTAATAGGAGACTGAGGTTGCCTGTGACTCTATGAGGGCCATTCCGGGCCATGTTTGATGTTTGGTTCGGCGAGTTGGTAACACGTGCCAATATTTACACTGATTAGACATGGTAGGGGCATGAACATATTCACAAATTAACTAACATACATATTCCGTATGTTCGATCATGTAACTACTAATGTTCGATCAAGTAAATATTCACAAGTGGCGTTGAGTGTTTGATTAGTGCATCATAATTGTCACCATATTGCAGCTCTTATGAACTTTTGAAGATTGCAGAAATTCGTGGAATTTTTTTCCAGGAACTTCATTAATTTTGGCAATATCGGCACCATGTAACTTGAATTTTGTTTATAGAACATATCAAGAATCTAAATATATTCAATTTCTTCCAGGCGATCAATGACTTGAAGAAAAACATCAAGGAAGAAGAGACTAGCACACTTGATGGGACCGTTGATCGACATGGTCGCCCTGCAATCCGACGGAGAACTGGAACATGGTTCGCTGGAATTCTAATACTAGGTAAGTCCATGTTGATTAAGCATATATGACTAACTATCGAATCAGCGGTTAAAGTAATTAAGCTAACTGTCTCACATAATTTAGAGGTTTTCTGGAGTCCGCACTCTATCCATAGCCATAGGCAATAACTCTGTTTCTTTGATTGAATGAATGATGAATCAGTTAACCAAGGGCTTGCTACACTGGCATTCTTTGGGGTTGGTGTCAACTTGGTGCTGTTTCTTACAAGAGTGATTGGCCAAGACAATGCTGAGGCTGCAAATAGTGTTAGCAAATGGACTGGCACTGTCTACATCTTCTCCCTCCTTGGTGCTTTCCTTAGTGACTCGTACTGGGGACGATACAAAACTTGTGCCATTTTTCAGGCCATCTTTGTCGTTGTAAGTTTTATCGCAAAATCAATTTTTTCATCGTGTTCCGCTTCTCTTCGTTAGACAGATATTCGGTCGGAAAAGTAGTTGTTTTAGATTTGTGTAGATCTCGTCGGTTAATCATTTCTCTAATTCCCATTATTTTATCTTGGACCCTCTCTAGTGGTGGACTCATGAATTTGATATAGCGGGGGCATCAATTTTTTTTGTAACCGTAATTTATGAGTTACAATTAAGCATATTTAATCCAAAATAATTTTAGCATTCATGATAAATTAACAATTTTAAAGTATATAATTTTAATAATTAGCTACTTGGGCAAACTTGTGTACCTTAACTAAATGCATTAAAACAACATTATCATATGTTCATCATCTATTTTTCTATTACTAACTCTGCTATTACAGTTTTTGGGACAAAAAGTATACAAATGTAACGTGGGGGTAAACTTGAACCCACGAATAATATAAAAAACAAGATACTCACTACTATTTTCTAGTACCTTGCAGGAGAGCATGGGGGAGACCACGAACCCACCACCTCTTGTTTAGAAGGAGAGCACTTTACCACTGCACCAACAGACAACTACTTACATGCATTCAACATAAATAATATATATATATATATATATATATATATATATATATATATATTGGAACGGTTCAAGGGACACCCTAAAAAAATACCCATAATCTCAATCTCATAGTTCCCGATCAAATTTTTATAATCCGAATCGTTCAATGTGTGCAGAATGTGATTTTAAGAGTGCTCGCGAGAAATTAGCAAAAAAAATAACCGAGACAGGTTTGATTTGAGTAGTTTTTATTTGAACCGTTCAATAAAAAACTGTTTGAAACTGTTCGGATCAAGCCTTTTCCGGTCATTTTTTTTGCTGATTTCTCTATATATATATGTAGGGGCGGTTTCGGAGACACCCAAAAAAACACCTAAAAAAACACATCATAGTTCCCGATCAAATTTTGATGATCCGAGCCGTTCAATGTGATCAGAACATGATTTTAAGGGTACCCGCGAGAAATCAGCAAAAAAAAATGACCAGGAAGGGCTTGATCCGAACAATTTTGAACAGTTTTTTATTGAATGGTTCAAATAAAAACTGCTCAAACCAAGCATTTTCCGGTCATTTTTTTGATATTTTTTCGCGGGCACCCTTAAAATCACATTTTGCACACATTGAATGGTTCGGATCATAAAATTTTGATAAGGAACTATGAGATTGAGATTTGGGGTGTTTTTTTAGGTGTCCTTGAACCATCCCGTATATATGTATATATATAACCACAAAAAGATTTTTTTTTAAAAGGGCGTGGGGGCATGTGATCCCATGTGCCCTATGGTGGGTCCGTCCTTGACCCTCTCCGGTCCTTTGATCGTGTGAGAGGGAGGGAGTCCAAGACAGGTAACTGGGGAAGAATGAGATAGGATCCGATGCGGATTTTCACATTACTTACATCTTTGTATTGTAATGAATTACATGTTTGAGTCATTTCGTATTCACATGGGCATATGTTTGATGGCAGGGTTTGGTATCACTATCACTTTCATCCTATATTTTCTTAGTCAAACCTGCTGGTTGTGGGGATGAACAAACTCCATGTGGGTCCCACTCGAGTGCCCAACTTGGATTGTTCTACTTGTCAATTTACCTAATCGCCCTTGGAAATGGAGGGTACCAACCCAACATTGCAACGTTTGGAGCAGATCAATTTGATGAGGAGGACTCCAAGGAAGGGCACTACAAGGTGGCCTTCTTCAGCTACTTCTACTTGGCTTTGAACCTTGGCTCCCTATTTTCAAACACCATTCTGGTCTATTTTGAGGACAAAGGCATGTGGGCCCTGGGCTTTTGGGCATCTGCTGGGTCTGCCACCTTGGCTCTGGTCTTGTTTCTTGTGGGGACCCCTAGGTACAGGCATTTTACTCCTAGGGGGAATCCTCTCTCAAGATTCTGTCAAGTGGTGGTGGCTGCAGCAAGGAAATGGAAGGTTGAGGTGCCACAAAGTGGAGAGGATCTATTTGAAGTGAGTGGAAAGGAATGTTCAAACAATGGGGGTAGAAAAATTCTCCACACCCATGGATTCAAGTAAGTTCAGCATTATATCAACAAAGATTATTGATTTCTATATAGTGATCCCAAGACTTGTGGAAGTAATCTACACTTGGAAATTTCAAAAAGGAAATTAGACTAAATACTCTGTGGCAACATTGGCAGTGGTCCCTGTGTTCCAATCGTATCACTTAAGTACATATATCTTATCTCGGGGACTATATAGAAAGAATTGGGACATGGAGGACCCGAATTGTACAATACAGATACTAATCTTGAACTTCACTAAATATGTACAGATTCTTGGATAGAGCAGCAATTATCACATCAAAGGAGTGCACTATGCAAACCAAGGAATGTCACAATCCTTGGAGGATTTGCCCAGTGACACAAGTTGAAGAAGTGAAATGCGTACTTAGACTCCTACCAATTTGGCTCTGCACAATTCTGTATTCAGTAGTCTTCACCCAAATGGCCTCTCTCTTTGTGGAGCAAGGTGCAGCAATGAAAACTACAATTTCGAGCTTCCACATTCCTCCGGCGAGCATGTCCAGCTTCGACATCCTCAGCGTTGCGACTTTCATCTTCGTTTACAGGCAAGTTCGAGGATTTCGTTGACTAGACAAGGAAGAGTACATCACGTTAATAAGGACTATGGGTGGAACTTTAAACTTGCTTCCTTTGAGGAATGAAAAAAATTCAATTAAGATATAGTTTTAGAATGATAGGACAATTGGATTTGATTTAGTTTAAAGCTGTTGATCAAGGTATAATGATTTGGTAAAATTTTGCTCCTACTAAACAGATGTTTTGGCTCCACCCTTGTTACAGGCGAGTTCTGGACCCTCTGGTTACCAGACTACGAAAGTCGAGCCCTAGAGGCCTCACCGAGCTTCAAAGAATGGGGATCGGTCTAATCATAGCGATATTGGCTATGGTTGCAGCAGGGACAGTGGAGCATTTCAGGCTAAAACACCCGCAAAAGACTTGCTCCAACTGTGATGGTTCGAGTTCCTTGAGCATTTTCTGGCAAGTCCCACAATACGTACTCATTGGAGCATCCGAGGTTTTCATGTACGTCGGGCAGCTGGAGTTCTTCAATGCGCAGGCGCCGGATGGATTGAAGAGCTTCGGGAGTGCACTATGCATGACTTCAATTTCACTGGGGAACTATGTGAGTAGTTTGCTGGTGAGCGTGGTGATGAAGATCTCCACTACAGATGAGATGCCCGGTTGGATCCCGGGCAACCTTAACAGAGGCCATTTGGACAATTTCTACTTCCTCTTGGCAGCCTTGACAACAGCTGATCTTGTGGTCTATGTTATATGCGCAAGATGGTACAAGTATATCAAGTTTGAAGGTATCAATAGTGAAGACAACAATGGAGAATTCAGGGTGTAGCTATTGGGGCTCATACATATGCTTTTGTTTGTGAAGGAGTGTTAAAAAAATAAATGGGGAAGGGAGAGAGAGAGTACTTAGCAATGAAACCTTGCGATGAAACTAGAGAATTGATGCTGTGTTCATGCCTCTACGTTGAGCATGGAGTTGTTGCAAACTAAAGAAAGGGCGATATTAGCCTATGTGTGTGTACATGGAGCTTCTGGTATCACTATCAATAAAACCAATGTTGAATATCCGATTTGTATTAGAAATCTGTCTTATAAACTGGCCCATCGGATGAACTCTTTTCAGGCCGCCTGTTTGCATCTAATCTTAGATTTAAGCAAAATCTTCAATGTCAATACGGTTGCAAGACGTGGAGACACTATTATAGCAAGTTGTGCCTCCACAACATGATTCATCCCAAGGTCAAAATTTGATCCAAACCGTTCATGTTGTAGAGCTCAACCAAAACAATTGTGCAAAAAAATGAAAGTCGTTCAGATATAGCTAATTACATGAGAGAACAAAAAAAATTTGAGGTGCAATCTCATTAATTGTTGTTCACTTTCTTTAAGAACAATGTACTTATGTCCCTGAGATACCCGACTTGATTCTTTGCGCTCATGTTCTTCTCGATCGTCAATTCCGACATGTGGCATGTGGGGTCACATATGTATCTAAACATTAGTTTAGAACCAATTTTCAGAATGGGAATGAACCCCGTTTTGCAACAACGCCTGCTCCCAATCCCTTGCCATGCCAAGCCTAAAATCATCGTTGCTTCCTGTAGGTGCGGTCAAAAATTGCTAAACCACGACCAAGGAAGACTATTTGACCCCCCAATTACGAGCTGGCATGAGGCAATGGGGCCCGCGGGAAGAGGACCCCTTGGTCAAATCTTCACCCGGAGAAGAATAGTTGACCGCCCAATGAGAAAAGAGCACGTGTGCAAATAAGACATGAGGGTGTCCCCCGCGGAAGATCGCCCGCGGGAAGAGAAGCTACCGCGGGACCCCCACCTGGCCCGCGGAATGGTACAGCGCACCCCCGGAATAGTTCTAGCAACAGGTGACTGTTAAGAGCTCGCGAGTTGCGGGGACCTCGTAATCACAAAAAAGTTACGTCGAAGAGTTCCCGGGGTCCCCTCCTAGCCAAGAGGCAGGGTCCAGAAGGAACCTCATGGAGAACGTGCGATCGCCACGGGTCGCGACCTTGCTCCAGCCGGAACTGGATAATTTCTTGTGGCTTGGTGGCTTGGGGTGGAGGTACCGCCGTGGAAATTTGAGCCCCCCCTGCAGATGAGCTTCCGCGGGAAGGCGAGTTTATCCAAGGCCTGGAGGTACAGAGGGGGACATGTGTTGGGGTCTTATAGGAGCGCCGTTCTGGGCTTGACCTAGGCCCAGGTGCCCTATAAATACCCCTGACATTTCCAATGATGAAGAGGTGGATTTTTCTGGGAGAGAGTGTGTGAACATTGAATCTGAGGAAGGAGAACATTCTTTTTCAGAGAGAAGAAGTGACCTCACCCACTCGAACTCAGAAAGAAAAGCCAGACACCCCGCGGAAAACAACAAAGACACGCTGCCTTTGTCTCTTTTGTACTTCTTGCTCCTCCCCTCACCCCTCAAGATTCTTTCCCCATTTTCTTCTACTAATCATCGACCAATCGCACCTCTCCCGCTTACAAATACTCACACGTAAGCACCTCATTACGAACCCCTCACCTACACTTCCCAAGCCTATAATTTATCTTTTCCACTTGTCTGCTGTACTGTTTTGTCTACTCGAAAGGAAATTCGATAACAAAAAAAGAAGAAAGGTGAAAATGAAATTCAATATATACATTGATTAGGATACAAAACATGGATAGCAATCTCCAGCAAGAGATTTTGACCAGGAGACACTACAGAGAAACCAAGGGACACTTGTTTTCTTTCTTTTTTGTGCCAAATAAACAACCACCCAAAACTTCAAGAGCTAAAGGACCCCCATCACAATAGTGTACAACCCTTTCTGAGAGCTCCAAAGTAACCTTCCTTGGGATATTTTTGTTCAAAGGCATGCAAACTGAAAAGGATTATTAGTGATTCATACTCGCTTAATTTCTTAACCTTATGCGCCTCATATAATTAACTTGTTTGCCTTAAGCAATTGCTCACACCTTGTTGTTATCATGATTTCGCTTCCTGGATGGAACCAATCTCGCACTATGCCAAAAGCATTTAATTGGTCCACGTCATCTACATCATCAAGAACAACTAGTACTCTTTTACGACAAATGAGATCTCCAATTTTTGCCTTTCTTCCCTTGAAAATGTTGGAAATTAGTTGTTTCTGCAACGAAACCAAACCATTGGGTTTTCGTGCTGCTTCGTGAACATCCGGAAGAAAGCTGCAGCTACCATGAAAGCTTCCCAGGTCTCCCACAGATCGTCATTGTGCCAACATCATTTGATTCATCTTGTAACCATAAATTGATGTCTTTCACATGAGAATCCAATCGGTGGGGTTAAGTGACTCCACTTGACTACATGTAGCTCCGCCCAATGGCAACACTTTAAGGAAACTAGTGGGGTCGGCTGACCCCACGAAAGAAATTAAAATGCTACTACCATTATGTTATACATTTCTATTAGTTAATATTTGAACCCCTTAGAAATTGTTTATGACCCCATCGTAGTGTGCATATTGCAGAGTATTAGGTAATTTTTTTTGTTCAAACAATACACAACTTCTCTTCTTCTTTTTTTAATTTTTAATTCCTGGTATCTGTATCAGCTTAAGCGCACCTCGACTAATGACAAACTGGAGACTCAATTCAACCATCCACTAGCATGGAGTCCAATTAAAGCTAGGGCAATGCCCGATATGGCCTAACCCATGGAGTTGAATCCACTTGGGAGCTGGGAGGTTACGAATCTGAGATCTTAAGAAGTAACTATATGCATCTTATTCTTCTTTTTTTACAAAGAATAAAGAAAATTTCATCGCCTTAAAACTATTTGTGTAAAGAAAAATTAGGTTTCAAATCGATAATAAGAGATCTGAGACTAAATTTAGTTTTTCAAGTGGGTATGACAAAAATTGAGATTGGAGAGATCTTCTTGCGTTAAAAATTAATATACTATAAGAGTATGCAACGCTATCGATGTCGATATTGTATTCCTCTATCTTCACCCGTTTCAGACCTATTATCATTTAGCTTATTATCAAGAGTTATTTTTGGAATGGAATTGTTTGGAGAGAACTTAAAAATTTTGATTGACCTAAAATTAGCAATTTTACGTCCTGTTGAATGTAATTGAAACTTTGAGAAAATTTTGACCCCATGAAGTAATAATTCTAGAGTGATCAGATTAATGGGCTAATGTGGAAGTCGGTGGAGTTAAGTGATCCCATTGGACCATATGTAGCTCCGCCCATGTGTAGAGAGCATTTTTTTATTGTCCTCAAATATCATTGTCAAAGTACAGCCAATCCCGGCCATGTTATGTGTGCAAGGGACATGTACCATTTGTTCATGAACTTCTATGTATCCAACCAATCCACGCTTACTTTTTGTTTTACAAAAAAAAGAAAAGAAAAACGTGTTGCTTCCAACACATTTCCTTGTCGCCGTTTTTAATTTTTCTTTTTACTATATTCAAGCTCGTTCGACCGACTAAAATCAGATCCTAGAGTCGTATGCGTTATGACCCAAGTCCGTTTTGACACAGCACATGTCGATACCCGATTGTGATACCCTATGTTATTCGGTCTTTCTAAGCCCTTCTTATCCAGCTTCGTTAGTTAGGGAAAATGATGATCGCTACATGCGGGTTAGACCTCTTATCCTTTTTCATTCTCTGGAGATGTTTACTTTTGCATTTAACTTCTCAAGTGGTGGACTTGACAAGTCTTTCAACTAAGTTTTAACATCTAGCTATTCATTTTATCATCCCACGCCTTCTCTCTATATGCTATATATAGCACTTCTTCTCCACCTCTCTTCATCACTCCTCATCTCAAAATATTTCTCCTCCTCTCTCCACTTGTCCTGCATTGTGATGCTTTTTGTGTGTGTGTGAGAGAGAGAGAGAGCACCAATGGCTTGCTTAAAGATGGTTAGTTGACTCTCTCTCTCTCTCTCTCTCTCTCTCTCTCTCTCTCTCTCTCTCTCTCTCTCTCTCTCTCTCTCTCGTTAGGCATGTAGATACAAAGATGGTCATCTCTCGATCGTTTTGTAGTTCTTCCAATCATAAGCTCATGAATCATTGATCCAATTTGATTTTTTTCTCAAAACTGAATATATGAATATATATATATATATATATATATATATATATATATATATATATATATATATATATATATATATATATACACACACACACACACACACATAGACACACAAGTAGCTAGTTTCTGAATTGTGAATAGAAAACCATGCATGCAGTGATGCATGGGTCCAAGTGAGACCTAGAGGTAAAAAGTCCTAATCTTTAATCTGCCCTCATCATTAGATGGCTTAAGACTAATGATGCAGTGAAGCATGCATGGGACCATTTTAATAATTGGTTTAAAATGCGTTTAAAACGTACTTTTGATTCTCGAAATGGTTGGATTATCGTCTTAATAGGAGACTGGAGGGCCTGTGACTACATGAAGGCCATTCCGGGTCGTGTTTGATGTTTGGCTCGACGCTGAAATTTTTGGAATTTTTTTTCCAGAAACTTCATTTTAGCAATATCAGCAATATGTAACTTGAAATTTGTTTGTAGACCATAGAAAGAAATTACACATCTATATTCAATTTCCAGGCGATTAATGACATGAAGAAAAAGATCAAGGAAGAAGAGACTAGCACACTTGATGGGACCGTTGATCGACATGGTCGCCCTGCAATCCGACGGAGAACTGGAACATGGTTTGCTGGAATTCTAATACTAGGTAAGTCCATGTTGATTAAGCATATATGACTAACTATCGAATCAGCGGCTAAAGTAATTAAGCTAAATGTCTCACATAATTTAGAGGTTTTCGGGATTCCGCTCTCTGTCCATGGACAATAACTCTGTTTCTTTGATTCAACGAATGATGAAACAGTTAACCAAGGGCTTGCTACACTGGCATTCTTTGGGGTTGGGGTCAACTTGGTGCTGTTTCTTACAAGAGTGATGGGCCAAGACAATGCTGAGGCTGCTAACAGTGTTAGCAAATGGACCGGCACTGTCTACATCTTCTCCCTCCTTGGTGCTTTCCTTAGTGACTCTTATTGGGGACGATACAAGACTTGTGCCATTTTTCAAGCTATCTTTGTCGTTGTAAGTTATCGCAACAACTACTTTTCATCGAGTTCAGCTTCTCTTCGTTAGACAGATATTTTCTCTGATTCCCATTATTTTATCCTAGGCCCTCTCCCGTCCTTTGATCATGAGAATTTTCACATTACTTCTATCTTTGTATTGTAATGAATTAGTACATGTTTGAGTCATTTCGTATTCACATGGGCATGTTTGATAACAGGGTTTGGTATCACTATCACTTTCATCCTATATTTTCTTAGTCAAGCCTGCTAGTTATGGGGATGAACAAACTCCATGTGGGTCCCACTCGAGCGCTCAACTCAAATTGTTCTACATGTCAATTTATCTAATTGCCCTTGGAAATGGAGGGTACCAACCCAACATTGCAACATTTGGAGCAGATCAATTTGATGAAGAGGACTCCAAGGAAAGGCTCTACAAGGTGGCCTTTTTCAGCTACTTCTACTTGGCCTTCAACCTTGGCTCCCTCTTTTCAGACACCATTTTGGGCTATTTTGAGGACAAAGGCATGTGGACCCAGGGCTTTTGGGCCTCTGCTGGGTCTGCCACTTTGGCTCTGTTATTGTTTCTTGTGGGGACCCCTAGGTACAGGCATTTCACTCCTAGAGGGAATCCTCTCTCTAGATTCTGTCAAGTGGTGGTGGCTGCAGCTAGGAAATGGAAGGTTGAGATGCCAGCAAGTGGAGAGGATCTATTTGAAGTGAGTGGAAATGAATGTTCAAACAATGGGCGCAGAAAAATTCTCCACACCCATGGATTCAAGTAAGTTCAGGATTATATATACTCGTATCAACAAAGATTATTGATTTCTATATAGTGATATCCCAAGACTTGTGGAAGTAATCTACACTTGGAAATTTGAAAACGGAAATTAACTAAATACTCTGTGGCAACTTTGGCAATGGTCCCTGTGTTCCAATCGTATCACTTAAGGACAAATAAGTTGTTCAAAAGAAAACTTTAAGTACATGCATCATATTTTGGGGACCATATACAAACAATTGGGACATGGAGGACCCAAATCATACAATACGGATACTAGTCTTGAACTTCACTTTGTATGTACAGATTCTTGGATAGAGCAGCAATTATCCCATCAAAGGAGTACACTATGCAAGCCAAGGAATGTCACAATCCTTGGAGGATTTGCCCAGTGACGCAAGTTGAAGAAGTGAAATGCATACTTAGACTCCTACCAATTTGGCTCTGCACAATTCTGTATTCAGTAGTCTTCACCCAAATGCACTCTCTCTTTGTGGAGCAAGGCGCAGCAATGAAAACTACCATTTCGAGCTTCCACATTCCTCCGGCGAGCATGTCCAGCTTCGACATCCTCAGCGTTGCGACTTTCATCTTCGTTTACAGGCAAGTTCGAGGATTTCGTTGACTAAACAAGAAAGAGTACATCACGTTAATAAGGACAATGGGTGGAACTTTAAAATTGCTTCCTTTGAGGAATGAAAAAATTCACTTAAGATAAAGTTTTAGAATGATAGCACAATTGGATTTGATTTAGTTTAAAGCAAAGCTGTTGATCAAGCTAGATTGATTTGGTAAAGTTTTGCTCCTAATAAACAGATGTTTTGGCTCCACTCTTGTTACAGGCGAGTTCTCGACCCCCTGGTTGCCAGGCTACGAAAGTCTAGCCCTAAAGGCCTCACCGAGCTACAAAGAATGGGGATCGGTCTAATCTTAGCGATAGTGGCTGTGGCTGCAGCCGGGATAGTGGAGCATTTCAGGCTAAAACATCTACAAAAGACTTGCACCAACTGTGACGGTTCGAGTTCCTTGAACATTTTCTGGCAAGTCCCGCAATACGTACTCATTGGAGCATCAGAGGTTTTCATGTACGTTGGGCAGCTGGAGTTCTTCAATGCGCAGGTGCCAGACGGATTGAAGAGCTTTGGGAGTGCACTATGCATGACTTCAATTTCACTGGGGAACTACGTGAGTAGTTTGCTGGTGAGTATAGTGATGAAGATCTCTACTAGGGATGAGATGCCCGGTTGGATCCCGGGCAACCTTAACAGAGGCCATTTGGACAATTTCTACTTCCTCTTGGCAGCCTTGACAACAGCTGATCTTGTGGTCTATATCATATGCGCAAAATGGTACAAGTATATCAAGTTTGAAGGTATCAATAGTGAAGACAACAATGGAGAATTTAGGGTGTAGCTATTGGGGCTCATACATATATGCTTTTGATTGTGAAGGAGAGAGGAAAAATAAATGGGGAAGGGAGAGAGAGTACTTAGCAAATGCAGTGTTCATGCCTCTACGTTGAGCATGGAGTTGTTGCAAAACTAAAAAAGGGCGATGTTAGCCTATATGTTTGTACATGGAGCTTCTGGTATCACAATCTATAAAACTATTGTTGAATATCCGATTTGAGTTAGAAATCTGCCTTATAAACTAGCACATTGGATGAACTCTTTTCGGGCTGTCTGTTTGACAGGCCAACACAATGAACTGCTCATTGTTTGAACGGGAAGCAGCAAAAAAGCCATTTAGAGACAAATGGAAATTTAACGAGCTTAAAAAATGTATCCTGGCATATCTCATACTAACAATGATTTCAAGTCCCAATCCAAAGGTAGGCTTAGGGCTATGACAGCTATCGTTAAAAAACTCGCAACACCGAATTTGGTCACAAAAGTGATGTTAGTGATATAACACTGACATATCATGGGTAATGTGAATTCAAAGCATAGTAATTAGGATATACAACAGTTGCATGCCTGGAATGGACCCTTTCACCTTGTTAGAGCTTAGGTACGACCGCAAAGACACAAGATCTCTGATCCGGCGATTCCTATTCGTCTCGAAAAAATATTTTGTACCCACGCGACGAAGTCCAGCTGTCATCAGAAGAACACAATTTATGGAACTTGTGATTATGATTGCAGAGGAAAAACGAACCCCGTTTCACCTCATATTCTGACAAATCAACGCCACTTATAATACTCCGATAACAAGGATCAACTTTCTTGTATGAAGTACTCTCTGCCTTTTCTTCATCATACACAAGGTCGAACCCCACCTTCTTTACCTGAAATTATCCTTTCTCAAGCACTAAAATATCCACTTCATCGCCCACTTCCAACTGATTCCCAATCTTCCAATGACTTAACCACAACATACTATCAATTCCGGGCATGCCCATGAACGTTGGGCCGTAGAACCATTTCAGATTCTTGGTTTTATTACTGACTTTAATGTGTAACTCAGTCTTGGTATCTGTTCTAGCTTAAGCACACCTCAACTAATGACAAATTGGAGACTCAATTCCACCATCCACTACAGAGGCGGCTCTATTAAGACCATTCTATTGTCAACTGAACACCCGAACAATTTGTTATTTATTTAGAATACAGGTAAAAATTATAGGCTAACATTTCTTTGAACACCCAACTTAAATATCAATGAACACTCCATTCTAAAAGTCTTGAACACCTAACTTAAAAAGAATTGAACACCTAACCCAAAACTAATTGAATACTCAATCATAACCCAATTACAGTCCATCAATCTAGCTAATTTATATTTGAACACCTAACATATTACCTCAAATAAAGCTCATAATCATAATTAAAAAAATTATAAAAAGAAAGTGAAAAGAATAATCTTTTGGTGTAAGTATTAGAGTTTTCTCTCCATCTTTATTGCTGATGGTCCAAATGGGTTAATTTTGCATTCATGACAATAACTACTTTATTTTTTTTCTAGTTAGCTTATAAGATTAGGGACAGAGCTTTAAAAAATTTCAACTACATGGCAAATCCAGTTAAATTGAACAATATTCATTTGAAATTAAGACTACGATATAGATCTCATCATGTCATCCTAAAGAACAACATATTTTCGAGAAGGTCAACCCCAATGTACTCGCTACAATTTCCTTCAAAAGGGTTTTAGTAGTTTAATATGTTAGTTAAAAGTTGGCACAAAATATGAAAACTTCTCTAGAACTACTATAAAATTTTACCACCACCATTCTCGACCTCTTTATTCTCGAAACACTGTCTACTACGAAATACAACATTTTTCAAAAAAATAAATTTTTTGTTAAAAACAAAAGTATATGTTTTTAAAGTTGTCATTTTGCCTCGCAGTTAATTTTTTTAGAATAGAGGATATGTTTTTTAATTGTACTATTTACACAACCATATGAGATTTTGTGTGTGTGTGTGTATATATATATATATATATATTATTGGTTAATATATTAGCTAGTAGAGTTAATGTAATTTTTGAATACCTTATCACAAATTTCTGGAGTTGTCATTGCCTTTTACCATCCGCACTCCCCCTTTTTTGTTTTTATTGATGTGAATTGATTACATTATCCCTTAATGTGTTAAAAAGTGAATCCAGACATCTTGAATTTTAAACTTTTTATTGATGTGAATTGATTACATTATCCTTTGATGTGTTAAAAAGTGAATCCAGACATCTTGAATTCTAAACTTGGTAACTTTTGGCGGCCAGGCCGCAAAAGAGAAATCTTGTAAATCCCTTAGTCCTAGCATGAATTTTCTGTCATCGTTGACCAGACTAAGGAGAAGAATGGTAGTATGTAAGCTGATTCAGACATCCGTGACTCGGTGATTGTAGAGAAAAAAAAAAGGACTAGGGACATGATGTTCTGGTGTGATGATTTTGCTAGTAGTAGTAGTAATGAAGTGGGGTCCCTTGTCAAAGCGCGCGGGGGTGCCTCGTGCACCATCGTCACTCCCACTGATTACCAAATCATGTAGCCAAATCCGCAGCGTTTGCTTATAACCCACGTAAATGTATTCTTGGCGTCATGGTTTTTTTTTTCTTTTTAAATCTTTAAGGTGAACTTTTTGTGGTTCTTCGATGAAAGTAGTCCCATTGAAAATGTAAGAGTTTGCATCTTATACGGATCTATAGTACAAATGTGTGATAATCATTTCCCAACAACGTTACGTTCTTAAAATTGATGATTGTGGGGAACATAAGTTGGTAAGTGATAACTCCAAAGGATTGGCCAAGTGATTTTGGCGCGGGACTTAGATATTTGCTTCATCCCAAAATCTCAGGTTTGATTTTCCTTGATAACAACTTTTGCGGTCACCTTACCTCCACGTGCAAGTGTGTGAAACTGCTGCGGGAAGGACTGTAGGCAGTAGTCCGAGGTGTGCCCAAGTTGGTCCGGGACATCCTGTACGGAGGCTGTTCCATGTTGAAGGTTGCGTTTTCAATTAAAAACCCTAGAAATTTTCTAGGCTACATTGAGTAACGTTCATTTTCATTCTCCCCTACTTTGAACTCCCAACCAAACAAAGTTTGAACACTCATCAATTTGAGAGAACCACAAATCAACTTAGAATTGAATACTTTCTTCGGCTTTAATAGGGCTCTATGCAAGTGGGCGGTGAAATTGAGCGACATGATTAATCGAGGTGCGCGTAAGTTTGCTCAAACACCTGAATTATCAAAAAAAATTCACATTTGAACACTTAGCAACCCGTGTTTATACTAATATTTCAGTCTTGTTAAACAGAGTCAGGGATTAAGATTTTTTTGAACACCCTACCAAATATTTTTGGAGCCGCCACTGACACTAGCATGGAGTCCAATTAAAGCTACGGCAATGCCTAGTATGGCCTAACCCATAAGAGTTGAATCCACCTGGGAGTTGAGAGGTTTCGAATTTGAGATCTTAAGAAATAACTACATGCATCTTTTTTTACAAAGAATAAAGAAAATTTCATCGCCTTAAAACTATTTGTGTAAAGAAAAATTAGGTTTGGAATTGATAATAAGAGATCTGAGATTAAATTTAGTTTTTCAAGTGGGCATGAAAAAAATTGAGATTGGAGAGATTTTCTTGGGTTAAAAATTAATACACTATAAGAGTATGTAACGCTATCGATATCGATATTGTATTCCTCTTCACTCGTTTGAGACCTATTATCATTTAGCTTATTATCAAGAGTTATTTTGGAATGGAATTGTTTGGAGAAAACTTAAAAATTTTGATTGACCTAAAATTAGCAATTTTAGGTCTATTGAATGTAATTGAAACTTGAGAAAATTTTGACCCCATTAAGTAATAATTCTAGAGTGATCAGATTAATGGGCTAATGTGGAAGTCGGTAGAATTAAGTGACCTCACTTGACCACATGTAGCTCCGCCTATGTGTAAAGAGCATTTATTTATTGTCAACAAATATCATTGTCAAGTACAGCCAATCCCATGTTATGTGTTCATGAACATAATGTATCCAACCATTCCACGCTTCTTTTTTGTTTTACAAAAAAAGAAAAAAAAAACACGTGTTGCTTCCAACACATTTCGTTGTCACCGTTTTTAATTTGTTTTCTTTTTACCATATTCAAGCTCGTTCACTAAAATCAATACTTATTTTTCTAATAAATACTTAGTGTTTTTAGGATTAAAGATTATGTATTATGAGAAAATGACCTGTCTTGTAAGACGGAAAAAGTACTTTAAAAATAAGAATCTTAGCGGAAAAGGGCCTATTTTGTAGCCGTCAACAGGCCGGGCCAAATCCTAGTGTCGTTTGTGTTATGACTCAAGTCCATTTTCACAGACAGAGCATATGTGGATATGCGATGGTGATACACTGCATTATTCGGTCAGAAAAGTCTACAATACACACGTCTTAAAAAAGTGTACCATATGCATATATTTTATGATTCATTCATAATATTTTAGCGTGTTTCGTAACTTTTCTTCTAGAATTCATAATTTTTCAGCAATATGATTCGTAACATTTTCATTATGATTTATAACATTTTAGTGTATCTCGTAACCTTTATACGATTCGTAACTTTTTAGAAATACGATTCGTAACATTTTCTTTATAATTCATAACATTTTGGAGGGCACATATGATACACACCCAAATAAGGAGTGTGTATTGTAGTCTTTCCCTTATTCGGTCTGTGTAAGCCCTTCTTATCCAGCTTCGTTAGTTAGGGAAAATGACGATCACTACATGCTGGTTAACCCTCTTAACCTTTTTCATTCTCTGGAAATGTTTAACTTTTCCATTTAACTTCTCAAGTGGTGGACTTGCCAAGTCTTTCAACTAAGTTTTAACATCTAGCTATTCATTTTATCATCCCACACCTTCTCTCTATATGCTATATATAGCACTTCTTCTCCACCTCTCTTCATCACTCCTCATCTCAAAATATTTGTCCTCCTCTCTCCTTGTCTCTCCACTTGTCTTGCATTGTGATGCTTTTTGTTTGTGTGTGTGTGAGAGAGAGAGAGCACCAATGGCTTGCTTAAAGCTGGTTAGTTGATTCTCTCTCTCTAGGCACGTAGATACAAAGATGGTCATCTTTCGATCGTTTTGTAGTTCTTCCAATCATAATTAAGCTCATGAATCATTGATAAAATTTGATTTTTTCTCAAAACTGAATATATATATATATATATATATATATATATATATATATATATATATATATATATATATATATATATATATATATAGACACACACACACGTAGCTAGCTTCTGAATTGTGAATAGAAAACCATGCATGCAGTGATGCATGGGTCCAAGTGAACTTTGGACCTAGAGGTAAAAAGTTCTAATCTTTAATCCGCCCTCATCATTAGATGGTGACTAATGATGCAGTGAAGCATGCATGGGACCATTTAATAATCGGTTTAAAATGCGTTAAAACGTACTTTTGATTCTCGAAATGGTTGGATTATCGCCTTAATAGGAGACTGAGGGGGCCTGTGACTCTATGAGGGCCATTCCGGGTCAAGTTTGATGTTTGGCTCGGCGAGTTGGTAACTGTTATCAAAATTCTTGTTTTCCTTCCAATCGACGGAGAATCGACGGGAAAATTGATTCGTAAGCTTGCTGGAATGTGGGTGTGAAAAGTGGAGTTTGGTTCCTTGCCGTATTTCAGGACTTCTTTGGAAACAAACAATGAAGTGGATGAAGTATGGAAGAAGATTAACAAAATGGACTTTATTAACCCTCAAAGTAGAAGAACAAACAATCGAGATGATTGAGTGAACGATTACAAGTTAATTCTACTCCTAGAAAAGAAAAGATAAAGGCCTGATTGGCGATGTTTGTGTGTTTAAAACTGCTAATAACTTGTACTTAAATAGGCCTATTACATTTAAATTCAAATCTTCCCTCCAAAGCGGCAGTTGATAATTCCTTGAATTCTGATCGTGAACTTCCTTCAACTGCCGATCATGCCCACGTTGAGGAAATTATCTCGTTGATTGCGGTTTTCATCCTCCACAATCGTGGAGTCATGGGATCTGCCTTCATTTGACATTTGTCACCTGATCGACGGTCAAAAGTGTCACAAGCACATGCCACGTGTAGGCAAATCGACGGACAAGCCTTTTTATGGTTTCACCATCGATTTACCTTAATTCAGAATTACTAAGTTAAGTCCATGCTAATATCACATTTGCCTATTTTTACCCCTGCCACGTGTCACCTAATCGACGGGTAAAAATATAAACATTATTTGTGGTACAAACAATGCCCCCCTTATTTGTTTGAGTTAAAAGAAATCGTTTAACTCGAATAAATAATTCCTCCACCTTTTTCAAAAGGCGTGATTAGTACACGGGGTTCTTGCAACGTATATATACTCTCTTGTTTGTAAAAATTAGGGCATCGTTTGAAACCATCAACGCCTGAATCGATGGCGCGCAAGAAAGCTCCCCAGGGCAAAGCAATGGCCTCCAAAGCTTCCTCAAAATCGTCGACTCCTCGGTCAACTCAAAAGAAAACATCGAGCCCTCAGACGACGAAAACCCCGACTGAGTCCTATCCTCCAAGGTATCCCCAATGCCTACGGGAGGCACCACAGTTTCCTCTCTATTTTATCCCTGTAGTTGGTTGTTCCTCTAGGTTCATACTGGGCCCTATTTATGCCCCAAATCCTCCTGATTCGCTACCAACCTTCTATCCAGTGAATTTTGATGAACCCTTGCTTCTTTCGCTCCCTGGTCTCCATCGCACTGGTTGGAATACCAGAGGGACAATCCGATCATGGCCTTCTGTATTCCCATCTTGGATAAAGTGGGTAGACCGCATGAGGGGATACTTACACCTCTCGTGGCGTGCCATGGGAATTTACGAATCCATAGATTTGTCCACACAGGCTTTTGAGCTTAACCCTAATTTGATCGCTGCTGCTGCCTGTTTTTGGTCCGTTTCATCCAACACTTTTGTTTTTCCGTACGGCCCTATGAGTCCCACAGTTTTGGACATTGCCCATTTGACTGGTCTACCTTGCATAGGTGCAGAAGTTAATGCTGCCTTGGATCACCACCCTTGTGACCCACCATTTGAGACCTCTACAGATAGTTCATGGAGTTATTCGAACTTTATATCCCTTTTTTGCACTTCTGATCTCAGAGAGCCATCATTTACTGAGAAAGTAGCATTCTATTTGTACTGGCTCAATAAATACATGCTATGTGTGTCTGGTTTAAAGATCACTAAAGAATATGTCCGTTTGGCCATTTGTTTGGCCCAGGAGGCCCAACTTGCTTTGGCTCCCTTTATACTAGGGACATTATATAAAGGGCTGTGGACATTTACAAATAACAAGATCACCAGCAACTGTGGTGGCCCTTTTTGGATTATCCAGGCATGGCTGTATGCCTACTTTCCATTCCTTAAACCCTTTGAGTTATTTTCCAAGAAGGAGAGATGGGGGTAAATGCTTGAGCTACGCGGAATATTTTTTAGCTCATGAGCCTAGACATGAGGATTCATCCTTTAAGAGGTACTTTACAGCTCTTCATAGCCCTCTTCTCGAGGAATATCTTACCTGGTTGCCTTTCAAGGATTGTGAGTACTCGTCATCACGAATGATTGAACCCATCCTCAAGTTTCTGGTGCCTGCCCAAACAGTAAATGAATTTTGGGCCTAGTGTTTTAATATCGAGGTTCCTGTCGATAGGATTTTCCCCGTCGACCACACGTTTCTCCAATTGCAGCTTTGAAATTTACATGCCAAATCAGTGTGCGAGGCAGTTTGGTCTAACACAAGGGATCCCTGTCCCTCATTCTCATCCGAGGATTAAGGACTTAGCCAAGACGAGGCCAGTGGTGACCCAAACTTCTCTAATCACAGAACTGATTGGACAGTTCCAAGGCATCAAGGCCAGTTTCCAGCTTGCAAGCTTTGTGGCCGAGCCTTCTCATACTCCAGAATTTAAATTGTTTTGGGATTGCATCAAACCTACCATCTTTAACAAGGATTTGAGCAACTGTCTCTTGAGACTTGATCCTGAAGAATCCTCGTCAGGTATCTTTTCACAAAATTATCCTTTTTTATCCCCTAGATATGGGATCCTACACTCATTAATTATTTCTCATTGTTTTAGTCTTTGAAGAAACTCACGTCTCAAGAAGCCACAAAGGCCAAGACAAAGGAAAGCAACCTGAGGTCTCTCTTCCCTCAAGGAAAAGAAGCAAGACCTACCAAGCTCGAGGTACTTTGCAAGATCCTCCACTGATGGCGGATGCAATGAAAGGTCTTGACTCGCCTTATCGACAGGCCAGTTCTCCAGAAATTGCTGAAGATTCTGAGACACTGGTCACATTCAAAAGGGTAATCTTTCTGTCAATTTAGACTGTAAACATTATATGTCACTCCCTCTTTATTAATTTATTTCTTTCATCTTTTAGAAAGCAAAGAGGAGACTGCATTTGGCGCCCCAATCAGACGATGAATGCAATAAAGATGAGGGTATGACCTCCAACCAAATAATTCTTGTCAATTCCTCCTCTATATTGATCAGTTTGACCTTTTATTTACTGCTCCTTTATCTCTAATATGTACAGCATCAATTTTAGATGAAAATGTCAAAACTTCTGACATGGATCACGAATCAACCTTTCCAGAGGTTCACACATTTGATCCAATTACTGAGCTTCTCCTGAGTTCAGCACCACGTTCCCCTGTGATTCTGGGAACTGATTCCCCTGTGGAAATAGAGACCATATTTGTTGAGCAAACTGAGATTCATTCTCCCACTGAAGGAGACAGCACACTGGAACCTCCTTCTGATCAAGCAAGACTTTCTTCTCCCAACCAAGAGGAACTTGTGTCAGAGCCTGTAGAACCACCGGTTGAGGCTACTGAACCCTTAGAGCAACAAGAAGTTGAAAGTGAAGTACTTTCTCCAGAGTTGATTCTCATCCCCACTACTCCAGTAACTTCTTCTTCACCTGCCCATGGGGCTAGTGCTGAGTTGCCCACTGATTCACCTAATTCTGACTTGGACCTTATGTTGACTAGAACCAAGCAATACTCTGAGTTCTACTCCAAGTCCATCTCTGAGTTTTCTGAATCTCTGACTTCTCCACCATCCTCTGAGCTTAGTGGGGAAACAAGAAATGAGATAAAAACCTTTTTTGAGCTACTAGAACTTCCACTGTTGGAGCTTGCCACCACACACTCTATAGTTTTTTCTAGTTGTGTTGCTTCTCTGATATCCAAGAAAGTTTTCCATTGTCTGAGCAAATCAAGCTCGAGGAATTTGGCTCAATTGTAAAGGAAAGTCTGACTGTAGCAGCCTATTGTCAGAAAGAGATGAGAAGCAAACAGGACACCCTTGATCAATTTGCAGCCATCTCCATCAATTTGGATCACAATGGGGAACAACATTCACTCAATTGAAAGGACGAGTTACAAAAATTGAGGATGAGAAGGCAGCTCTTCTTGCTCGCCTGAGTCAGCTCGATGATCAACAGAAGGTTTTATTGGCACGCAAGGCGTTGATCAGTCAGGAATTATCCAAGGTCTCTTGTGATGAACAAAGTACTAAGGCCATCATTGCTATGGCCAACACTGATCTCTTAAAATATCAGGAAAAATATAATGCTACAAATAGCAAGTGGAGCTATTTCTCCAAGCTATTCTTAGAAAATAGGCTCAGGAACCAATGATTACTTTCTTATCATTTTGGCCTCTATGTTTTAGGCCTCTTGTTAGTTGGATTTTGTTTTCCTTTGCAATGTTTAGCCTTATTTGTAGGCTGTTACACTTTTTGTTTTGAAATATTGATATTAATTTTGAAGTATGCTTGTCTTATTCCTGTACTTATCGAAATTATTATAATCTCTCAACGATTCACATCCCTAATCGATAGGGAAAAACAACTCTTTCTATTTATTCCTTTTTAATTCCGAAACAATAACCCACTGGTAGGGTCTGTTCATAGGAAATCACAAAGCCACTAACCAAACCCACTTCAATCCTTGGTAATTGGTATAAATTATGGCTAACTGTTTCCTTCTTTACCGATAGGATAAACTAATGACAAATCGTGGAGAAAACCAACCGTCATTTCCCCCACTTCTTGTTAGTGGGCACTGATCATGGGTAATAACTGCTTTTAATTAACTGCTAGGAAGCTGAACCGTTGCTCATATTTCCCCCATAAATTGGACCTTTGTGAGATGATTATACATCGGTTCTTCTCTTTTCAAATTGACTTCCCATTTTGACAGTCAAATTAGCACCATGGACATCGATCTAAACACCCCTTCATCCTTCTCGTGGTACCGTCGATCGGCCACTCTCTCCTACTACGGCCGCTTCAGGCTGGGATGATCCTTTGCCTTCTAATCCCCCATCCAGTTGGGGACACAATCCACCCACTGAAAGGGTGATCGTCAGAATGGAGGATCCTCCTCTATATCCGAATTCGAGCATTCGACGTTCACACGTCAAAGTCAGTTACCAATTTCCTTGGGTCAGAGAGGAACCTCAAGCAATGCTACTAGATTCACTTCTTTCTATGCCATATAGGCCAATGCCATTTCAACTGGCAGAAGCAGGTGGCAAGCCAAGCTTGGAAAATCACGAATCCCTTTTCGAGAGGGCCAAACATCAACAAGCTTATTGGAAGGAAATGGTGAGAAAGCCACTCTACCCCGTTGGCTTTTCTGATGACCAACCTGACATCTCTCCTCTACCTGAGAACCCCGACTGGTTTCAAGAACTAGAGAGTTTGAGGTATAACCCTCCACTATCTCAAGCTCATGTTGGGTATTCAATTTATCGAGATTCTGACGAAGCCACAGCTAAAGAGCTATTGGCGGCCTTTGCCTTTTTGGATGTTCACATTCTGGAAGAACATGTCCCTTATTTGAACTTCTTATGGGCATGTGAAACCCTTCAATTTTATGAGAGTAGCCTCATTACCACCCATCTTCATGGGTTCAAATCAGCTCTGCCTCTTATAAGGCTTTGGATGAAGACCAGCACTGCTGCCTTCTATGATCCCTTTTGGATTGATTATGAAGTTCAACAAGACAAAGTGGTTAAACTTCATGA
This sequence comes from Rhododendron ovatum, assembly GCA_019656835.1. Taxonomy (NCBI): domain Eukaryota; kingdom Viridiplantae; phylum Streptophyta; class Magnoliopsida; order Ericales; family Ericaceae; genus Rhododendron; species Rhododendron ovatum. The sequence continues at coordinate 6,297,540 of CM033794.1, read as the reverse complement.
CAAGGTGCTAGACTTAAATCAGTCTAATTGGGAATTGCCACCAAATTCTTCAAAAGCTCTGTTCAAAAAGCATCAGAACTGGCTTCGGAAGAAAAACCACAAGAGAGCCCAACTCTTGGCTCAAGCTGAAAAGATGGTAATGGCCATGAGGCCATTAGTAGATAAGAAAATAAAAATGGATGCAGAGGCAATGGCTAGGGATAAAGAGCATGCATTCCTTACTTATGCTTGGGAAAAGTTCCATGTTTTTGTTACTTGGAGTTTCCCACACTATTTTGAGATCATTCGGAATTGATGCCGAGGGTAACCCTATTAATGCCTGAATTTCCTTTCTAGATAGGAAATTTTATGTTTATTTCCTTTTATGAGCAGGAAATGTAACTTGTTTTATTATAATGAAAAGTTTAGCCTAGGTTTATAGGCTTTTAATGACGGTCTGTTTAAGTCTGAATTATTTTTCCATCCGTCGATTTATGTTTTCACCCGTCGATTAGTTCCCAAGGGGATGGAAAATATGCTTTTAAATATTTTCCATTGATTGTTCTTTCATGGGCATTTCCCAGAATAGACTCTAACTGATAAGCACCACCTCTCAGAACTTTCAACACACGAAATGGTCCCTCCCAATTTGGAGACCATTTACCAAAATACCCTTTCTTTTTCTTATCTAAAGGCAAAATTGCCTTCCAAACCAAATCACCCTCTGCAAATGATTTCTCACGGACTCTTTTATTATAGACTCTTTCTAAACTCTTCTTCTGTGCTTGTATACTGTTTAATGCATCTATTCTGGACTCTTCCAGTCCATCCAATTCTTGATACATTGCTTCCTCAAAAACCATATTGTTTGGGTCGTAATGCATAGCCACTCTGTGAGATTTAATATTAACTTCGACGGGTAAAACTGCGGCTTGGCCATATACTAGCTCATATGGTGTAGCCCTGGTACTCTCCCTCTTTGAAGTCCTATAGGCCCACAACACTCTTGGCAATAGGTTATGCCATTCTCTTGGATTGTCAATTATCATTTTAGATAAAGTATTCTTAATAATTTTATTTGTAGATTCTACTTGCCCATTTGCTTGGGCATAATAAGGAGAAGAGTTCAAGATTTTAACTCCATATGAATTAACATAAGTCATTACTTCATGACCATTGAACACAGATGCTTGGTCAACTGTAATTGTTTCAGGAATACCAAATCGACAGAAAATGTACTCCTCAATGAAATCAATCACTTGTTTCTGTGCTACATTCTTCAATGGGATGGCTTCTGTCCATTTTGTAAAATAATCCGTAGCCACCATTACATACTCATGCTGCTGAGAAGAATGAGGAACTATTTCTCCAATCATATCAATTGCCCACCCCCTGAAAGGCCATGGTTTAACAATTGGTTGTAAAGGAAAAGCTGGAACCCTTTGAATAGGGCCATATTGTTGACATTTCTGACATCCCTTAGCGTATGAAATGCAATCTTTCCTTATTGTTGGCCAATAATAGCCATATCTCTTGAGTAACCATTTCATCCTCTCTCCAGACTGATGAGAACCACAAGTTCCCTCATGAATTTCACCCATAACCGTCATTGCTTGGGTTTTATCAATACACAACATTAATACTTCATCTGAAGACTTTCTGAACAAATCATTGCCTATGATAACATAATTTATGGCCCTTTGCTTTATATTTCTGTCTGTTTTCTCCTTTGGGTTCTCTAAAAATTTCCTTATTGGAAACCTCCAATCATCAACCAAATTTATTTCCATAACATCGAAATCATTACCATCTCTTTCAATAGAGAAAGGCAAGAATCTCTTTTGGACCTTTATTAATTTTTCATTTTGCCCTTCTGGAATCCTAATCCCAGAGGCAATTTGTGCCATTTGATTAGCATCACTATTCTCCAATCTAAAAACATGTTGTAAATGTATCTCATCAAAATATGTTATCAGAGTTTTAACTTTCTGCAGTTGTAACTCTAATAAAGGATGATTGCACTTATATTCTCCTGTTATCTGTCGAATTACCAATTGTGAATCTCCTGCTACATTTAAATATCTAATATTCAATTCTTTTGCAATCTCTAAACCGATAATCAAAGCTTCATACTCAGCTTGATTATTGGTCAGAATCCTGTTTTCATCTAACTGAAAAGAAAACTGTAAGAACTCTCCTTTTGGGGATGTAAAAACTACACCTGCTCCCACTCCTCTGTCAGTTTTTGAACCATCGAATGATAACTTCCATGGTTTTATTTCAACCATGTGTATCTCAAATTCATCCTTTTCTATTAATATGTTAGGATGATCAGCTACGAAGTCAGCTAAAGCTTGCCCTTTTACTGCCTTTTGAGGCACGTACTGTAAATCATACTCTATTAATGACAACAACCATTTTCCTTGTTTGCCTCTTAATATAGGCCTTGTCAACATATATTTAATGACATCTGTTTGTGCAATTACATGCACCGTCGATGGTAACATATAACATCTCAATTTAATAGCAGAAAAATATAATGTTAAGCATAGCTTTTCAATAGGCTTGTATTTTATCTCACACTCATTTAACCTTCTACTAAGATAATAAATGGCTTGTTCATGACCATTTTCATTGTCTTGAGCCAAAAGACAACCAATTGACTGGTGTCCTGCTGATATATACAACTTTAAAGGTTTGCCAAATATTGGTGGCATCAGAACAGGAGGCCTTACCAAGGATTGCTTCAAAAACTCAAAAGCTTTCTGATGTTCTTTTTCCCATATAAAATCTTTCTGAGATTTTAACTTTAACAATGGGGAAAAAGCAAGAGTTTTTCCAGACAAATTGGAAATAAATCTTCTGAGAAAATTTACCTGTCCTAGAAACTGTTGGAGCTCCTGTTTATTTGTTGGAGGTTGTGCTTCCATTATAGCTTTTGCTTTTTCCTTATCAACCTCAATCCCTTTCTTATGAACCAGAAATCCCAAGAAATTTCCAGCAGTAACTCCAAAAGCACATTTCATTGCATTCATCTTCAACTTATATTGTCTCATTCTTACCAAGACTTGTCTTAAAAAGTCTATATGCTCATCAAATGTGTGCGATTTTACCACTATATCATCAATATAAACTTCCATGAACCTTCCAATTAGGTCATGAAAAATCACATTCATTGTTCTTTGATAAGTTGCTCCTGCATTTTTTAATCCAAATGCCATAACCACCCATTCAAATAGTCCAATATATCCTGGACATCTAAATGCAGTTTTGTGTGTGTCTTCTTCTGCAATGAATATTTGGTTATATCCAGAATAACCATCCATAAAGGAAAGAAATCGATGGCCTGCAGTTGCATCCACTAAATGGTCTACAACAGGCATGTGATACTCATCCTTAGGTGATGCTGTATTCAAATTCCTAAAATCAATGCATATTCTAACCTTACCATTTTTCTTGATTACAGGAACTATATTTGAAATCCATTCAACATACTTAACAGGCCTAATAAATTTGGCCTTAAATAATCGTTCCATTTCTTTCTTTACTTCTTTTTGAACCTCAGATGTCATCTGTCTTGGAATCTGTTGATATGGAACAAAGTCCTCTTTAATAGGAATTTTATGTTCAACTAGTGATCTATTCAAACCAGGCATATCAGGATAATCCCAAGCAAAACAATCTTTGAATTCAGACAACAAATACTTCAAACGATCCTTCATTTCATCAGGTAAAGCAGCACATACATGAAGAATTCTAGGATCTTCCTCTGTTCCTACATTAAAATCCTCTAAAGGATCTTTTACTTCTGCTTTATAATCATCAAGTTTAGCAGGAGCAGCCTTAAGATCTTCCATAGCTAATTCCTTAACAGACAAAGGACTATCATCAACTACACAGTCTGCCCAATTACAAGAAATAGGCTCATCAGCCTCTAATTTCCTAGATACAATGAAAGAAAATAATCTCTTAAAAGTAGCTTTTAAAGTAGCTAACTCTTCATTCTCATGGCTACAATTGTCACTGATCATGAGAAACCTTTGATGTAGAACCACTAGACCTTAGTATCATGTTAGGTCTAACAAAATCTCTACTTATTTCCTTAAAACCATCTGCAATGTATTTAAGGAATTGGCTTTCAGTAATGCTTATCCCCATCGATTTCATTTCTGAACCTTCCACCTTGATTGGCCATAAGTCTTCATCATATAGACCTGCTTCCACATTGTTGGTATCTGCTTTAAATGGATGTTTGTCTGCCCAGAAAATTTCCATACCGTCGATACCTTTATCTTCTCCTTGTTTCAGGAATATTAATGCCTGATGTAAAGAAGAAGGAACACACCCATTTATATGAATCCAATCTCTGCCTAACAAGGCATTATAATTGGAAGAAGAATCAATAACAAAGAAGGTAGTATTCATTTTTCTGTTACCAACTTGTAATTGCAAAGAAATCACACCTTTAGCAGGTGAACATCCTCCTGCAAAGTTTCCCACTGTCACCTCTGTTGGAATCAAGTCTGACTCATTTTTATTCAAGACTTTCATCATTTTCGAAGGCAAAATGTTTACTATAGCTCCATTGTCAATTAAAACCTTACTAATAGGTTGCCCATTAATGTGAACCATAATATATAATGGCTTTAAATGCCTAACCAAGGCATTTTCAGGAGTTCTCAGAACAACCACATCTTTCCCTTTTATATCTTTCTCAATTTGAATAGACTTCTTTTCTGAATCTTCTTTTTGCTCACTTATTTTTACTATGGCATCTGCTCTATCTTCAACATCTCCTTCTAGGCTTGTAGGTTGATTAGGTTTTGCCTGAAAAGTTTTTGGCAAAACTAAAATCATGTTGCAATGAACTCTAGTAGGGGAGACTGACCCGAATTGAATTGTATCCAATGCTTGACCAAAAGTGGTAGACTTTTGAGAGTCTGCTTCATTCTTGTCATCTTTGAAATCTTCTTTCATCATGTCTGAACTGTTAACTGATAGAAGATCATCATCCTCATCATCTTCTAACAATACTTGTTGAAACTCTGCCATTTTTTTCTTTAAACTCTTCTTGAATTCTGCCTTTTGCTCCTTAATTGACAGAACAGGAGAAACACTTGAACTCTGCCCCCCAAGCCTTTGGGTAATGGCTGGTTTGATTGTTTGCCCCCCAGATTTTTCTGCCTCCTTTACCTGTTGTTTAGGCACTGTCACAGGTGGTACAGTGGACTCCCTGATCCAAACTCGATTTGGAACTGCTCTAGCCTTCATTTCAGGCCATTGTGTTGAATCCATCATCACCTGTTGATCTCTCCTTTCTCTTTCTGAAATCTTCCTTTGTAACCTTCTTTTCTGAGTATTGGTAATGGGCTCAAATTCCCGTACATTTGGGAATTTGGGATGTCTTACTGTATCCCATCCATGATGCTCCATGTTTGGTGGAATTACCATTCTCCCTTGGTATCCACCTCTGGTAAAAGGCATTCTTCCCCTTGATCTCATACCTCTTGGATAAAAGCCTCTTCCCCTTCCATTCATAAATGAAGGTGGATATATTAGGCCTACTTCTGGTTTTCCCTGGTAATGCTGGTACCACAGGATATCCTTTAAATAGGAATGGTCCATCATCTTCCCCATACCATTTGAGTGATTCAGAAGGTATAAAAATTCCAGGGTCTTCACCTTCAAAAATCAACTTTGGTCCTACATAAATCTGCAAATCACTACTTCCCATGGTATTGAATCTTATGGAACCTTTAGCATAGGTACCATTATACTCTTTTTCTGCGATGACCTCTTCCCCTTTTTTGATCTCCTCATCACATCTTAGACAAAAATAATTCTCAAACTTCTGCCTCATCTGAACTTCCTCTTCTTCTTCCATAATTTCCTCTTCTTCTTGAATCCTTCTTTCAATATGAGATGCCATTTTTCCTTTCTTCAATCTGGCAGTCACCATGTTGACCTCTACCAAAGGAAAAGGATCAATATCAATCCCCATGACCTCTTTATTTCCCTTAGCATATTGTAACAGACCTTTCTGAATCAAATCCTGCACACAATTTCGAAATGTAACACAATTGTTAGTATTGTGTCTGAAAGGAATTATGCCACTTGCAATAATCTTTTCCCTTTCTATCCTTTTCAGGTGGGATCATATGCCCTGGGGATAAAGTTAAGAACTTTTGATTAATTAGTTCATCAAACAATTGATCAGCTTTGGATAAATCAAATGAGTATTGTCTAAAATTCGCTTGATTTCTCCTATTTGGATGAGATGAAGGCATATTTACAGGCTTCTCAGCCTTTGTTAAAGTATCACAGATAATTGGTGCTTTTCCAATTACTTGGGCAACATCAATCTCAACATCACCTTCTATATCTTGGTAATATGTACCAAGTGACTTATTTTTTCTGTATTCTCCTTCCATCAAAATAGCCTCATATCCAATGGCTTTGGAAGTAAAATCAAATAAGTCTCTGAAATTCAGTTCCAGTAAAATGCTTCTTGAAATCATAATCTAACCCTTCTTGGGCTATCTTAACTATTTCTGATTCAGGGATGTAAAAATGACACTGATTCCTAATCTTTTTGAATCTGTTCATATATTGTTCAACAGACTCTGAAGGCTTCTGTTTAATTTTAGCCAAGTCTGCTACTGAGATTTCTGGTGCATGCCTAAAGAATTGAGTATGAAACTGTTCTTCCATTTCTCTCCAAGAATGAACAGAATTTGGAGGCAAGTTAATAAACCAAGAGAAAGCAGTTCTAGTTAGAGAATGAGGAAACAATTTTAATTTCAGAGCCTCATCCAAATCTGCTTCACCTATTTGCAGGCAAAATCTCCCAACATGCTCTATAGTTGACTGATTCTCCTCTCCATTGAAAAGGACTAAATCTGGGATTCTATAATGCCTAGGGAAAGGCACATTATCCACCCAACCTTGGATATGGTTTTCTAAACATAGGTTTTTCAATTCTCCGTAATCCAGGACCATACATGTCCTGCATGATATTTGTAAGCTGAGCCCTTAAATAAGGCTCTTGAATTCTTCCAGTTTGATTTGGAGGAACAAAAGCTTCAGGTCTAACATCATAACCATATGGATAATCTTGTCTTCTTACATTTGGTGGATCATACCCATAGAGGTTTGGATCACCATTAGCCATGCCTGGCACATTTCTGTTTTCGTTCCTAAAAGGATTTGTATAGACATTTTGCCCTCCAAGGGCATGGTTTCCAATATTTCCAGTCTCTGCTTCCCATAGGGACTGTGGTTGGTATGCTTTGATAAAAGCTCTGATTTTGACCATTACTAACACTATTTGGAACTCTATTCAGTGCCAGTAAAAACAGTTTCAAAAGTTGGATTTTCAAATACCTGTGTAGAAGGTATTGCAGTACTACGGTTTGCATATCCACTGGTCTGTCCAGGGTTAACATTTACGTTAACTGGGATTTCCACCGCTGGTTGATTTTGAATCCCTGCTGCCTTAAACATAGCCATCAAAGTTTTGGCTACTTCACTCTCTGGATCATTTAAAACTCTTGCACACTTTTGGACCAAATCACGTGACTCACTCTCTAGACCATTTGATTGGCCTACTTCTGGACTCCTCTGGTCTGGATTCACAATATTGACTCCAGTCGCATCACTTCCACCATTGGTGTTGGTAGGGTTATTGTCATTGTTACCATCTGTTGGCAATTGATTCCTAGTCTTTGGTGCCATTGCTCACTTCCAAATTAGTAATGAGCCCTCCTTCTAGCGCCAAAATTGTTATCAAAATTCTTGTTTTCCTTCCAATCGACGGAGAATCGACGGGAAAATTGATTCGTAAGCTTGCTGGAATGTGGGTGTGAAAAGTGGAGTTTGGTTCCTTGCCGTATTTCAGGACTTCTTTGGAAACAAACAATGAAGTGGATGAAGTATGGAAGAAGATTAACAAAATGGACTTTATTAACCCTCAAAGTAGAAGAACAAACAATCGAGATGATTGAGTGAACGATTACAAGTTAATTCTACTCCTAGAAAAGAAAAGATAAAGGCCTGATTGGCGATGTTTGTGTGTTTAAAACTGCTAATAACTTGTACTTAAATAGGCCTATTACATTTAAATTCAAATCTTCCCTCCAAAGCGGCAGTTGATAATTCCTTGAATTCTGATCGTGAACTTCCTTCAACTGCCGATCATGCCCACGTTGAGGAAATTATCTCGTTGATTGCGGTTTTCATCCTCCACAATCGTGGAGTCATGGGATCTGCCTTCATTTGACATTTGTCACCTGATCGACGGTCAAAAGTGTCACAAGCACATGCCACGTGTAGGCAAATCGACGGACAAGCCTTTTTATGGTTTCACCATCGATTTACCTTCATTCAGAATTACTAAGTTAAGTCCATGCTAATATCACATTTGCCTATTTTTACCCCTGCCACGTGTCACCTAATCGACGGGTAAAAATATAAACATTATTTGTGGTACAAACAGTAACACGCGCCAATATTTACGCTGAAATTTTTGGATTTTTTGTCCAGAAACTTCATTTTGGCAATATTGGCACTATGTAACTTGAAATTTGTTTATAGAACATAGAAAGAAATTACATATCTATTTTCAATTTCCAGGCGATCAATGACATGAAAAAGATCAAGGAAGAAGAGACTAGCTTACTTGATGGGACCGTTGATCAACATGGTCGCCCTGCAATCCGACGTACAACTGGAACATGGTTTGCTGGAATTCTAATACTAGGTAAGTCCCTGTTAATTAAGCAATGTCTAACTACCGAATTAGCGGTTCTAAGTAATTAAGCTCACTATCTCACATAATTTAGAGGTTTTCGGGATTCCGCTCTCTGTCCATGGACAATAACTCTGTTTCTTCGATTGAATGAATGATGAAACAGTTAACCAAGGGCTTGCTACCCTGGCATTCTTTGGGGTTGGGGTCAACTTGGTGCTGTTTCTTACAAGAGTGATGGGCCAAGGCAATGCTGAGGCTGCAAACAGTGTTAGCAAATGGACCGGCACTGTCTACATCTTCTCCCTCCTTGGTGCTTTCCTTAGTGACTCTTATTGGGGACGATACAAGACTTGTGCCATTTTTCAAGCTATCTTTGTTGTTGTAAGTTATCGCAACAACTATTTTTCATCGAGTTCAGCTTCTCTTCGTTAGACAAATATTTTCTCTGATTCCCATTATTTTATCCTAGGCCCTCTCCCGTCCTTTGATCATGAGAATTTTCACATTACTTCTATCTTTGTATTGTAATGAATTAGTACATGTTTGAGTCATTTCGTATTCACATGGGCATGTTTGATGACAGGGTTTGGTATCACTATCACTTTCATCCTATATTTTCTTAGTCAAGCCTGCTGGTTGTGGGGATGAACAAACTCCATGTGGGTCCCACTCGACCGCCCAGCTCGGACTGTTCTACCTGTCAATTTACCTAATTGCCCTTGGAAATGGAGGGTACCAACCCAACATTGCAACATTTGGAGCAGATCAATTTGATGAAGAAGACTCCAAGGAAGGGCACTACAAGGTGGCCTTTTTCAGCTACTTCTACTTGGCCTTGAACCTTGGCTCCCTCTTTTCAGAAACCATTTTGGGCTATTTTGAGGACAAAGGCATGTGGACCCAGGGCTTTTGGGCCTCTGCTGGGTCTGCCACTTTGGCTCTGGTATTGTTTCTCGTGGGGACCCCTAGGTACAGGCATTCCACTCCTAGAGGGAATCCTCTCTCTAGATTCTGTCAAGTGGTGGTGGCTGCAGCAAGGAAATGGAAGGTTGAGATGCCAGCAAGTGGAGAGGATCTATTTGAAGTGAGTGGAAATGAATGTTCAAACAATGGGGGCAGAAAAATTCTCCACACCCATGGATTCAAGTAAGTTCAGGATTATATATATCAACAAAAATTATTGATTTCTATATAGTGATCCCAAGACTTGTGGAAGTAATCTACACTTGGAAATTTGAAGACGGAAATTAACTAAATACTCTGGCAACTTTGGCAATGGTCCCTGTGTTCCAATCGTATTACTTAAGTACATATATGTTGTTCAAAAGAAAACTTTAAGTACATGCATCATATTTTGGGGACCATATACAAACAATTGGGACATGGAAGACCCAAATCGTACAATACTAATTTGTATGTACAGATTCTTGGATAGAGCAGCAATTATCCCATCAAAGGAGTACACTATGCAAGCCAAGGAATGTCACAATCCTTGGAGGATTTGCCCAGTGACGCAAGTTGAAGAAGTGAAATGCATACTTAGACTCCTACCAATTTGGCTCTGCACAATTCTGTATTCAGTAGTCTTCTCCCAAATGGACTCTCTCTTTGTGGAGCAAGGCGCAGCAATGAAAACTACCATTTCGAGCTTCCACATTCCTCCGGCGAGCATGTCCAGCTTTGACATCCTCAGCGTTGTGACTTTTATCTTCGTTTACAGGCAAGTCCGAGGATTTCGTTGACTAGACAAGAAAGAGTACATCAGGTTTATAAGGACAATGGGTGGAACTTTAAACTTGCTTCCTTTGAGGAATGAAAATATTCACTTAAGAAATAGTTTTAGAATGACAGCACAATTGGATTTGATTTAGATTAAAGCTGTTGAGCAAGTTAGATTGATTTGGTAAAGTTTTGCTCCTAATAAACAGATGTTCTGGCTCCACCCTTGTTACAGGCGAGTTCTCAACCCCCTGGTTGCCAGGCTACGAAAGTCTAGCCCTAGAGGCCTCACCGAGCTACAAAGAATGGGGGTCGGTCTAATCATAGCGATACTGGCTATGGTTGTAGCAGGGATAGTGGAGCATTTCAGGCTAAAACATCTGCAAAAGACTTGCACCAACTGTGACGGTTCGAGTTCCTTGAGCATTTTCTGGCAAGTCCCACAATACGTACTCATTGGAGCATCCGAGGTTTTCATGTACGTCGGGCAGCTGGAGTTCTTCAATGCGCAGGTGCCGGACGGACTGAAGAGCTTTGGGAGTGCACTATGCATGACTTCAATTTCACTGGGGAACTACGTGAGTAGTTTGCTGGTGAGTATAGTGATGAAGATCTCTACTAGGGATGAGATGCCCGGTTGGATCCCGGGCAACCTTAACAGAGGCCATTTGGACAATTTCTACTTCCTCTTGGCAGCCTTGACAACAGCTGATCTTGTGGTCTATATCATATGCGCAAAATCGTACAAGTATATCAAGTTTGAAGGTATCAATAATGAAGACAACAATGGAGAATTTAGGGTGTAGCTATTGGGGCTCGTACATATGCTTCTGATAGTGAAGGAGAGAGGAAAAATAAATGGGGAAGGGAGAGGGAGTACTTAGCAAATGCAGTGTTCATGCCTCTACGTTGAGCATGGAGTTGTTGCAAAACTAAAGAAAGGGCGATTTTAGCCTATATGTTTGTACATGGAGCTTCTGGTTTCACTATCTATAAAACCAATGTTGAATATCTGATTTGAGTTAGAAATCTGTCTTATAAACTGGCCCATCAGATGAACTCTTTTCGGGCCGTCTGTTTGACAGGCCAACAAAATGAACTGCTCATTGTTTGTACGGGAAGCAGCAAAAAAGCCATTTAGAGACGAATGGAATTCAACCTTTGTTTGAAAATTTAACGAGCTTAAAAAATGTATTCTGGCGTATCTCATACTAACTATGATTTGAAGTCCCAATCCAAAGGTAGGTTTAGGGCTATGACAGCTATCGTTAAAAAACTCACAACACCGAATTTGGTCACAACAGTGATGTAAATGATATAACACTGACCGATCATGGGTAATGTGAATTCAAAGCATAGTAATTCGGATATACAACAGTTGCATACCTGGAATGGACCCTTTCCCCTTGTTAGAACTTAGGAATGACCGCAAAGACACAAGATCTCTGATTCGGCGATTCCTATTCGTCTCCAAAAAAGTTTTTGTACCAACGCGATGAAGTCCAGCTGTCATCAGAAGAGCACAATTTATGGAACTTGTGATTATGATTGCAGAGGAAAAACGAACCCCGTTTCACCTCATATTCTGACAAATCAACGCCGCTTGTAATACTCTAACAACAAGGATCAACGTTCTTGTATGAAGTACTCTCTGCCTTTTCTTCGTCATACACAAGGTCGAACCCCACCTCCTTTACCTGAAAAAATCCTTTCTCAAGCACTAAAATATCCACTTCATCACCCACTTCCAACTGATTCCCAATCTTCCAATGACTTAACCACAACATACTATCATCAATTCCGGGCATGCCCATGAACGTTGGGCCGTAGAACCATTTCAGATTCTTGGTTTTATTACTGACTCTAATGTGTAACTCATTCAACCATGTTGTGCGGACATCATGGGCACTTCCATTGATTGTGTAGTATGATGTGTAGTATGCATACAAGATACAGATATTAAAGCCTAGGATCCTTAGATTAGGAAGCGGAAGTGGAGGCATCTGCATAGATATCAAGGGTCCTATGCTCTTAGTGCTGAACCAATCGGGAACCTCACTCCCTGGAATGTAAGTGCTGAAAATACTGCATTCATAGAGTCCCTGAACCATGCAATCACAAGTTTTCTTTAGTTACAATACAGAAGGGCGGGCACGCGCCCACACACACACACACAGAGAGCACCTGGAGGAGAACTTTTCTGTAAGTTGTTGAGAATGTATCAAACAAATCCACCTTAACATCTCCGAGCGATTCCAAGTTTAAATAGCCTCAAATGGTTGATCATTTCAGCATCAGTGTTTCCCAAGGGTTCTAATTTGAACAAACCCTGAACTTCAACTAGTTTGTAGCCTTCACAATTCCACAGATCCAGTGACCTTAACAGATTTGGAAGATTAGTCACCCTTTCCAGTGACCAACATTTGTCAAATATCAACTCTGTTAAGGTTGTTGGAAGCTCCGAAAGTGATTGGAGCCTTGTGCAATCATTTAGCCTAAGAGACTGGAGCCTACTAAGACCTTTTATACTTTCCGGTAGGCTACAAAATGGATTTGTTGATACATTCAGTTTCTGCAACATAGATAGGCTTCTGAAATCCTCAGGAATAGCAGAGTGACAGATTGCAGTTTGCGAGACTTAAGTTTGTTAACGATTGTGACAAAGAGGCCAATGAGAAGTTTATGGGGTTTGGACATTTTCTTGGTTTCGATATTGAAGACCAAAAGACAAAACCCCATGGTTTCACCTCACTTGGGGCAGAAGTCACTTGAGCTATTGCAGTTCCATCTGCATGAGGCAGCTTCAAAGATTTCATCATGCGTAGGCCCGTAGGCAGCTCATCGAGCCTTGAGCAACCAGAGACAATGAGTTCTTCCAGACGTTTACGAAGACAGATTCTTCTTGGAAGTTTCCTCTGATTTCCGCAGCCTCTTAAATTCAGCAAAACAAGTCTCCCCAATACCCCGATGGATTCATGAACCTCACTTAAATTTATGCAGGATTTAAGAATCAACCTCTCAAGATTAGGGATTTGCTAGAAGTTAGGTGTACCGATAAGCCCATGTGAATGACTGAGATTGAGGATTTTCAATAACTCCAGTAACTGTAAACAAATACAAAAGAAAGTAGTCACTTCCAATTTTTTTCTCAAGCCCAGAAAAATATTCATATATTTTAAAAAATATCATACCTTGGTTCCCTTCCAAAATTGTTGCAGGCTGCTATTGCGCAAGTCAAGAGCAATCAGGCTCTCCATAGGAAACGCACTGGGTATGGATTTGAAAGTGGCACCACGCCAATACAACCATCTTAACCTATTGGGAAATTCTTCAAAAGCTCCTGTTAGCTGTATATTACTGAGCTGCAGTAGCCTTAACTTGTGCATCCTGGTGAACATATCAGTTTGTAGGACTACATCACACCGTGTGGAAGATGATTCTGATAATGCATGATGCAAAGGGAGCCAAGAGAGGACGCCGAGACGACGTCTCTTCACTGCATTGTTCCCGTCCACCACTCTCCATTTGTCAGCAGCATCTCCAGAATTACGTCTCTTTGACTTTTTCAGAGTAAAGGACTCCACTGGTATATCTTCATCTGTCCTATTGAGGGTGAGGCCTTCTATTGTTTCCGTACCCTATTTGGGGTAACCAAAAAAAAAACCATTGTATAACAAGAACAACTAGGAAAAATAAAAAAACGTATGAGATCATAGTCCTTACTGTTTTTTCAGTTAATACATCAATCGAATCCTTTGCCCACCACAATCTGCTGCGTTTGCCAAGGTCACTTGGTGATTCTTGTCGTACAATTTCTCTTCCCATGTCTTTAAGTATCTGATGCATTATCAGCTTGTTGGATTCATCAATAGTCAAGAGACATCTATCAACAAGATTTTGACTCCCAACTTCCGTGTAGAAATCGCAACCATCCAGTATTGTACTAGCGTAGGTTTTACTCTTTCCAACAAAGAAACAAGCTATATCAAGAAATAGAGCTTTATCATGGTCATCCTCTAAGGTTTCATAACTAATTTTAAGTTTTTTAGCGATCACTGAATTGGGAATCGCTTCCAGTTTCCTTAATGTACTTTCCCACACTTCTACTTTTCTGCCAAATGAACAACCACCCAAAACTTCAAGAGCTAAAGGAACCCCATCACAATAGTGTACAACCCTTTCTGAGAGCTCCAAGTAACCTTCCTTGGGATATTTTTGTTCAAAGGCATGCAAACTGAAAAGGATTAGTGATTCATACTTGCTTAATTTCTTAACCTTATGCACCTTATATAACTTGTGTGTCTTAAGCAATTGCTCACACCTTCTTGTTATCATGATTTTGCTTCCTGGATGGAACCAATCTCGCATTATGCCAAAAGCATTTAATTGGTCCATGTCATCTACATCATCAAAAACAACTAGTACTCTTTTATGACAAATGAGATCTCTAATCTTGGTGATTCCTTCATCAACACAGCCAATTTTTGCCTTTCTTCCTTTGATAATGTTGGAAATTAGTTGTTTTTGCAACGAAACTAAACCATTGGGTTTTCCTGCTGCTTCGCGAACGTTCGCAAGAAAGCTGCAGCTACCATGAAACCTTTCGAAGTTTAGGTTATAAACAGTCTTGGCTATAGTAGTCTTTCCTATTCCAGCCATCCCACATATCATCATTGTGCCAACATCATTTGACTCGTCTTGTAACCATGAATTGATGTCTTTCACATAAGAATCCAATGCAATTTGGTATCTGGGAACATTTAGTGCTATGCGATTCAACTTCCTCCCAATCACTCTAACAATGTGCTGAATAAACTTTGACTCGTGCCTGCAAAAGTAAACTACTATGTCTTGATATATAGCAAAGGAAAAAGAATCATCTCAAGATGCAAGAACATGGAGCGATTCTCCATCTGCAACTTGAACAAGCATGTTCATGACAAGTAGTTCTTCTTGTTTATGTTGGAAATTGTCCCACATCGGTTAATTATCTCCTCCAAAACTAGTATATGAGCCTGGGCAGTCTCTCCACTCTTTGCCAATTGGTTTGGAGTTGGATGTTTTAGTATGGTATCAGAACTAGGTTTTCGGAGACTTTTGGATAAGACTCTATGTCGTTAATGGTTGGTTCTCCCTTTGTTTTTCGTTAATAGTTGATTGTTGTGTTGAATCGTTTGTTTACCTCACCACGTGCGGGGGAGTGTTGAAGCTTGTCCCAGAGAGAGAGAGAGAGAGAGAGAGAGAGAGAGAATGGCAGGAACAGAAATTGCAACCTCTGAAAAGAAGAATCTGCTCAGGCTCATATACTAGTTTTGGAGGAGATAATTAACCGATATGTTACAATTCCCAACACTCCCCTACACGTGCGACCCCCGACTCGCACGTGGAGAGGTCAACAAAGGATCTAGAACACATGGATCACAACAAGACAAAGTGCAACTATGGCACAAACAAAGGGGAAAAGCCTTCGATAATCTAGCTCTGATACTATGTTAAAACATCCAACTCCAAACCAATTGGCAAAGAGTGGAGAGGCTGCCCAGGCTTATATACCAGTTTTGGAGGAGATAATTAACCGATATGGGACAATCCCCAACAGTTTACAACCATAATCATACTCAAAGTTGAACTTCATGTATTTGTACGTTCTACTTTTTATTGTGTCAACATAATACAAAACTTCACTCCATTACTGAAAGAAAAAGGCTGCTTTGACTACTACACCCATACAATTTGTTGTACTATTCAATCACATTCAGAGGTAAACCTTTTGATAGGGAACTCACTTCGGAAAACTTTATTACCTCCAAAATCGATTCCTATGAAAAACAATATCCTGTAGCACGAAACCATGAAATTATACATGTCAAAACTGCACAAAAGCTAATGTTACTAGCCTCTTCTAAAGATAAAAGCCGCAAATTACAAATTCTAAGCATATTCTTTGGTGCAACGGGTTTAGTTTTGCCATTATGTGATCACATGTAGAGAACTCAGAGTGCTTTTATGTTATTGTGGCAATTTTTTACTTCCTTAGTTTGTGCCCCTTATGGAATTCCAGAAATCCTAATAAATAGAGCAAGAATGTGGCATCTAGCTAGGCATTTGTCCATGAAAGGGGAAAAAAATGCATCTGATGCTGGGAAGCTGCAAACCACTTTTTGCCTAAGAAAGAAATTGAGAAAATTACCGATCTTCCAAGACCTCCCCTTCCAAATCACCTACTTCTCTGAGAGCAGCCTTCCACCTCTCGATCTTGGCCATCCCCTCTTTCTTCCTTTCACCTATTTCAGCCTTGAAGTGCTCTTCATGTCTCGTGAATGCCGTTGCAAAACTTCCGGTCTGGTTTCTAACTTCGGATGGATGCACATGGTAGAATACAGGGAGAATTATATGACAAACAGTTTTCGTGCGTTCAAGGATTTTCAAAAGTTCATCCAGACACCATCTTGAAGATGCATAGTCTTTTGAGAAGATGATAACTGAAACCTTTGACTCTTGAATTGCCTTATCCAATCCTAACTCAATATCTTCTCCGACCTCAAGTTCGTCATCATCCCTGAATGTGCGAAATCCTGCATACATCATAGCTGTGTGGAGGTGATCAGTGAAGGTCTTCCGGGTGTCTTTGCCTCTGAAACTCAAGAACACGTGATAAGAACACCGAGACATCAGTGTCGGGGATTCTTGGAATCTCACACTCACAGCAGCCATTGGATAAATGAGGAATATATGGGGTCTGAGATAGCACAAGGGGCAACCTTATAACATATCAGGAAACAAGTAATGAACCAAAATACTGAAGAATAACAATAAATAAAATCTCAAACAAAATCTAAAACTACGACATGAAAATGCTTATACAGGAGATTCCACTCAGGGCTGGTGGCAAGTTTAAACTGTTCAAAGACAACTCGCTTCAGAAAGGTCATAACCCTTAAAATCGGTGTAGGTAGAAGTTATTTATCCAGTCTTACTTAAATATTTCCACTTGTTCCTCGCTCAACTCTTGTTTTTGTTTAGCTAATTACCAATGCCGTGAATGATTCCATGTACAGAACAACCTACAGAACACTTGGAGAAATGTAGGAGCTGACAGTGGCTGTCCCATACTCAATGTCATGCCCAACTTTTTAAGTTAAATGCCCTTGTTCTAGTTTGGCACATGGTTTCATCTTGAAATACATGATGACGACATTGTGACCGCTGGCAAAGCCAGCAACCAGCACACCCCTTAAGCAGCCAGGAATGAAGTTTGAGCCTGCGATTTTCAAATATTACTGTTGTGGGGTTAACTGTATGGAACTAATAGATAGTCATTCATACCCTTATTGTTGTGCCGAAAATGAAATTTAGAATATAAACAAAACAAGCAGCGAAAATCAAGAACACAAGATTTACGTGGTTCCCTAAACTGGGTACGTCCATGGGAGAAGAGCAAGAGAATCCACTATAAACGGGGAGATAACACACAGAGCCAGCTATACCCGTAACTCTCGTTGAAGCATCCAATTACAGATATCTAGGGACAAATCTCTGACGGAACCCGATAGCAATACTAAAACCCTAGGTGGAACCCAATAGAGCATAAACCAAAAACCCTAATATCTAATCTTCAACATGAGAGACCCTCTGGGGGCCTCTACAAAGGGATTCACTCAAGAAGTCCAAAACCTAATGAAGAGAATAAGGCTATATTTATAGTCACAGAGTCCTTCCTAAAACTAATACTTGCCCAAACAAAATTCATTGCACCTAAAGTCTAAACCAACAAGGAAACAAATCTTTTAGGAAGTCAAATATCTTTTCTACGATCTCAAATTCAAGGCATATTTCCAACACTTATAGACTCTAGTTTAGCACAAGAAACAAAACCAAAGTGTTCCTATGCTGGGACATACTTTCAAAGATCACTATATAAACCTCTTTAAGCAATCATGATCCTCAGTCAATGTGGGCAACAAGACTATTATAGTAAGCTTATTCATCAATTCATGTTTCGTTCAGGTTTTCCCTTCGGTGTTTTCGTGGAACTCTCATCTGTGAAGGTTATTCTCCACTCATTTTCTATTACTATTCAGTCCTTTAAAGAACAATACGAGTATCCCTTCTTGAGTTTTATATGTTCTGATCCGGGTTTTTCAGAGTTGAAAAAAATAGTTGCTAACGTCTTCCTCTTAGAGGCTCGGGTTTCTTTCTTTTCTCTGAAGCCTCACAAAAAACCAACAAAACAAAAACATAATTCAACTCTGAGGATTGGAGATAACTCCAGCGAAATGGAAGAGTGCCTTCCAAGTTCCAAAGGCATGGTTTATCCCCAGCCCCAGCCCCAGGCTCATGTTTTATTTATGTGTAATAGGCTTTGATGCTTCAACCGTTAGTGCTATACTATTGTGCTTATGCCACTTGCTGCCTTGCATTCACAAATATTCAAAAGAAATGTTCTAAAAATCGCTATGCTCTAGTCAAGCGAAAAAGGGGTGCCTGGCCCCTAGGCAAGAATTATGCACCGACTAATCGGCTGCCTAATCTAGATTTTGAACCACCGCCTAGCATCTAGGCAGCCGACTGACTTTTTGAACACTTATCAAAAGTTGTCTAAACTGAAGTACTGTAATACTATAAAGATCCAATTATGTTGGATATATGATCAAAAATATATATATTATGTTGGATATGACCAAATAGTTCTGCATATTCTAATGTACTACGGATAAGATTATTTAAGAATATTTCTTCCACTGGTAGTTGTAAACAAACTAATAAGAATCTCTTTTATTAATGTTCCCGAGATGCTCAGTGATTAATTTATTAAGTTGACCAGCACGTTTATCCCCTTTTGACAGTTAAACATCTGGCTATACATTCTTAAAATTTTTGTTTGCACGTGTTACTAATGTATCTATATATAGGAATTGGATATCTTTCTTTGAATTTTGAGACCCCCATGAATGATTTGCAGAAAAAAACTGAATTTTAGTTCGTTTTGGACTCCAATCATTTCGAAATAGGGTAGCTTTTATGTTGAAATTTTAGTTCGTGAAAAATATAGATCCCCATATTAGGGTTCGCTTTAGGTTCATCCAGAAAACTAAGGGCCAGCCCGGATTTCTTATCAGATCGAAATCCCATCTCATAATTCCATCAAATTTAGACATTCCTAATCACATTCAATCAGATATGCGTTTTACTCACACAGACACGGAGAGAGAGAGAGAGAGAGAGAGAGAGAGAGAGAACTAGTACTCCACCACACTTCATATAATTGGCAAGGAGGAGTTCGAACGGGGGAAAGGCTTACCTTACTTTACAAAAAGAAATGATGCCAGTAGGGCCTTTGATCACATGGATTGAGTTATGATACTTTCAAAGAATTTCCCCACCCTCCTTTTTCTTCTCATTCACAGGTTTTCTTGACCGACATGTAGCAATGAAAATCTTGCCCCAGTTTGTAGAATTTGACGTGAATCACACACTCATATATATCAACTGTGGAATGACCGCGGTTCAGTTGACGTCCAATTTTATTATGGTCCAGATCGGTTCAGTTTTGGGTTGTTGTGGATCTCTTTCGGGTGTACAACAATGATTGAAATTGTCCATTTCGTAAAGCTCGTTCAATGTATCATCCACACCGAAAATTAGTTTGATCGAACATCAATAGATACATGAATGAAACAGATTTGTACAAGAAAAAAGCGACGACAAAAATTAAGTTAAAATTAATAATTGCCCATTTTTTTCCTATACAAATATATTTTGTTTATATACTTATTGATGTTCGATCAAGCTAAATTTTAGCGTGGATGAAATATTTGATGAGTTTTACAAAATGAACAATTTCAATCATTATTGTGGACCCGAGAGACGCCCAAAATTAGACTGGATCATAATAAAACTGGATATGAATTGAACCCGATGCGTGGTAAATCTTTATCTAAGTATATCCTTGCTATAGGATCTCGTACAATGTGTCAATGTATTTCTCATTATGTGTGTGTTCATAGGACCCGGGGGCTCTGTTGCCCCTGTGGGAGCAATATCCCCTACCGAGACTCATAAACGGCACCGTTTGCTTTAAAAAAAAAATTGGGAAAAAATCCGAAATGGTCCTTATAGTTAAATATTTTTGTCAATTTGGTCCCTCTAATTGTAATTGGCTCAATTTATACTCTGTACTTTTCATTTTGTTTCAATTTGGTCCAATTACTAACTGCCGTTAGTCTTTTTAAATAAAGGCAAAAATAAGTCAATAAGTCATTTTTTTGTATTTATTCAAAAAAATTAGATTTCAATGGTAATTTTTTACTTTTTAGGTTTTTCTCGTCATGACGAAATAATAATCCCGAAAAAATTGACAAAAAAACTAACAAATGCGAAAAAAATTGAATAAGGACAAAAAAAATAAGCCACTTGGCTTATTTAGCCGAACAACTCCTGAGTTTATGTAATATTTTGACTTTTGGACATAGTTCTTTATCATGTTGTGACTTTTGGAACTATGTCATGTTGTGATTTTTGGACATGGTTCTATATGCATTTTCAGTACTATGTAGAAAAATAGGCATCTCAGTATTTGTCCACAAGTTGAACAGGTAGATAATACAAATGGTTATGTTGCCTTATAGCTGATCATGAAAATACTAAATTAGAAGGCAATTTTTTGTAGAAAACTATAACCAAATTTCTTCTCAGGTGCCTCATTATTAATGGAGAATGGAAGAATGAGCTGTGTTTTGGTTCAGAAGTATATTAGGTAGGCTTGTGCAAAAAACCCGTTCACCCACGACCCGACCCAACCGGAAGGGTTCCGGGTGGGGTCGAACATGTGCTTCAGACAGGCACGGGTTCATTTTCTATTAAAAATTAGATTTTGGTTCGGGGTCCGGATTGGTGCGTTTCTTACCCGACCCGACCAATTCATAAAGATTAATTCAGTTTTTGGTCAGACCTGACCCGACGTAAAGAATCGAGCTCGCGGACGGTTCTTACCCCTTTTCGGTTCGGTTTGTGGGCCTAAAACATTTGTTATCTGCCATGTCGGGTCGGGGGTCAAACCTGACCGCCCGACCTGTGCACAGCACTAATATTAGGGCAAGAGGGGAATGAAAGAATTACTGTTTTAACCCCAAAAAAGGGGCCATTTGATTTTGCTGTTAACAGGATTAACGGCGGACTAACAGCAGTTAGTAATTGGCTAAGTTGAAACAAAATGGAAAGTACAGAGTATAAATCGAGCCAATTACAATTACAGGGACTAAGTTGACACAAACACTTAACTATAGGGATCATTTCAATTTTTTTCCCAAAAAAATTCTAACCACCAATTTGCAATCCTATTGAGCAGAAACGTGATTATGAGAGCCCTAGAGACAAAATTTGATTATGTCTCTTTAAAATAATATGATCAGAACAATAAGATCTTCACACCTGTTTAAACGGATTAAAAATTGAAGTACTTAATTTTTTAATTATATTTTTTAATATATAAATGGTCTAAAAAATTAAGTGCTCAAATTTTCACTCTGTTTGAACGGGTGTGAAAATCTTATTATTTTGATCATATTATTCTAAAGAGACATAATCAAATTTTGTCTCTAGAGCTCTCATAATCATGTTTCTGCTCAATAGAATTGCAAATCGGTCGTTAGAATTTTTTTTTTAAAGCAAACGGTGCCATTTAAGAGTCTGGGTAGGGGATACTGCCCCACAGGGGCAGCAGAGCCCCGGGTTCGTGTTCATAGGAGTAATTTATTAATTTTTCACAATTGGAGTATCTTGTCTCTCTCGTTCCAGCCCTCAAGTGACGAGGTTATATCTATTTGATTCCATGACAAAAAGAAAAGTAGGTTTATTGTCGGGGTGGTAAATGGACAGGTTTAGGTCAAATTGAGTAAGTTGTTAGTGGATTGGATTTTTAATGGATCGGGTTAAATATAGATAATTACAATCATAGTTAATGGGTCTAAATGAGTCAAAACAATTCCTTGGCAGTCATTTTCCCTTTAATACCCACCCAGGACAAACTAAAAACATTTGTTAATACTGAAAATGTCATTGGCGGGTATTAATTATCAAAACAAATCCTGAGCCGTCATTTTCCCTTATTTAAAAGTAAACTCGACCCGCCCATTAACAAAATTACATATATACTAAATTTTAAAATGACTAAAAATAGTTTCAAATTCTCCCAATTCTTCCTCCATCGCACCTCTTCAAATTCTTCATGCAAAAAAATAGTTTTAGAATTAGCCCAAGAAAATAAAATATAAAGCTTAGTCACACAATTTCCTAAATTTTTTTTTTTTTTTGCAGAGAAGAACAGACCCAAATTGAAGAACCAATTTCCTCTGGTTCGTCCAAAAAATCGATACTACCCATTCCCCCTTTCGTTTGTGCGGTCAGTGGTGGACTGGAAGTTAGCCATCTCCTTCCCAAGTGCAGATTCCCAATTTCATTGAGTTCTCGTCAGAGAGTCTCCTCCCCAGTACTCTCTCTCCTCTTTTCTCATCATCCCTTGCTGTTATTACTATTGCTCATCACCGCCACCCGCCCCACCATCGCCGCCTTGTCGTCTTCCAATTTTCCATCGGTTTCCGCCGGAGCATCTGAGGACAAGGGAAAGGTCACGCCCGATCTCTACTATGAGACGCTGTGTCCTTATTGCTCCAATTTCATCGTCAACATTAGACTTCACATGCTAATCTTATTGGGTTATACTCATAATTTAAAATTACCCAATTAAAATTCAATAGAGTATTGAAATGCAACAATACAAAGGATCGGAAAAGAAACTAACCTTCTTATTAAAGAGGGAAAGAGACTGCAAATATGTTACAGAGGAGAGGGAGGCAGAGTGCTTGGTTTTTACAGAGAGAGGGCAAAACCAAAAGAAAAACCTGCCTTACAATATAAAGACGCGTCCTTTATATAGAGGACTCAACAGGACTTTAAACAGTAAAATAAATTATTACAGAATACTGTAGGAATAAAACCTCTCACCTAAACCTTATTACATATTACTGTGGAACCTAATTTTTCCACTGAAAGCTATAAAAAACTGTGGGGGAGTAAATATCCCACCTAAAATATGAAAACTACCCCTTGATTGAGTCTTTTGCCGTCATTAGGTGTGCACTCCATTATTGGGTGCCTTTGAAGCTAAGCTCTCATTATTGATGCTTTACTTCAAAGTCTTCAAATACTCCTTTATTGCTTCTCCCGCTTTTCTTTTCCTTTACGGGATTGGGCTGACACCATTTCAACCATACTGTCCCAAAAATCACCTAAGGTGGGCTCATTCTGATCCTCTTCATAAGGGTCTTGAGATTCGCCTGCCAGGCATGTGAAAGGATTATTATCAGCCTCATTACTAGTGGCTGACGTCATTGAAGCATCATCCGAGACTTGATTGACGGATTGTAGAAATTGCTCCTTCATAAAATCCATAGTTTTGACAATAATTTCTTCATCAGTTAGGGAAAGATTTTTGGCCCTAATCTGAGCAGAAATGTCTAAGAATGGATTTTTAATTGAGGGTTTTTCCCTCTGCTGCACCTGCTTGGCCAGATCCTGATTCTTCAACTTAATAGTTGATAACTGCTCCTCAATTTGGAGCCCTTTCCACCATTTATGCTGAAAAAATCTTTCCAAAATAGGAAAGCCAAAATTATCTTTTGCAACTTGAATATTCCATTGCCAAATCCATGGGATCCCATAAGTTGCCATTGCTTGAAGAAATAATTTCCCTTTAGGAATATTTTGCCCCCATAATTGAGACTGGTAATCCATAAAGGCCTTCATATCCTTTTGTAATTCATGAGGCAAATAATCAGGATGTGGCCCAAATTTGTTCCACCAAGCAATAAACCAATTTGAAAAATTATTTTGCCCAACCGATTGTGGACAGATTTTAAAAAACTACGAATGTTTCTTTCTCGGGTTTTGATAATAGAAAGCTTTATTCCATACCTCAATATAATCCCAATAATTATATTGGACTGTGGTTACTCCATCTTTATTTTTCATAGTTAAAGATTTCGACCTTTGTGGGTGGATACCCCATTTTTCTACTGGAATGACCATCTTTATAATGGCCTTGCTATAACTGATTGGTCCCTCTTTATGACCAGCTTTCTCGAAAGTGTGGCTAAATTCCACAGATCCTGTCTGAACCAACATTTGTTCATAACAAAGTCGATATTTAAATTCAGGTGTTGGATCCATATAGCGGGACCTTATTTCCCAAGAATCATCTTTGAATTGCTCATCCTGCGATTCCAGGATCATAATTGTTTCGGTTATATCCGAAGTCTTGAAGATTTCTTCAGACTGTACAACCTCCGCCATAGAGGGTGATGATGATGAGGCGAAATTTGCCTCTTGCAGAGACGGATATTGTAGTCTCTGGGCCTTCAAATAGGCTTCCACTTCTGCTTGGGTCACTTTTGGCCGACCCCTGCCGCGAGGTGAATATCCTCGTCCACGACCTCGATCCGGTGGTCTGTTCATTCTGCAAAATTAAGCAGTTGACAAAAGGGTTAACTTCATTTGAAGTCTATGAATTGATAATTGGAGAAATTCCATATCCCATTGTTGATCTTCTCCATCAACATCATAATATTGATAATGGCGAAGCAATGCTTCTCTAGCATGAATCCAACGCAGTAAATTAACACGCGTTTGTGGAAGTTTAAGAACAACCATTTCAGTATGAGATTTGAAAACAGCTCTCTGTAATTTGAGCCATTTCTCGAATATTGTTCTTTGTTGAACAAAATTAGCGTGATTCATCCCTGCAAAAATTCACGGGTGAGAAAATCAGGTAGAGAATTATTTTCTCCTTTTATATACTCGATTTCAAAATCAAAGGCAGACAATTCAGACTGCCATCTAGCAAAAATTTGCTTAGAAGCCAGGTTTTTGATATCCTGTTTTAAAACTTGCTTAGCAGCACTACAATCAACTCTTAATAAAAATTGCTGATTTAGCAAATTATCTTGAAATTTATTTATGCATTTAATAATAGAAAGAATTTCTTTCTTTATGGTACTATAATTGGTTTGAGCATTCTTAAACAAACCATAAGTAAATCTTACCAATTCTTCCTTATTAGAATTGATATTGTGTTGTTTCAAAATACCTCCATAACCAATATTTGAGGCATCTGTCTCAACAATTTTCTTCCAACCAGGATTAGCTATTGCTAAACAAGGTAATTGTTTTGCTTTTAATTTAATTTTTCGAACAACTTTAGTATGCCGCTCTGACCAAGGAGGAGGATTCTTTGTAAGCCTTTCATATAAAGGTGCCGAATCCTGTGCTAATTCTTTCTAGTAGTCTCCAATATAGTTGAGACTTCCTAAAAATCTTTGCAATTGGGTTTTATCCCTAATCTCATCAGGAAATTTTGAAGCAAACTCTATACTTCTATCAATTGGAATAATTTTTCCTTGATGAATATTATGACCCAAAAATCGGACTTTACTTTGAAATAATTTCATTTTTGGTGCTGAAACCACCAAACCATTTTTCTTGATAACATCTTTAAAAATCCTAAGATGTTTAATATGCTGATCGATGTTTTGTGAAAAAATTAAAACATCATCAATATAACAAATTGCAAATTCTGCATAAGGATAAAATATATCATTCATAATATTTTGAAATTCTGAAGGTGCATTCTTCAGACCAAACGACGTTACATTCCATTCAAAATGACCAAATGGAATGGTAAATGCTGTCTTGTAACGATCAGATTCATTTATTTGAATCTGCCAATAACCAGATTTTAAATCAAATTTGGAAAATATGATTGCCTTATTCAGTCTATCTAGCAAATCTTTTTTATTGGGGATGGGATACCTAATCCACATCAAAACCTCATTCAAAGGTTTATAATTTATAACCAATCTAGGAACACCTCGCTCCTTCTCAGCATTTTTATTAACATAAAAAGCTGTGCAACTCCAAGGAGAATAGCTCTTTCTAATTAGTTGCTTAACCAAAAGACTGTCAATTTCATTTTGACACATGACCAAATATTCTTGTTTCATTTGGAAAGGTCTTGCCTTCGTGGGGATTTTTCTTTCATTAAAATCCTTTTCATAAGGTAAAGAAACAATATGCTTCTTCCTATCCCAAAAAGCATTTGGGATATCACTACAAATTTCTTTCTTGAAATTTTCTTCAATTTGAGAAATTTTCTCTTGTAAAAAAGGTTTTTGTAAAGCCTCTTCTAAATTCATAATTTGAATTTTTTTTTTAAGAAAATTTATTTGTTTATCCTTTTTGGAAATTTTCCTAATAATTTCATTGATTTCCTTGTAAACAGGAGGAGAAACAAATTCAAAGAATAATTCATGCCCATCAATATGAACAGTAATCCCATCAGTACTGGTTTGCATTGGCAAAAGCATTGACAGAAAAGGAGTACCAAGAATTATCTCCTGCTGAAGATTTCTGATGCATAGAAAAGTTGTTTCCAAACAAATTCCTTTATTGCAAATGTAAACTTCATTAAGCTTGTATTTAATTAACATTTTTGCCCCACTAGCATTAGTGAGACTTTGAGAAGTCTTCTCAAAGTATTGTGTCGGAACAATTCCTTCTTGTATGCAGTTCATATCTGCACCACTATCTACCAAAGCAATGATATTGTTTATAGTGTATTCCTTGTGTATTACAAGGTTGACCCTAACATGCCATTTTTGGTGAACAATGTTATTCATATTGTTCAAGTAAGCTAGACCATCATCCTTACTAGTTTCACCTTTATTTTCCAAGGCAACTAATCTTGTTTTTACGTCATAAAATTCCTGAACAGCCTTGCTCTGGAAAGTCTTTAGCAATGTAATTTCTGCTTTCAGAGTGCTAATTTCACTCTTCAATTCGGGAATAGTAACAGGTTTAAAATTATCTTCCTGTTCAAACCTATCTAAAATATTCTTAAGACTATAAGTCTTTCTAGGTATAATGGGTTGAATCCTTTCTTCTTCCATATTGGTAGAAGAGAGACAAGTCTCAATAATCCTCATTTTTAAATGAGAATCTTCTACTTGATCAATGATGTCCAATAAACCTTTTTGTTTATCGGTTAGAACATTAATGCTTAGGCCATTCATCTCAACAATAGCCTTCCAATAATTATCAGAAGTCGAACATTCCAAATTACTACAATTACAATTAGGAGATTCTTCTTCCGAAGTAGAAGTAGAATCTTCTTCCTGGTCTTGGTCAGATACCTCATTTATCTAATCCCCTGGATTTTCCTCTGATTCAGAATCACTGGAATCTAATAAAAGCTTGAAAAGTTGTTGCTTCAACCCTTCATCGATTTGAAGCTCATTAAGTTTCTTTTTGGTCTTACACTTATTAGCATAATGACCAATTTTACCACATTTAAAACACTTGGCAGTGACCTTCTTATCACCTTTTTTAATATTCTACTTTCTAGCAGGATTCTTGGGATTTTTTGAGCTTGAAGGCTCATCCCTATCCTTATGCTTCTTTTTTCCATATTTCTTTTTGGAATATTTTCGAGTAGTCTTATGGCTACTCTGTTTCTTAGAAGATTTTGGGTATTGAGTCATATCATACCCAAATTGGTCACAAAATTGACCTAATTCCTGTTTACCAGTCAAATTTTGTTTCTTCAACTGGTTATGCAATTTAATGTCATTACACAAGGTTAATCCTTCCTGGATAATAATAGCAACAATTTGCCCATAAGTGTAACTATCATAATTGATAGTTAATCCATTATTTTGATCTCTCATTTTCTTCCTAATTTTCTCAGCAAAGAAATGAGGTTAACCATCAACAAATTTTGACTTCCAATGCTCACTATTAGCATCAAATCTTTGCATAACTTTAGCAAGAAACACATCTTTATACCAACGAAAATGAGTTAACGTTGGACATTTTAAATTTTGAAGTAGTTCTCTACTTCTTTCCCGTTGGTTATCCCAGTGACCAACAAAATGTAAAATTATTGATTGAACAATAGTATAAACCGCATCTTGCACTTGCTCACCCTTATCATTAAATTTTGTAGCATTTAAAATCTCTGATCGTTGGTTGGCTGTGAGAATATTATCCCACCAACCTTTAATCATTCCAGTAAAACCAATTGTAATCCAGCCGGCCACTTTCTGGTCCTCATTATGATTATTAACACATATAGTGCTATACATCAACATTTGATGTACAACAGCAAAAATTTGGTATTCTGTCATACCATCTATGTTCCATTCATAAATGGTACCACCACTATAAGACATTTGCTTTTGGAAGCTAGATTCCTCATAAAGCATATCATGAGGGGTTGGTCGAGGATAGTAATATCTATCAGCCCCAGCATAAGGGAACTTGGTTGGATATTGAATTTTATTAATAGCCTCAGGCTGAGATTGGATGAATGTTTTCTCCAAATCAAGAACTTCCTGATCATCCATATCATCCGAACCTACATCTTCGGCTATAGTATTTAATGATAAATTGTGCAGTCGTTTCAGATTGGATCTATTTTTTAATAAATGAGTTTGAATTACCTAATGTG
Organism: Rhododendron ovatum; assembly: GCA_019656835.1. Lineage (NCBI taxonomy): Eukaryota > Viridiplantae > Streptophyta > Magnoliopsida > Ericales > Ericaceae > Rhododendron > Rhododendron ovatum. Next base: position 6,268,534 of record CM033794.1, on the reverse strand, counting down.
TTTGATTTAATTTGCCACCCATAGTTTATTGTGGTTATAATATGTTTGGATGTTGAGCTTTGCATGCAGCTTTCTGCAGACAGCTCTCTTGTCAGGGATAGACTTTCTTTTGAGTGGGTTTCGGTCATGAAATCACCAAAGGGGAGATTGTAAGGTTAAAAAAGTCAAGCTCCTTTGTATTGACAATTTCATTGATAAAACATGCATTCTCTGTATCCCGTTTATCGAATTGTATTTTATTTTATTTATCATTTGAGAGAGTTTATTTAGGGATTATGTCAAAATGAATCATTTTGAACATGTATTAAGTGCTTGAGTGCAGTAATATAGTAGTATTGTGGTCAGGGTGTCACGCCCCAAAACGAAAAGTGACCGGCCACGATTCACAAGATTTAAACCCACAGATTATGCAGTCTAAAAATAAAAATAATAAAAAATTAAATTACAGAGTTATGGATTAAGCAATCAAGAATCTTTTTTTATTCAAAACAATACTAGCCAAAAAGGTTCGGTCAAAAGCATGCCATGAACCAAATAATACCAACGGACAAACCATAATAAAAAGGAATCCAAATATTTGACAAAATGTTTAAATGTGGAAGCGATGAATAAAATTAAATTAGGATGAGACACCCTATGGAGGTCAACCAAAATAAATCTACAAGATGCCGTCAGAGTCCCTACCTAACCCCCAACTTGTATGAAAAAAAATTGAATAAAAATCCGTCAGTTGACGAGCTTAGTGAATGACAAGGCATGTATATTTGAATAAAGTTCTAACACATAGATCAAAATAGTTTACCATATCAACATAGATTTGGCATACACGTGAACAACAAAATAATCAATTAATCTAATAAACGATTCATCCGATAAGTCTGAATGGTGATCACAATACAATCTCCAACAAAAATAGGGAACCACAACCAAAATCAATAGTACCAAGTACCAGTGAATAAATATTTCAAAAATTGGATCCAATATTGAATCTTAGAGTCACCACGAATAGGCAATCCGAGGAACTCTTCTCTAAGAACGATTCGATCAATAACAATTGTTGAGCATTAGGGTCATCGACCTAATCTGGTCTCTTACCTTATGGCCAGAGTCACCCGCACACAGAAAATTAATTTCTTTGGACTTCCAAAATATGTTCCATCGATATCCACAAAGTTCTAATCAAAAGATTATTCGAACAACAAATGATTTCACCGATACCGCATGCCAATTTAATATAATCAAATTTAAACGATAAGTGTTTCCAATTTCAATCATAAATTTTCCGAAACAACAATTTAAGGGACACATGGAAGTTCGAAAGTACGTAACATATTTAACCACTCACCTGAATTGAAAAGTAATGCAACCCGAATTACGCAAAACGAGCTAACTTGAACAAAATAATCATATACGATCACTAACTACAAATAAATTTTACTTTCCTATAACAATTTAAGACTACCTAGAGAGAACTGAACCCAAAACTAAAATAGCCCTAAGCCACCAAAACTACAAAACCCAACTCCATACACCAAATCAAAGTGCACGCACTACACCTCTTTAGGTTTCCCACGCCCACCACCTGTCCTTATTTCGAAATACCCAAAGCACAGGCCGCATTTATATACTATAGGAAACTAAATTATGTGAACACTATAAGCAGAAGAATTTGAGTTCCCACATGACAACACCAGATCACCACTTAATCCACCATGCACGACACAACTCCCACTTCTACATCTCTTCCCCCTAACTCTCACCAATACACCCAATAAAATATACTTAACTAAATAAATAAAAAAATGCTAGGCCGTAACACAGCGACATCAAGAAGTATCAAGCCAATATCGTTTAATTTCCAGCAAGTGGCTTGAGCCACTATCGAACCAGTGTCCAGCCCGCGAATCTGTTTGGAAGTTGTTGGACGATAGGCTCGAGCCAGTTCTGTCTGATTCAACAGCTATATAAAGAGGAGCCATACTTTTTTTTGGAGCAAAGAAACTTTTAAGAGGAACACTTGCTTGGCATCTTGGAGTACACGTGATGACATGATTTATGGATCATTGAGCACAAAATCCATCTCTAAGAGGTTTCAATATTCTTTTTATATATCATATTTGAGAAAATCTCTGAGGAGGGTTCTTAGGCAATACAAAGTTCTTCGGCGGATTTCTAGAGGCAAACGAAAGGCTTGTAGATTCAAGATAGCAGAAGTCAAACTCTGGGTGTGATAAACGAGGATTCCACAAGTAGAACTTAGCTAGGGCGATTGGTGAGGATTCATAATCATGAGTAAGTTTGTTTGTAACACGTACTACACATTGAGTATATTACTTTGATTCATTCCCATGATTTTTACTCTTTCAAGTATTTTTCGCATATATCTTTGTGTTATCTATTGGTTGCTTTCGTTTGCATGATTTGATCGGTATATTGATTAATGGATTTTCCGATTGAGAGTTCATACATAACAAATTTTTATATACCTAGGCGAACTAGGGTTTTTGATCACCTGCATATCTTGAGCGAGTCCATAAAATTATGAGATTTGTTTTAAATCTTGAATTACCTAACTACTCGTTTCCATTACCAAAAAGATTAGTTAGAGTGCCATGTGTCGCTCCCACATTCCTTCTCACTAAAACATCATTTGCTTTAATATAAAAGATAAGATATGAATATTTGCATCTAATATTAGATTTAACCAAATTCTTCAATGTCAATACCGCCCCAAGACATGGAGACACTATTGTAGCATGTTGTGCCCCTCCACAACATAATTCATCCTAAGTTCAAAAATTTGATCTAACCGTTCAAGTTGATCAGATATCGCTAATTACATGAGAATAAAAAAAATTTGAGGTCCAATCCCATCATTACATTTTTTAAGAACAATGTACCTATGCCCATGAGATACCAAGGTCCAATAGACTTGATTCTTTGCAAGTATGTTTTTCTCATTGATTCCACCAAGGTAAACAGTTTAGATCCAATTTTTGGAAGGTTAAATCTATCTACATAACTTTCGATCACTCCTACATCTCGAGTTGTCATCAAGAGTTGTGTACGTACTTCGTAGCATTCCTCTTTTCACATTTCTGACTGGGAATGAACACGCTTGCTCCCAACCCCTTGCCATGCCAAGCCTAAAATCATCGTTGGTGCAAGCCTATAATTTCTCTTTTCCACTTGTCCGCTGTGTTTTGTCTACCCCAAAGGAAATTCAATAATAACATAAAAAAAAAAGGGTGAAAACAAAATTCAATACCTAGATCATGATACAAAACATGGATGGCTATTTCTAGCATGAGATTTTGACCAAAAAAATTTCTTTATTTATTTATTAGAAATTATAAAAACTAATTTTTTTTATTAATCTTTGAAGAAGATTACACACATTAAACGGATGTCGGGCATACCGGCAAAATGCCACCCGAGAACCAACAAGGATGGCAAGAGACCGTCCGCACCATCACACCTGAAACCATGGAAACACACCTAAAGCACCACAACCAAAGCACCACAAAAGCCATAGATACAACCTAAAAAACCAGCAAAAAACCAAAAGCCAACACCCACACCCGACGATAAGAACATGACCCAACACCTACAACCACACCCCAAAGCCTAAGAGCTTTCAGGTTAGACAACAATAAAAACCACAAGAGAGATGCATCATCTCCTGTGTCTCAAGAGTCAAGATGATGTATCCATCCCCTTGTTTTCCAGCTTACCTTTCCAATCTTATTTTTGGACAATCAATCTGTATCCAGTCCGTGAACGCTCTTTGCGGAATTGCTTACCTAGACCCAAGTGGTTCATCAATAACCAAACAAAAGTAAGAAGCTCACCTCCCTGGCTCGGCTGATGTGCGTGGTCAGTCCCTTTAGAATGGAATGCAGCATAAGTAAGCAATTCCATCCATACCCCGCTCATTAGACTCCACTGCTTATCTGCATTGAATCCCGACAACTGCTTCGCAAGTATACATGCATCAAATAGCACAGATTCGCTCGCATCTCCCTTCAAAATAGCTGGTTTAATATCAGTATTCACAGAAAGAATCGCTTGACAGGCTTGATCATGGTGTGTGATTGATCTTTTGTGAAATAATCTCTCAGCCTCTAGGGAGGTGTCCTGAAAGATTTTTACCGAGTTACCAGCAGCTGGAGCTATCATGGTAGGCTTTGCTAGAAACAGATATAGCAGGTACTCAGAAATATCCTTACAGAACCGACGGTCGCTAATCGAAGCATCATTATCGCAATCTTTGGCGTTATAGCAAACAAGATCCGTAGCAATGTGCCATAGCAAGAAGCTACGTCCATACTCAACCTCTCCAAGGCTCCATTTGAGTTTACTATAACAAGATCTTTGCATGAGAATCCAATCTCCCCTTTGTGAACATATCTTTGTTGCCATTTCTACGTTCTGCGCTAACTCTGATCTCGTTTTCAGCTCTGTATAAATCTTGTCCTTCAAAGACTCCAAGACGATCTCTGAGGTGACTTTTCTTGCGAGTTTCCAAGCCTCTAGAGCAGGCCCAATGAATAGAAACTCTGATATAAATCTGATTTGACGTGAGGTTCTGTGACGAAGATAATAGCAAATGAAATTACACTTTGAGAAAGATTCTTTCCACTTGCGCATGTTGACCATAGCCTTAGCTATAGGTTTCACCCAGTTGTAGTAATTGAATGCAATTACATTCCGGCCTGACAATAGGACCATTAGGAGAGAGACAATCTCGAGGATTAAAGCTCCAAAGACCAAGGCATAGCTGATGCCGATAGCAATTAATAACGACTCATACTTGCGGTGCTGTAGATGGAATTTCCTATGTACATGACGGACCCTCTCTGGATTGTTCCGTTGATAGTATAAGACAGATGCAGCAGTGATTAACAAGAAGGTCATAATACGCGCTACTGGGTTGCCATCGAGACGTGGTGTTCCAGTCTTGGTATGGAGATCCTTATGTAGGAAACTAAGTTCAATTTCTGCCAACTTAAAAGCATCACGGCTGCATCTTTTGAGAAAGAAATCGCGAGTGAACTGACGTTGCTCGTGGCTGTAATGCAGGACTCCGAAAAAGAGTCCTTTGAAGTTGTTGTAGAAGCAAAGGGCAAATTGCAGCAATGACTTTTCGTCCAGTTGGTCATTGGTAGTATCGAATTCTAATTCCACATACCGTAGACTTGGAGAATGAGGCTTGAATTTCTTCGGAGATAACTGCACACTCTCCACTTTGGTGGGGAGGTTGGCCTCTTCCATTGCCCGTTGTGCCTCAGAAAGTTTTTCAAAGTCAGGCCCGGCTTGCAGCTTTGCTCGGGTGGCGCTGGATTCTTTCAAGCCTCCAGAGCGAGCTAAATATAGAGAATGTACTCGCTCCATATATCTTATTGTTCCCGCCAAGAAGACCAGGTGCGAAGCGAAAGTGAATCTGCCATTGGCAAATCGGATGAAAATAAGGATAGTTGACACGGTTTGCGAAATCAGCCGAATCATTTGCTGAAGCCACATGTTATTTTCTTCAGCGGAAAAAGATGTAACATTATCAGGGCCACCGAGGTGGAGCAGGAGAAATGGAGCCCAAAATGTCAAGTACGTACGGATAACCTTGTAGTGGTATGCATCAGGACTACAACCTTTATTAGTATTTCGGGAATCCCCATCATAATTCATAAGGCTCTTCATTTGAGGTTTCACAAACTCCTTTGCTGAGTCTGACAGAGATGAGTCCGATTGTATATGGAGCGACCCAGTCGGCGAGGAAGTAAGCTGAAGAGATGAGTGTCACCAGCCAAGACTTGTTTGTGCGTCTTCTTTCGGATGCACATGAGAACAAGAAGCACTGAAGCAACAGACTCAAGAGAACAAACGCCTGAATATCCCGTACGTTCCAAAATAGTTCCTTAGTGTAATTGGAATCTGGACTTGGAGTTGGCGAAAGATCAGAGATATTCATTTCACCAATTTTCTTCTTCCCACAGTACGTACTATGGAATTCAATTCAGCAAGATCAAGATATATGGTGGAGTAGTATTACTGAGACTCTGAGAGTGAGAGTACCCTATTACCGTTCGTATGTGGAGTAGTCTGGTTAGGGCTTATTTATCTTTTTGATCTCCAAAGTATTAGAGAGTGACCAACTGCGTCTACAATCTAAACATTTGACCAATTTCGTCCAAAATCTAAACATTTGTCTAATTTCGTCTCCAACGTTTAATGCTTTGTTTGGATTGAAATTTGAAAAGTTTTTTGAAAAATAGTAGGAGTAATAAATGGAGAGAGATAGAGAGAGAAATGTTAAAAATAAGGAAAATTCAGGAGGAATTTTTTTAAAAATTCTTTTTAAGTTGCAAAGAGAACAAAGCATAAAATATATGTCAATTTGATCTATCACCCCTAATGCTGTCCCTCTTGCCCTTTAAAATGGAGGGCATGAGTGATATTTCACCCCAAACACTACAACAAAATCAATAAATAAAAATCAACGGAAACAAAAAAATTCTCCCATTTCCCTCCTCTCCTCTTCTGCTACCCTTGCCATCCTCTTACCATCACCTCCATAGCCGGCCATCACCACAACTAGCGGCGCACCGCATCTCTGAAAGCTCTCAACCCGTTACCCATGGAACAGCTCCTCCCCCTCCAACCGAAATAAAACCCACCTCCCCAAATCCATGGACCTGCCCTCCCAATCCACCACGGACCCACCCACCCTCACCACTCGAATCCCACCCAATCAAACAAATCATGACGAGCCAGAAGATGGGTCGGCTACTTTGGATAGATCAAGGACCCTCTTTCAGAATCGAGAGTCTATCCTCAGCGTTCTTGAAACTAAAATATCGGGTTGGTCATGGCTGTGGCGTTGAAAGATTTAGGGTTTAGCACCTTACCAAACTAAAATATCAAAGTCTGACATGAGATCTTGAAAGGAGAGAACCAGGGTAGGGGGGGAGCTGATGTAAGAGAAGAGTGAGGGTGGTTGTGAGGGAGTTTTAGAGAGACGGTGGGGCGGTAGAGGCAGTGGCGACGCCACAGCCAAGGATGCGGGTCCGGCGACCCCTCTTCATCATGTCATTCACTTTGTGTATTTTAGCTAGGATTTGTTAGTTTAAATGTATAAAACTTTGGGGGGATTGGGAATAAGAAATATGAATACAGTATCCTACACATAAAATATGATATTTTGAATAATTTTATAAGTTTTGCCATTTGAAATTTGTTTATACTAAACTTGATATGAGTTATTTGATTTTTTGACAAAGTCTATAGAGGATATGTGTTGTTTGATTTTTTGAGAAAATAGACTTTGACTCTATTGATATAGAGACTATCATGCAACAATTTTAAAATATGAAATCGCATTGAATGCAATTGTAGAAACTCGTGCAGCTTTTTTTTTTTTTTGTCGAGAACTTATAAGAAAGATTATTAATATATGCATTTTGATATCTTTTGGGTACAAGTTGTAACGTTTGTCGAGTTTTAAATGTGATCTTTGTTAAGGAAGTAGGTTATTAATTGCCATTATTTGTTATATTTTTCGGTTTTACAATTGACAAAAGTATTGATATTTATGAATGACCTCATGCTCTGAAATTCCTAGAGTTGCCACTGGGTGGAGGAGAGGCTGTGAGGAGCAGAAGATGGTGAAAGAAAGGGGATGGATAAGGATTTAGGCTGTGAGACGAAAAACCCCCCCAGAGATTTAGGCTGTGAGGAGCCAGAAGATGGTTTCAGAAAGATGGGTATTCATAGGGCTCATTTTTTCTTTTTTCTTTTTGTAGTGTTTGGGGTGAAATATCACTAATGCCTTTCATTTAACGAACAAGAGGGACGGCGTTAGGGGTGGTGATTAAATTGACACACATTTTAAACGTTAGGGACAAAATTTGACAAATGTTTAAATTGAAAACGAAATTTGCCACTCATTAAGTCTTTGAGAACCAAAAAGGTAAATAAACCGTCTACCTAGTAACCATTGTTTTTTTTCCCAATGTAAATTGACGAAAAGTGAAGACCTGGTGGAGTCTCTCTTTTTTTCATTTTACTTGGAATTCAATTCAGCATGTCTGTTTTTTAATTGCGGCCGGTAGTTGGGAGCCAGGGCTTTCCTTTTTTTTCCCTTTGGACTCATGCTCCCATTATCTAGGATTTTCCTTTCCCCCATTTTTCTTTTGGTAATGATTTTCAAACCCCATTTTTCATAACTACTTTCTCTTCTTGTGACGTTATTAAAATGATGTCCTTTTCAAGTGTAAAAGATATACAAAGGAAAGATTAATTTTGTAAATTTACATTAAAAAAAGACAAAAAAAGAAGTGTGATTATAAAAAAAAAATTTCGAAAATTACTCAGCTTTTTCTTTTTGGTTCGACAGTCCATCCGCTTTACGGAATGAGGGGCCTCTTGTGACAGGGATAGAGCAGCCTTGCCGTGACTCTAAATGAAATGTAAATCCCAAAAGAAATGCAAGAGGAGGGAAATGAAGATTGGGCCGATTAGTTGATATAATAGCCACCACATAAGGCGGCACCCAAATATTGTCATCAGGCATGATCATTATACTCCCTCCGTTCTCTTTTTAAAGTTCAGTTTTCCATTTTAGGTTGTTCCTTAATAAGTGTCTATTTTGTAAAGTTGGTGGGTAAAACTTGGTAAATTTTATATTTTGCCCATAAAAGAAAATTCCATTTTAAAAAGTTAGTGAGTAAAAATATAATGATGATGTCTCTATAGAGGGTAAATAGAAAAAATGGAGGTAAAAGTTGATGTGAAAGGTGTAATGATGATATTTTCTTAATAAGTTAGAGTTACAAAGCGGGACACTTAAAAAGTGACGAATGAATAGTATTATTGGATTGAAAATAAAGTACCAATTAAGTTATGCCAAATAATAAAAAAAATAAAACAGCATACAAAGTATGAAAGATCGACAAGGACCAAACAAGACGTCCACTCACCCTTTCCACACAAACACATGGAATTTTCAAAGCAGAAAAGCTACGTGCACAGCAGCTGTGCCGTGCACAGCTCAAGAAGGATGACCGAGTGGCCTGCGAAAATGCCTTTCACGTACAGAGTGTTTGGTCTTGTCTTTTTTCCCTTCAAAGAGGCCGTGTCTTGTTCCTCTGCTTTTTTAACTGTATTTATCTTTCACTATCATTCCTAACAATAATAGAGAACTGTCATTTTAACTCATGTTTTCCATTTTTACTAGTATTCTTATTCTTCATTGGGTGGTCTTAAAGTTCACTCTAATATAAAGTCATGCAGTCATCACTGTGTTGGAGACTTGTTTTGTTAACATTGTTTCTCCAAGTTATTCAACTTGTTCTGTGTCCATTAGAAGTTATTTCACCTATTATTAGTAACATATTAGATTCTTTTATTACTGTAGTCAGGTTTTTAAGCGGTCTTGCATGCCAAATCCCTATCAAGCTCAAATTTGTTTCTCAATCGATTCATGTCTGTCACTAAATCACTGGCCAACTCCATATTTAGAGAGTGTTTGATTATTACTTAGAGTGTCCAGAGTGACTTATGAGCATATCAACTTGTACTTCTCTAGAGAACTAATTCCACCGTCTAGTCATAGAGATTCAAATTAAAGCCGGGACAATTTAGCCCCATATGCACTGACTCCACAGGAGTTAATTTTTCTATCAATATGTATTTTATTTGATAGATCTCATTGAGATCTTCAATACGGTGCAAAAAAAAAAATTTTAAATTATTTTTCATTTACCGTTTGAAAGTGTGAATTACGTACTTATAGGGGCTTTGTGAAACAACCCTACTTATTTTTCTTTGAGAAGTTCCAAAATAAATACTTATAATATATTAAGGTTTCTGGAACCCCCCTTAATAACACTTAATATTTTTTGAATTTGAGATCTAAGAGGGAACAAAACACAAAGTCCAAAGTCGTAAGGCTTGGATTATTCTCAGATGAGTGTTAAAATCTTGTCCCCAAATTTTAGTGCACCAAAGTTCATCCATTTAGTCTAGAGACCTACATTGTTAAGAAATTGTAAGCGTTGTTGGAAAATATATACTACTAGAACATTTTATTTTAAGTGGGAATGTAAATTGAATTGTTTTAGAATCACGTCTTTCTAGAGACACCTGGTAGCAGTGGACGGACGCGTCTATTAGAAACAAGGTGTCCCTTTCTCTTGGTAACTTCCAGTTGATCTATAATGTCATCTCCTTAGCTCATTCATTTTTTATCGATTTGAAAAGTTATTTTTGTCCCATATTTTCATCAAGTCGGAGACATTTATTTTGAGATAGTACAAAATACTAAAGGTTCAATAGATCCACCAATTGTAGGGCAGTTTCTCTGGGGTGTTCGATCAAATAATATTGGGAGATAGACGTCCATGCAAACCGTAAGCACCGTAGTGGGGCAAATATTTCTTAACTATAAAGTGTCACACTCGCCTTAATCACTATTTTGTTGTTATCAATTTTTAGATTTTGAGTTTTGATTTATTACACTTACATTATTTGATTTTTATCACAAAAGTAAAGGTAAATTTTACTGACCTCTCCTGAGATTTCAAACAAACGAGGGAATGAGATTCTAATAATTGCACTAACCTCCGTTACGTAGCATCTATTCTATCTATCTCTAATATGTAAAGGAAGAACCCAAATTTGATCTCATCTTTTGTTGAAGCTTGTATGGAATTTTGATTATCCAAAAATATCCTTTAAAACATAAGCAATCCCCCTATAAATAGTTTCCATACTTAGTTACTGCAACGGTAAAAGAGAGAATTTATCTCTGAATTGGAACTCCACGTCTAATAACTGCCAACAATCTTCAATATTTTTGGATTGAAAAAATCTCCACCATTTCTCCTTCAATCTCTACAACTAAAACCACCAGATCGATCAATAATGCTGGTGCAAGAATGACAAACCAATTTGCAGAAATTTACAGAAGGTAATTTTTGTAGAAGGAATAACTTGCAGAAAACTCAAAACTAACTAACTAACTCTCTCTCTCTCTCTCTCTCTCTCTCTCTCTCTCTCTCTCTCAAAGTTCTCTTCAACATATTTTCGTCTTTTTAATTTCCTCTTTTGATTCTGTATTTGTTTTGCCTTTGTGTACAAGGAATAAATATTCAAAGCACCAACTTGGCACTTTCAATTTTCCATACAAAGAAAAAACCCCCACCAAATCCCCTCCTATCTACTGTAAGCACTTTCATTCACATGGATTTTGTTATATTGTACACTTAGGCCTGACAAATGAGAAACTATATATAAACACTAAAATTATAATTTCTTATAAATCGTATTAGATTGTTAACCACCAATTCATTTAAAAATTTAAGTTGTTAAAGAGATGGACAACTTTACTATTTATGTTCTCAACACGTCCCCTCACGTGTAGCCAGACTCTCTTCTATAAGCGATCTAAACACGTATAAATTTTTATCATTTGGTAGAAGGTGAGATTCAAACACAAAATCTATTGTCTACTCGGATACCATATTTAGATTGGTAACCATCAACTCACTAAAAGGCTTAAGCTGTTAGAGAGAATGATAACTTTATTATTTACTTATATTCTCAACAAATCTAAAAAAAAAATAAAATTAACCATTATTTTCATAAATACATTATTTTAAAATTTAAAAATTGTAATAAATAAGTAGTTATTTTTTAAGAACCCTTAACAGAACAGACTTCTTAACCTAGCTATAAAAATCAATGTTCTAAAAAGCGCTTGTCGCTATTAATCGGGGTTTTTTTTAATATTCTGCAACCTCTCTATCATTATTAATCACAAATTTTCTAGTTGATGTGATATATATTCTCTCCCAAAAAAAAACCCGAGTTCTCTTTAGCTATTAGGTACTCAATGTTAACGCTTCTGAATGTCAACAGTTCTCTACATTTCAGATATAGAGAGATAGTTAGTGGACTATTGCCGAGGAAAAAAAAAGTTTGTGGACTATTCAGGTGGGGGTGTACTGACTTTTGATATGTTTAGTACTGCAGTGTATATTAGTTTCTTTGTATTACTAGTTAGTGGTGTGCATATTATATATTATACCAGTTAGTGGGTGTATATTATATATTATATACACTAATATATATATACTGAGATACGAGACGAGAGTGAGACTGAGAGAGAGAGAGACTTCTGGACCTAGTGGATGCATGAGAGAGAGAGAGAGAGAGAGAGAGAGAGAGAGAGAGAGAGATATGCTAAGATACCAGACGAGCGAGCGAGCGAGAGAGAGAGAGAGCTGGAGAATTTACAGTAGTGAGGCTGTGAGGACGACCGGAGATGATAGACGGTGATGACAGGCGGAGAGAGAGAGACCAGACGATTGTGTTTTAGGGTTCAGATCGTGTTTTACTCTGGTGTTACTCTGAGATACCAGACGATCGTATATCTCGAAGCCCTTAAACTGTTACTGGTGAGTAAAATTACATAACAAGCCCTTCAACTTCATTACCCCAACAGTTACACTCTTGAATTTTTGAAATTACAGATTTATCCCGTTTAATCGGCGAATAAATGCTTAATCGCCGATTAACCGATTAATCGACTAATCGCCGACGAACCCTAATTAATCTCCAAATCGCCTAATTCAAACATCAAGGCATTAATCTGATCGAAAATGCCATAAATTCAATTAATCACCCATTAATTGGTGATTAAAACCGATTTTTAGAACACTGATAAAACCACGTGAATTAGAAAACTTCTTTTCATTGCCGGAGTATTTGGCTTAGTTTAAGAGAAAGACTTCTTTTTCTTTTTGGTCAAACCGAATAGATTACGTAGTAGGAGTATTAAGCTAAAAGGAAAAAGTTCCAAATGCAGTAGTAGAAAGACTTCTGACCACACAGCGTTTTATTGAAAAAAAAGAAAGGAGTACTTTCCACATAAAATAGTACTCCTAGTAGTAATTAGAGGTCAGAAATCCCATCCAAACCAATCTAAACCAAAAGGTTTGGTTTTATTTTTTTAGTAACGTGGTTTGATCATGGTTTTTATAAAAATTAGAAACCACTTTATATGGTTTGGTTTGTAGATTTACATTCACCATTATGGTTTCAAACCGATCCGAACCGTATAATACAATTATATATAATTTAATTATTACCACTGTCATTTTGCTGCCTTATTTCAATTCAATAAGTTTCAGGAATTATCTTTGGCATTTTATTTGGTTAAACTATCTTAAGATGTTTAATAGTTGGTATTTTTAGTTTGTTCATTTAGTGACTTACCAGTATTTCATATTCTTAGTTTAAGACTTGAGGCAATTATTAGTATTCTACTCTTAATTAGTTGGTTGAAGTTAGTGTGTTTTGATAATTTGAATGTAATTGGTTTTAATATAAGTTTTCTTTTAATTTATCTTTGTAAATTTAAGTACTTCAAATATTTTTTGAAGATGATAGTTTAATTCAAAGCAAACCGTGGTTTAAACCGAAGCCGAACTGTATTTATATTGTTTGGATTGGTTTGGTTCCATGCCTTTTGTGGGTTGGTTTGGTTCTCCAAATTCATAATCCGTAAATATTGGTTTGGTTCTTGGTTTACTACAAAACCAAACAAATCCAAACCATGCTCACCCCTAGTAGTAATAAAAGAATTAGGGGTGTTTTGGATTCTCAAAAAAGTATTTTTTTTAAAGAAGATAATTTCAAACTTAAAAATCATATGTTTATGCAAATAATTTTTTTATCAATATGAATCTTATTTGATAGATCTCATCTTTTATATAGTGTAAAAAAATGAAAAAAATATTTTTCATTTTTATTATATTTGAATTTAAGAATTAAAAAAAAACTATTAGAAAAAAGAAGGTAAATTGAAACGTAGCCTTAATACGGCAGATCCCCCCTTCAAAGACAAAAATGAATACGACCAAAGACCAAAAGTATATGGTCGTCATTCCCTCATGCGTAAACACTTGCATAACAAAAATACTACACGCATAATTGTTGTGTTGGTTGTATTTCTAATTATGACTGTACAGATGTGTTTGAATGGTCTAAATCTTAAAAAAAACTCTTACAGGAAAAAGTTTAACCTTTTTGGTGAAGAGTTTGAGCGGATCATGACGAATAGATATTGGTTGCATGTTATGTTTTACAAAATCGTTGTGTATGTAACACTCTTGCATAAATTGAGAAGTGGAATGTGATATAATCATCCACGCCACCTTTTTTACGTCAGCTGATCTTTGCCGGATATAAAAGAATATATCATTAAGGATGATTTGATCGATGAGACACTTGAAGTAATTTTTTATTAAGTAACTAAAAGGTGGTTCGTTAGTTTTTTTCTTTTTGAAAACTGATTTTAATTAGCAATTTACCATAACGTAACTGGGATTGAAAATAAGTACTAATAAATAAGTTATTGCAAAATGATTTTAAAAAAGATATTGTACAAATTATGAAAGACAAATGCCAAACTGGAGTCGTCTACTCACCTTTTCCACACAAACACATGGAATCTTTGTTAGCGGAAAATCTGATTTCCTAATCAGTTGCCTAATTGATTGATTGAGGATCCGTGATTGTAGTATAAGAATATTGTATATTTATTCTTTCTTAGTTTATCTTCCTTTCTAGTTTAGCTTCTTTATATATAAAGGAATTTGTATCTTTGTAAAGAATTCATTCAGAAATAAACCAATATTCTCTCAATATTTTGTTCTCCTAAATTCAACAATCTTGGATGGACGAGAGGCCTGCAAAAGTGCAAAAATGTCTTTCATATCGTCTTTACCAAAAAGGAGATTAGGAGATCAACTTGTCTTCTTTTCCTTTGAAGAAAACCTTTATGTCTTGTTCCTTTGCTAGCTTTTATAGTTGTATTCACCTGGCTCTATCATTTCTAACAATAATTGAGAAATGTCATTTTAACTCATGTTTTCCATTTTTACTAGTATTCTTATTCTTCATTGGGTGGTCTTAAAGTTCACTCTAATATAAAGTCATGGAGACGGGAAAGCAACGGTGAGATGAGAATGAAGGGGAAAGAGGAGAGAGAGAAGGGGGCACTCATTTTTGAGCCGACCAGTTGAAATGCGCGGGGTTCATAATAGATGGGGTCCAATAAATTTGGTTATTTAGGAGTATGATCTAACAATTAAAGAAAGATTGTGCTCATGTACCAAAAAAAGAAGGAAAGATTGTGCTCTCCTTCTTTTCCTTTCTCACATCATCTCGCTTTTAATGGTCTTCTTCTTCTTCTTCTTTTTGCGGTCACTGTCACAACTTACTCCATTATCTTTTCTTTTCTTTTAATTTTGATTATTACATTGTGGATCCACCAAAACTACAAAATCCAACTCCATTCACCAAATCAAAGTGCACACACTACACCTCTTTGGGTTTCCCACGCCCATCACCTGTCCTTATTTTGAAATACCCAAAGCACTGGCCACATTTATATACTATAGGAAACTGACTTATGTGAACACTATAAGCAGAAGAATATGAGTTCCCACATGACAACACCAGATCACCGCTTAATAATCCACCATGCACGACACACCTCCCACTTGTCCATCTCTTCCTCCTAACTCTCACCAATACACCCAATAAAATATACTTAACTAAATAAATAAAAATTGCTAGGCCGTAACACAGGGACATCAAAAAGTACCAAGCCAATATCGTTTAATTTCCAGCAAGTGGCTTGATTGAGCCACTATCGAGCCAGTGTCCAGCCCGCGAATCTGTTTGGAAGTTGCTGGAGGATAGGCTCGAGCCAATTCTGTGTGATTCAACAGCTATATAAAGAGGAGCCATACTTTTATTTGGAGCAAAGAAACTTTTAAGACGGACTCTTGTTTTGAATCTTTTTTTTGGTAAGTAATATATATATAATCAAGTCGATTGGTGAGGATTCATAATCGTGAGTAAGTTTATTTGTAACTATAAGATAAATAATACACATATCGGCATACGCAGCGAAAATAAGATCGAATTATCCTCTAGTCATTGTTGTTCAAGTTTGAACACCGAACACACACGCACTAGATTTAGGTGTCTTCCAATCTATGCATGACTTGAGATTGCCTAGATTTGATGGAGATCATAGGCTAATAAAATACTAGGTTAGGGACCCTTAATCTTCCTAAAAAAACCTTATAGTTTCCCTCCATCATGGAAACTTAAACTTACAAATAATGGGGATAACGGAAAGCCAAGAGCTTTTGAAACCACAACTACAAACATAATGTAAGTGAGCAATCCCTTAATCGCCCATATGACTAAGTGGGCCTTAAAAATATTTCTTACATTCTCCTACTGGCCCACAAGACACATGTTTACATTTTAAGGTGATAAATACTTTATATGGCCATATATCTAAAACTGCCTATTACTTTAAAGTTTAGAAAACCTCATACTCCATTGAAAAATATCAAATGTGAATCAAAGCGGTAGTGCCGTATCTAATATGCATTCCCCTCTATGTATTACAATGTGTGAAACTTTTCCACGAGTACCGGATAAGACCGAATAAGATAAACTTGATAAATGACTAACTAGTAGTCATTTAGGGTCGTCTTTATTTATCCCAATGGATAAACTTTATACATACTTCTTACCTTATGTGCACATGTACGTTTCTATTCTCTAAGAACGCTCACAGTGTGTCCAAATCCTAATTGAGCAACAAATAAGAGAAAACATTATAAAATGAGCTAACATGTCATATATTCACAACATGACATATATTGTTTTGCAACATGTCATATATTGTTTTGCCGGCAAGAATTAGCTCTAGACTTTATACTCAATGGACACAGATTGTGTGTAAGAACAGTCTCTCTCCTTACAAGGCACTTTGCATCGATATTCTTTATTCGGCCTTTATCTTTATCTTAAAGAAGAAACTATAGTTGAAAAAACTTAATTAGTAATGGTCTCAATATAATATCGACAACTTGAGACCCTTAATTACAAGCTATCTAGTTTCATGCATAGCTCCCACTAATTTCTACATTCATAGAAAATAGCAACTTATATAAGACATGATCGAGATGCATGTAAATCAACTTAAAAATTCTTGGTTCTTTATAAGTACCTCATAACCTTTATTTGTAGCCTTCTAGTACTTCATATCATGCTCACTTGGATATCAATCTAGTAAACCCTTAACCAATATCCATATAGCCCAAAAAAATGTCTATGCATGCTCCCACTAACCTTATGGAGTATACTTTTTCTTTATTTATAAGCAAAATGACTACTACTACTACTACTACTACTTTTTTTTTTTTCTCTTGGGTAGAACTCTTTTCTCGATGCTATCCAAGTCAAAACTATATTGGATCTTCAAATGGTCCTTAAACCACTAGTACGGAGAAAGAACTCCAAATGGATATTACTTTGAACATTAATCCTAAAGGGTTAAACTTCTCCCACCATTAATGTTCTAATTTTATTTTGTGCACTTAATTATGTGACTATAGATGCTTCATTTACATAGCGCAAAATCATGACCCCTGCAATAGAGAAAAGTGAATTTTTAGATAGTCAATATAATTCCCGCAACTTTATATTTATAGTGGAATGCGAGAAGCAACTTTATAAGCGGTATGAATGTCTACAAAAATCAATAAATAATGACTCTCAATTTGCTTGTAAATTCTAACCTTTCTATGGGTAGAGGTGCATTACGCATGAATTTACGTAACATTGTATAAATACGATAAATGATCAAAATAATGATAACAAAATCTCCATAGTTGTGGGCATAGAAAAAGTTTATTCTCGACTTTCAAATGATCATCTTACTCAATTTAAATCACAAAAGTAACAGCCTCCTCGCAGGACTGAGTTTTGTTTTCTGAATTAAGTTCAACTTTTATGCTAATCTTTAACTTAAACAAAGTAATTCAAACCTCCCTGTGGGCAAAAGCTGCAACACGCACTGAATCTACTTCACTGCAACAAGAAGACTAGCAAATTTCGAACATCAATATAAAAGGCATAACAACAGGAGAAATTTCTGCTTTTATATGGAATTTTCCATTTTGTCTCAAACAAACTAGTAAAATTAATTATTCTCCTGTGGGTAAAAGTAATTAATCTTACCAATTCAAGCTTAATGGTAGATGCCATATAACACCAACATATATATAAAGTCCAATGGCTATTTGGTCCCTCTTAATATGAGCACCATAATATTTCAAAATGCCATGGCTAATCTCCAAATATTATGACATCCAAGTCATCTCAAATAGCATCAAGCAAATTTTAATGGGATAAACTCACATATTCCATAATATTATTCAATCGTTTCTGCAAAGAAGTCATGCACGTTGCGTATAGAATACGGCTTGACATTACTCACAATAATTCCAATAGCCCATAATCATTTCTGAATTAGCCTTCACATAATTTACAGAAACATGGCAAACACTGCAGTCAAACTTAACCTTATGTAGTTATGTTCATGTTCCTTTTTCTCGTTCTGACACTTAAATAAGTGCATATGCTAATATATTCACCAAGAACTAGAACACTATTGTGTCTCAATGGAGTCGATCATTAGTAAATTCATGCAATTAATTGTGATATATAGCACATATATATACCAGAGAAGTAATAAATGATCAAACTCTTCATACTATGGTGAATAAAATGCACTAAATTCTTTGATCTATGACATGTATGCATATGATCAAACTTCTGGTTGTCCACTATGCCCGAACTATACCACGTGACTCATCAGATTCTTTATGTGCAGTACTGCATGCGATCAACAAAGATGGTGATCCAAGCATTATGTATATAGCAAAAATAATACTCCCAACCAAGATGATCACGGGCTCATGAGATGTTTTACAGATCAAAGATGCGAAACTTATTTTCACCTGATCATGATCTACAATCTTTATGCATGAATTCTAATGTCTCTGTACTGAACAACATGAATTAGAGGGTTGTTCTGATACCACGTGTAAGATAAATAATACACATACCGGTATATGCAGCGGAGATAAGATCGAACTATCTTCTAGTCATTGTTGTTCAAGTTTGAACACCAAATACACACGCACTAGATTTAGGTGTCTTCCAACCTATACATGACTTGAGATTGCCTATATTTAATGGAGATCATAGGCTTATAAAATGCTAGGTTAGGGACCCTTAAATCTTCTTCAAGAAACCTTATAATTTTCCTCCATCATGGAAACTTAAACTTACAAATAATGGGGGTAGTGGAAAATCAAGAGCTTTTGAAACCACAACTACAAACATAATGTAAGTGGGCCTTAAAAGTATTTCTTACAGTAACTACTCATTGAGTATAGTGCTTCGATTCATTCCCATACATATATCTTTGTGTTATCTATTGGTTGCTTTCGTTTGCATGATTTGATCGATATATTGATTAGTGGATTTCCGATTGAGAGTTCATACATAGCAAATTTTTATATACCTAGGCAAACTAGGGTTTTTGATCACTGCAAATCTTGAGCGAGTCCATAAATTATGTGTAACGCCCTGCTATTTTTTAAAAATAAACTCCAAAATACATTGTATTTTAAGCACTTCTAGGCCTCTATTTTCTCCATAAATAAATTACATCACCAAAATAAACTTAATCCGCCTTCTAAATATTCTTCTAGATGCTCCAAAATTATCAACTCTTCCAAGACCTCTCCAAATTAATCTTTATATGCTCTGATTTAATTTCCACTTTCTAATGATATCCACAAGATTGAACAAATATCACGAGATAATCAAAAGGAGTACAAAAGTGAGAGTGAAGAAAGGATTTCGAAAGTGAAAAACATATCGTATACTCCCTGGATTACCTCAAATATCCCTGGCCGTTACGTCTACGAATCAATGTCTTAATACATTTTTCCATCTTCCGACTAAATATACCACTAGCTCACCCACCAATCCAAAACATCACTAGTTATTTATAAAATAAACTCTCAAGCTTTTTTTTTCTCTTTTATCGCTCTCTCTCTTTAAGCTAACAATTGGAATGAGAGGTGAAGAGAAGTGAGGTGTGGTGTGGTGTGTGGAGGGGAGTAGAGAAGCCTATTTATACTAATGGGAGGAGAATCTAGATCATATCTAGAAAATCCTAACCATATCTTATATAATATAATAATGTCCAACAAAATCTATATAATTTCTAATAAAATCTAATCCAATCCAATCCAATCTTTATAAAATTTAGGAATATCTAGGAAAAATCTATTTCAAATTTCTCTCTCAATCTCCTATAATAAACTTCTTAGATTTGAGGGAATCATAATCTTAGATTGTATATCACATCTAGATTTTTCTAGAATTCCTTAAGGTACGTAACAATTGTGACTCTCTCCTTATCTATACACTATGATTATACTTGAATATCAATCTCTCCCAAATCTCTTCTAGATTTCTGAAATCTTTTCCTAGAAATCTCTCTCTCTCTCTCTCTCTCTCTCTCTCTCTCTCTCTCTATATATATATATATATATATATATATCTCAAGATCTCTCATAGATTCATCCATATCTTTCCTAGATTGTTAGAATCTTGAACCTAAGATTAGGATTCTATAATAATTGGGTATAAGGATGTCATGGTGCAAATTATGAAGAAAAAAAATCTATGATATTAAAGAGTTTTTAATAGCTAGCTACCAGAGTTAAATTATAGTAATACAACCACTTTAAAATTATGAGATTTGTTTTAAATCTTGAATTACCTAACTACTCGTTTCCATTACCAAAAAGATTAGTTAGAGTGCCATGTGTCGCTTCTACATTCCTTCTCACTAAAACATCATTGCTTTAATATATAAGATAAGATATGGATATTTGCATCTAATACTCCCTCCGTCCATTTTTAAATGTTTCGCTTCGTAACTCCAATTTATTAAGAAAATATCATCATTACACGTTTCACATCAACTTTTACCTCCACTTTCCCTATTTACCCTCTATGGAGACATCATTATTACATTTTTACTCACTAACTTTTCAAAATGGAATCTACTTTTAGGGGCAAAATAGAAAATATACCAACTTTTATCCAATAACTTTACAAAATGGACACTTATTAAAGGACAATCCAAAATGAAATACTGGACTTTAAAAAAGGGACGGAGGGAGTATTAGATTTAACCAAATTCTTCAATGTCAATACCGTCCCAAGACATGGAGACACTATTGTAGCATGTTGTGCCTCCATAACATGATTCATTCTGAGTTAAAAAATTTGATCCTAACCGCTCACTTTGTAGAGTTCAATAGAATATTCGTGCAAAAAAAATCAAGTCGATCACATATCGCTAATTACATGAAAGAATAAAAAAATTTTGAGGTCCAATCGCATCATTACTTTTTTAAGAACAATGTACATATGCCCGTGAGATACCAAGGTCCAATCGACTTGATTCTTTGCAAGCATGTTTTTCTTGTCGATTCATCCAAGGTAAATAGTTTAAATCCAATTTTTGGAAGGTTATCTAACTATACAACTTTCGACCATAATTCCGAACACAGCTGAGTCTGAAGTTGTCTTCAAGAGTTGTGTACGTACTACGTAGCATTCCTCTTTTTCTTTGTCCTGAATGGAAATGAACACGCCTGCTCCCAACCCTTTGCCATGCCAAGCCTAAAATCATCGTTGGCGCAAGCCTATAATTTCTCTTTTCCATTTGTCCGTTGTGTTTTGTCTACCCGAAAGGAAATTCAATAACATAAAAAAATGGTGAAAACAAAATTCAATACCTAGATCATGATACAAAACATGGATGGCTATTTCTAGCATGAGATTTTGACCAAAAAATTTTCTTTATTTATTTTGTTAGAAATTATAAAAACTAAATTTTTTTATTAATCTTTGAAGAAGATTACACACATTAAACAGGTCTCGAGCATATCGGCGAAAAGCCACCCGAGAACCAACACTAAAGGATGACAAGAGACCATCCGCATCAACACACCTGAAACCATGGAAACACACCTAAAGCACCACAACCAAAGCACCACAAAATCCATAGATACAGCCTAAAAACCAGCGAAAAACCAAAACCCAACACCCACACCCGACGAAAACAACATGACCCAACACCTACAACCACACTCGAAAGCCTGAGAGCTTTCAGTTTAGACAACAATAAAAAGCATAAGAGAGATGCATCATCTCCTGTGTCTCAAGATGATGTATCCATCCCCTTGTCTTCCATCTTATATACCTTTCCAATCTTATTTTTGGACAACCACTCTGTATCCAGTCCGCGAACACTCCTCACGGAATTGCTTACCTAGACCCAAGTGGTTCATCAATAACCAAACAAAAGTAAGAAGCTCACCTCCCTGGCTCGGCTGATGTGCATGATCAGTCCCTTTAGAATGGAATGCAGCATAAGTAAGCAATTCCATCCATACCATGCTCATTAGACTCCACCGCTTATCTGCATCGAATCCCACCAACTGCTTCGCAAGTATACATGCATCAAACAACACAGATTCGCTCGCATCTCCTTTCAGAATAGCTGGTTTAAAATCGGTATTCACAGAAAGAATCGCTTGACAAGCTTGGTCATGGTCTGTTATTGATCTTTTGTGAAATAATCTCTCAGCCTCTAGGGAGGTGTCCTGAAAGATTTTTACCCAGTTACCAGCAGCTGGAGCTATCATGGTTGGCTTTGCTAGAAAAAGATATAGCAGGTACTCTGAAATATCCTTACAGAATCGGCAGTCGCTAATCGAAGCATCGTTAACGCAATCTTTGGGGTTATAGCAAACAAGATCAGTAGCAATGTGCCATAGCAAGAAGCTACGTCCATACTCAACCTCTCCAAGGCTCCATTTGAGTTTACTATAACAAGATCTTTGCATGAGAATCAAATCTCCTCTTTGTGAACATAACTTTGTCGCAATTTCTACGTTCTGCGCTAGCTTTGATCTCGTTTTCAGCTCCGTAAAAATCTTGTCCTTCAAAGGCTCCGAGACGCTCTCTGAGGTGACTTTTCTTTTGAGTTTCAAAGCCTCCAGAGCAGGCCCAATGAATAGAAACTCAGCTATAAAACTGATTTGACGTGGGGTTCTGGGCTGGATATGATAGCAAATGAAATTACACTTTGAGAAAGATTCTTTCCATTTGCGCATGTTGACCATAGCATTAGCTATGGGTTTCACACAGTTGTAGTAATTGAATGCAACTACATTCCGGCCTGACAATAGGACCATTAGGACAGAGACAATTTCGATGATTAAAGCTCCGAAGATCAAGGCATAGCTGATGATGCTATCAACAAATGAATCAAACGCCCGTGGATCAAAAAACCCTATCAGATATAATATGAAAGCTGCAACACTGATTAACAAGAAGGTAATAATACGCGATACTGGGTTGCCATCGAGATGTGGATTTCCATTCTTGGTATGGAGATCCTTATGTATGAAGTTAAGTTCAATTTCTGCTAACTTGAAAGCATCACAGCTACTTCTTTTGAGAAAGAAATCGCGAGTGAAGTGACGTTGCTCGTGGCTGTAACTGACGTCTCTGAAAAAGAGTCCCTTGAAGTTGTTGTAGAAGCAAAGGGCAAACTGCAGCAATGATTTTTCATCCAGTTGGTCATTAGTATCGAATACTAATCCACATCCCCCCGTAGAATCGGAGAATGAGGCTTGAATTTCTTCGGAGGTAACTGCACACGCTCCACTTGGGTGGGGAGGTTGGCCTCTCTCATTGCCCATTGTACCTCAGAAAGTTTTTCAAAGTCAGGCCCGGCTTGCAGCTTTACTCGAGTGGCGCTGGATTCTTTCAAGCCTCCAGAGCGAGCTAAATATAGAGAATGTACTCGCTCCATACATCTTATGGTTCCTGCCAAAAAAATCAGATCTGAAATCCAATTGAATCCGAAGTAGGGCACAAATCGGATGAAAATAATGATAGTTGACACGATTTGCGAAATCATCCGAATCAATTGCTGAAGCCACATATTATTTTCTTCAGCGGAAAGAGATGTAACATTATCAGGGCCACCGAGGTGGAGCAGGAGAAATGGTGCCCAAAATCTTAAATACCAAGTGGTAACGGCATATTTGTATCCATCGGCATCGAGACTTGGATTCTGAGGACTACATTTAAATAAGTCTTTCCCCGAATTCTTCTCTGGGATTCCCCAAGAATATTGGTAGTCACTGGCACTCTCTTTCTCTCTGTCACAAATTTTGCCGAGTCTGACAGAGATGAGTCCGATTGCATATGGAGCGACCCAGTCCGCCAGAAAGTAAGCTGAAGAGATGAGTGTCTTCAGCCAAGTCTTATTTGTGCGTCTTCTTTCGGATGCACATGCGAATAAGAAGCAATGAAGAAACATACTCAAGAACACAAACGCCCGGATATCCCATATATTCCAATTAAACAGAGTGGAATCATATGGGAAATCATATGAGGAATCATATGAGGAATCATCTGAGGGGGTTGGGGAAAGAACTGAAGGACTTGGGGAAAGATATGAGATCTTCATTTCTGTATCGCCTACACACCCAGCTACCCCCTCTCTCTTTTCTCTTCTACCCACAGTTTGGAGTTCAGCAAGACACTTCTATTATTGAGTACCGATACTCCTGTTACTGAGTACCCTTTTCCGTGCATTGGCTCCGTACAATCTCAGTCATCCAAAAGTATTTTGTACGATCTGGATTAAAAACAATCTATTAATGGTAATATATTATTTTTAATCCAAATTGTCCAAATACTTTTGAACGATTGAGATTGAGTGCCGTAAAACTTAATAAGTTTTTTTTCCAAAGTAAACATTGTTTCGTGCCAGGTGTAAATTGACGGAAAATGGTGCACGCTCTCTCTCTCCCTCCCTCCTTTTTTATTACTTGGTAGAAAGTAGGGACACCAAAGCATATCTTTTTTTAATTGCAAGATTATTGTCATGTTTATTAAAAAAGTTGTCTTTCAAAATGTGGAAGAGTATACAAATGAGATGTTAATTTTATAAGTTTAAATTAAAGGACCAAGTGTAAATTGACAGAAAATGGTGCACGCTCTCTCTCTCTCTCCCTCCCTCCCTCCTTTTTTATTACTTGGTAAAAAGTAGGGACACCAAAGCATATCTTTTTTTAATTGCAAGATTATTGTCATGTTTATTAAAAATGTTGTCTTTCAAAATGTGGAAGACTATACAAATGAGATGTTAATTTTATAAGTTTAAATTAAAGGAGGAAAAAAGAAGAAGAAGAAGCGTTGTTATAAAAAAAGACAAGTGTGAAATTAAATTACCTCTTCTTTTTGGTTTGAGACAATGCAATGCTGCTCTACGAAATGAGGGGCCTATTGTGAGTGGGAAACAGCCGCCTTGTTGTGACAGATGATGAAGGCTCCGTTTGTTTGGATGCAAAATATTTTTCGATAAAATGTTTTACCTATTTTTTGGTGTTTGGTTGTGTAAAAAATGAAGAAAACATTTTACATGTAAAACATTTTCCATCAATTGGATGAAAATGACCTTAAATCTTCCGTAAGTTATTTTCCGAAATGAATCCACTGCCTTCTACTGCAATTCTCATCGCTCAGTTTCCTCGATCGTCAGTCATGATCCATGTTCAATTCCAATAATCTAATATATCTCCATCGTTTAAGCCCCCTCCTCTCTTTATACTATTTTGTTGATTTCTGAAAATATTTTCAACTGTCAACCAAACACCGAAAAATAAAAATTTGAAATTTGTTTTCTGAAAAAATATTTTACATGGAAAATATTTTACATTGTAAAACATTTTACATCGAAACAAACGGAGCCAAAGTGTAAATTCCGAACGAAATGCGAGAGGAGGGAAACGAAGATTGGCCCATTAGTTGATAGAAATGCTAGGTATATTACTTTTTACACTATACAGTTACACATCTTATGTGGGGCCCATTCTAGGTCCTAAAAAATATAGTGTAACTATGTAATGTAGGTAATACTTCTAATAATTGATAAAACCATCGCCACATACGGTGGCACTCAAAATAGTCATTAGACGTGACCACCATAGCATTACTTGAATTGAAATCGACAACTTGCGTACGAATTATGAAAGATAATGACCAAACGTGAATTATGAAAGACAATGACCAAACGTGAGTCGTCCACTCACGCTTTCCATACAAACACATGGAATCTTGGATCCATAAGTGGCCTGCGAAAAGGCCTTTCATATCGTCCTTATCAAAAAAGGAGATTAGATACCAAACTTTGTGTCTTCTTTCCCTCTTGGACGGATGCGAGGCCTGCAAAGATGTCTTTCATATCGTCTTTACTAAAAAGGAGATTAGGAGATCAACTTAATTTATAGTATGTATGTCTTCTTTTCCTTCGAAGAAAACCTTTATGTCTTGTTCCTCTGCTAGCTTTTATAGTTGTGTTCACCTGGCTCTATCATTTCTAACAATAATTGAGAACTGTCATTTTAACTCATATTTTCCATTTTCACTATTCTTATTCTTCATTGGGTGGTCTTAAAGTTCACTCTAATATAAAGTCATGCATGGAGACGGGAAAGCAACGGTGATATGAGAATAAAGAGGAAAGAGGAGAGAGAGAAGGGGGCACTCACTTTTGAGTGGTCAAGTTAAAATGCGCAGGGCTCATAATAGGTAGGGTCTAATAAATTTGATTATTTAGAAGTATGATGTAACAATTAAAGAAAGATTGTGCTCATGTACCAAAAAAGAAGAAGGAAAGATTGTGCTCTCCTTCTTTTCCTTTCTCACATCATTTCGCTTTTAATTAGGATAAGGTCTTCTTCTTCTTTTTTGTTTTTTTTGGCGGTCAGTGTCACAACTTATTCCATTATCTTATCCTTTTCTTTCTTTTTTTGGTCAAACGGAAAATTACTCCATTATCTTTACACATCAAGAGTATACCTAAACTTCTTTTTTTTTTTTTTCCCCAATGCTAAGTTGTTGGAGTAGAATTATGGAGTATTAAGTTAGCTTACTACTGAAAAATAAAAAATGATCATCTCGAACTCATGACCCCTTATGAATGAAGAGTACTGCTATATGTACAGAAAATCGCGGACAGAAATTCTACCGACGGCCGCCGGTGGGCCGTCTCCGGCCACCGGCGGCCGTCGGTAGAATTTCTGTCCGCGATTTTCTGTACCGGTATCATTTCTGATGAATGAAACCCCATAAGAATATATAGGCCATTAATTGGCCTAAAGCCTTGGTTCCAGCTATGCCAATTTGATTGGTGTAACTTTCTTTTCTTTTCTTTTTTTCACGGGATTGGTGTAACGTCAAACTTTGACTCATATAGCAAAACAATTTGGCAATTAGAAAAATATGATACCATCCCGCAAAATATTTGTATCGTGCCTTTTGAGATCGATCTACTATGATGTTCCTTTTCGAATTTTGTATGTGAATAGTTATATGGAGTAATTGGGTAACTACATACTAAAAAGTATGGAGACTCACACCCTACCCATCATACTATTAATCACTAGCTAATAAACTTCTGTATGATTGTGAATGTGAACAGAAAAAGGCCGAAGCACGTGTCGGTTATTATTAAATTTAAACAACTGTCTTTCTTTTTATTTAAGCACACATGAGAAGACTAGGGAAACACATATGCCTTTGTGCTTTTTATCCATTTTTTAACACACATTCACACACTTGTTATTGTCAGCTTTTTGGACTAATTTTAGAATTTTTCTTAAAACGAATATACGAAAGAAGAAGAAGCAGCATAAAAGTAGCGCTCCCCACATTGTTTTAGTCTGAGTAAGTTTTTTTTTTTTTAAAAACTAAACTCCTTTCAAAAAAGTACTATAATTTCAAATGAAAACACGTGAATTAGAAAACTTCTTTTCACTGTCGGAAGTGTTAATTTTTTTAAAAGAATATTTTATAATTAGACTTTAAAAGAGGTTGATCATCATCTTTGATTATCCAATGTCGACACATAGAAAGACTACTGACCATGAACACTGAAAAAGAGAGGAGTGCTTAATTCCATATAAAAGATCAAAAGTGTGCGGTCATCACCAAAAGTGTCATGCACTAGTAACGTACACTTCCTGAGAGTGGAAAAGAAGTAGACTTATGATGTGGATTTTTTTTTTTGGGTAAACTACGATCGAGTGGGCATTAAAGAGTAGTTCACATTTATTGGGTACTTCAATCCCTTGAACAATTTCAGCCATCTGCATGCCCTTTGACAAGTTTTTAATTTGTTCCAACGGAGCCTCTCGCGGAGAACATAAAATTTATTATCTATAGATCCGTAGGTGAAGTACAAATTACATTAATCATGTTTGGGTGGCTTACGTATGGGATTCAATGATAAAGTTTAATTCTCTCTCTCTCTCTCTCTCTCTCTCTCTCTCTCTCACGCACACACATGTACAACCTGGTGGTACGTTGAGGTATGGATTGAGGACGTGAGGGAATTGACTCAGGCGAAGACTCGATCAAGTACTACATGTGATAAGACCACTCAACGTCTAGCTCTTATACCATTTTAGTTTTGTCTGGAGGATTCCAACTTAAAATCAATTGACTGAAGTAAGACCACTGAAGATTTAAGTCTGATATCATGTTAATTAGTTTGGAGGGGTCCAACCTAGATCTAATTGGCCATGTGTAAAGTAGGTTCTAGATTATACTAGCGAAATTTGGGCGGCTTGAATGATCAGCAATATGAGATAATGTCTATGCGATAATTAAACAAAAATATTTCTCAAACAAGTGTTATAATTAGTTTCATATAGTATATTGAATGAACAAGTTTCTAAATGTTGTTTTTTTTAAGGAAAAATTCTAAATATTATTGCCAAGTAAACTCTCCCCAATCATGGCCAGAGAGAGAGAGAGAGAAAGAGAGAGAGAGAGAGAGAGAGAGAGATCAAGTGCAAATCATTGGTCAGTTTGAAGATGGGGGTTGGATCCCTATTATCAGAAACCACAGGGGAACGAGGATGAACAGGGAGAGGAGTCAGGAAACATTCACTTTGTTTGTTGACAATATCCCTGAGCACAATGACCAGACTTGGTTAAAGAGGACCTTCAACAAGTTTGGGGAAGTTAAGGATGCGTTTATACCACGGAAAAAAAGCAAGCGCACAGGCAATAAGTTCGGCTTCATCAGGTATAATTGCTACTCGGCAACAACCATGGCCATCTCTCGTATGAATGGAGTTTGGGTGGAAAACGAGAGGCTTTTTGTTAAAGAAGCTAGTTTTGGGTTCACCGAAGAGAAGAACAGGGCCAAGCCAGTCAGGTGTCCATCTCTGGCAAAAACTGGTTTCACTCAAGAGGTGAATCCGATCAAGAGAAGTGGTATAGAGCTGGGTCCGGGGAACAATGAGCCTGCTGGGATTAACAGATCCTTTGCCCAAGCTCTAAAAGGTGAGTCCTCGAAAACACGGGCCGATCAGATGACTAAACTCATGCTCAAACCGAGTGGAATTGGAGGGCTTCATAGGAGTGCCGTTGCAGTGATGCAAAGAGTTGTGTCCATGAAGACATTGAGTGTGAGCTTCAGTTTTCAAGCTGATAGGGTGGCTCAGTTTCGTTCTTTAGGAGGAAGAGCTGTTTTGATTACTTTCCAGAACCAAGAGGTTAGGGATGAACTATTGCAAAGTCAATGGATGAAGATATGGTTTTCCAGTGTGAAACCATGGAGGGGGGAACCAGCTAGCTTAGAGAGATTTGCTTGGCTAAGCTGCAGAGGGGTCCCGTTAAATGTTTGGAATGCATCAACTTTTAAAGGGATAGCCGAGATGTGGGGTTCCTTTATTATGATAGAAGAATCAACTCTCCGAGAATTCTCATTTGCGGAAGGAAAAGTATTGATAGCTACGGAGGAATCTGGTCCCATTCGAAAATGGATTCAAGTGGAAGTTCAAGGAGTAAATTATGATGTTAAGATTCACGAATCTTCTTCTTTTGTTAATCCTGATGAAGTTAAAGCATCATACCCTCAAGCTTCGGAAAGAGATGATGGAGGTACAGCTATGGAGTTGGGATCTAGAGATGTCTGTTTCAGCAGTGAGAAGAAAGAAGGTGATGACGTGGCGTTTAAAATTGTATCCAATAGAAATCGAGTGGTTGGTGAAGGTGGGGTCTTGTCCTCTGGGAAAGCTGTTGGACGCGGCGGGGGCTCAAAGCACTGTGAGGCAGGTGAGCATTTAATGCCTGTCATTGCTTGTAACCAAGAAAGTTCGGAGATTTTTGAATCTAGAGTGGAGGACTCAATCGATTTTGTAGAAAAGGGAGGGACTGAGGTGGACTTTGTGGCCCATAGCCCTCTTTTATCTGTAGAGGCGTTTTTGGCCCAAGATAAGATAGTGGATCTTGCAAATGACATTGGGCCCATTAATCCCTTTGTTCCCGAGACAAGAATGGGGCCTTTTTTACCCGATAGGTCTACTCCCAGTGTTGGCTGTGGGGAGACTCCACTTGGGAGCTCTGTTCATCTGAGGGATATCGATTTAGGGTCTCCAGCTGGGAGCTCTGTTCAAGTAAAGGGTAACATAACAGGAAGGGATTCCCAACCAGGGCCTCATCCGCAATTGTCAGTGCTAGCTGAAGCTGAGGGAAAGATGGGGGATTGTGGACTTGGAGGCCCATTCGAGATGGTTAGAATGTCTCAGCTTCCCACTATTAATTTGATGGTGGACCTCAATGATGCTGGGTGTAGAAGAAGGAGACGCAGACAACTCTCTAGCCTGATGAGTATTAGAGAGGAGGCGGATGCAAATCCAGATCAGGAGGACTCAATTTCATCCTTCTCCCCGGATGGACCAGCTCAAAGCAATCCAGCCGTGCTTCAGGAAATCAGAGCTACTATGGCTATTGGCAGTCAATTAGGTATTCTCTTTCGCCCTAATGATGATGTGATTCTTGGTAAAATGATAGAAATTGAGGCGCAGGAATACTCGGCCCTGCTGGAGAAGGAAGCTAGAGGATAGTTGTAGTATCCCTTGGTGCTTGGCTTTCGGATTGTTTATAATGCAGATTTTATCTTGGAACATTAGGGGTCTGGGAAGTGTTGTTAAAAAGCGTTTTGTGTCAAAGCTCATTAAAAAACGGAAGCCAGATATGATCTTTATTCAGGAGTCTAAATTGGAGTGCATGGACAGATTTACTATCCAAAAATTATGGGGAAATGGGGATTTCGATTTTGCGGTGTCTAATGCCATCGATTCTTCTGGTGGTCTGCTGTCCATTTGGAATAGAAACTTTTTCAAAGCTGATAATATCATCTCCCATAGGTCATTCATTGTTTTGCATGGTGTAATCAATAATTCTTTTCCCTGTTGTTTGGCTAATATTTATGCTCCGAATGAGGTGGGAGACAGGAGAGTCCTGTGGGATGAACTTCTTGGTTTAAAGGGGAATTCCTCTGTTCCGTGGTGTATAGGGGGTGACTTTAACGAAATTTCTTCTATCAGTGAAAGGAAAGGGTGCCAACGATTGGAGAGAGGAATGAAGGAGTTTCTAGAATTCTTTAACTCCATGGAGCTTCTTGACATTCCGATGATTGGAAGGAAGTTCACGTGGACGAATTACCAAGATCATGCCATTTTGAGTCGGCTGGACAGATTTTTGATTTCTCAACAGTGGCTGGATAGTTTCAAGCTTCTTCAATGGGGGCTTCACCGGCCTATCTCTGATCATTGCCCCATTCTGCTCTCTGATGACAGCAGAGATTGGGGGCCCAGACCTTTTAAATTCATGGATATCTGGCTCTCAAACCCAAAATGTATGATTATTGCTAAGGAAACATGGGAGAATACGCAGGTGCATGGATGGGCTGGGTATATTATTCTGCAAAAATTGAGAGCCATCAAAGATAACCTGAAGGTGTGGAACAAGGAGGAATTTGGTGACGTCAACATTGCGATGCAAGATAAGGAAGCGGAACTTCATCAATTCGACCTTTTAATGGAAGAGAAAAGTCTTAACTCGGAGGAGATAGCGTTGAGATGCAAGGCTAGAACTGAATTGTGCAGACTCTCTCGCCTGTCTGAAACCTTGTGGAGACAAAAATCGAGACTTAACTGGATGAAATTGGGGGATAAAAACACAAGGTACTTCCAAGCTATTGCTAATAATAGGTATCGGAGGAATATGGTTGGTTCAATAAAGGTGAATGACATGGTACTTGAAGACCCCATGGAGATTAAGGCAGCGGCCGTGGATCACTTTACCAACAATTTTAAAGAAGAGAACAACCTGAGGCCAGTGTTGGGGGGAGCTTTCCGTAGGGTTCTTTCTCTAACCACTTCGATCCACCTAGAGAGATCTTTTGAGGAGGGGGAAATCCTTGCAGCGCTGAAGGATTGCAACAGTAGCAAGGCTCCGGGCCCAGATGGATTCAACTTTTCGTTTGTTAAGAAAGGTTGGGATTTTATGAAGGCACTGCTACTGCAATTTTTTTCAGAATTCCATTCTAATTGCAGGCTCACGAGAGGTATCAACTCGACTTTTGTAACATTAATTCCGAAGTTAGATTGCCCCAGGTCTTTCAAAGATTTTCGGCCTATTAGCATGGTGGGTTGCATTTATAAGGTGCTGGCTAAAGTCCTAGCCAATAGACTGAAAAATCAATTACCTCCTCTGATTGGTGAATCTCAGGCAGCCTTTATTAAGGGCAAACAAATATTGGATGGTGTTCTGATTGCAAACGAGGTGATTCATTGCTGGAAGAATAGTTCTCAAGGGGGCTTGATCTTGAAAATTGACTTTGAAAGAGCCTATGATTGCGTTAATTGGGGATTCGTCTTAGACTTAAAAGCTAAATTGGGCTTCGGGGAGAAATGGTGTGCTTGGATTAAGGAGTGTTTGTCCTCGGTATCCATGTCCGTCTTGATAAACGGTTCTGCATCTAACGAATTCCAAATTCAGAAGGGTCTTAGACAGGGGGATCCACTATCTCCATTTCTTTTCAATCTAGTGGTTGAAGGGCTAAATCTTCTGCTAGAAAGAGCGAAAGATCAGAACCTTATCAAAGGAGCAAGAATTGGTCCGATTGGATCAAATGGAGTTTCGGTATCTCACCTTCAGTTTGCTGACGACACTATTATTTTCTGTAATAAAGATCGGGAGGAGTTGGTTATCATTAAAAGAATTCTGCGCTGTTTTCAACTTTTGTCTGGATTGAAGATTAATTTCTCCAAAAGTTCTTTGTGCGGGGTAAAAGTGAGTCACCAAGTTGTTTCCTCCCTTGCTATGATTATGGGTTGTAAAATTGATCAGTTGCCAATCAAGTACCTGGGGCTTCCATTAGGGGCTAATCCGAACAGAGTGATAACATGGGATCCAGTGGTCCAGCGAATGGAAAAGAGGCTGACAGTTTGGCGTAGGAGTTTTAACTCGTCTGGGGGTAGACTTACTCTAATGAATTCATCCCTTAGTAGTCTTCCCATTTACTTCATGTCCTTGTTCAAAATGCCGATGTCTGTCGCGAAGGTGATCGCAAAGATTCAAAGAAAATTTTTTTGGGGCGATACAGTGGAAAGGAGGAAAATTCATTTGGTTAAATGGGAGGTGATCTCGAAAAAAAAGTAGTATGGAGGGTTGGGGGTAAAGAATTTGATGATCCAAAATCTAGCCCTTTTAGCTAAATGGTGGTGGAGATTTTATAAGGACAATGACTCTCTATGGGTGAAGGTGATCAAAAGCAAATACAACTTGGAGCAAAGCTGTTGGTTACCTCGCTTGCCATCCTCAGGTAAGGCCTCGAACATTTGGAAGGACATATGTTCGATAGGGGAACCCTCCTCAAGTATCGGGTCAATTATTCAGGAAGGTTTCCGGTTAGTGGTTCACTCTGGGCAGAAGATTTTGTTTTGGAACCAGGTTTGGTTAGGGGACACGACTCTTAAAGAGGAGTTCCCTCGCCTCTACCTTATTTCTACTCAAAAAGAGAAGGTGGTTGGAGATTTATGTGATACAAGTAGTGATGGTAGGTGGAATATGCTTTTCCAGAGGAGGCTAAGGGATTGGGAAGTTCGTCAGGTCGAAGACTTGCTTATGAGGTTACAGCGTGTGACTTTGGATTTGTCCAAAAACGATGCACTGAGTTGGAGATGGGCGACTGACAATTGCTTTTCGGTAAAATCTGTTTACAATAGATGGGAGCAGCTAAATTTCGAAACCAACCGGGTGATGAGTTCGATTTGGACTAGCATTAGCCCCCCCAAAGTGGAAATTTTTTCGTGGCAAGCTCTTCAGAATAGAGCGGCTACGAGATCGGTTCTCCTACAAAGAGACTTAATTTCGGATGGTCAATCGATTTTGTGCCCCTTCTGTTCAGTGCATCTCGAAACTCCGGAACATCTTTTCCTTCATTGTCAATTTTCTTGGGATGTTTGGTCGTTGTTGATAGACTGGTGGCATAATTGTTGGGTGTGCCCTGGCTCTCTGATTGATTTATTCACATGGTGGATAGGTAGTGGTTTCAAAAATCTTGAGAAATATTTGTGGGAAACGACTTTCCATGCTGCAATTTGGTCCGTTTGGTTGGCTCGGAATGAGATTGTTTTCAACAATGCGTCCTGGCGAGTGGAGGATCTTGGGGAGCTAATTAAAACTAGGGTACCAATGTGGGTCAAGGTGAAGTTCGATATTAAGGTGCACTCGGTGGAAGATTTCAAGGGCTATATTGATGGAATGAGAAAGGAGAAAGTGTAGCTAGTGAAACTTGCAATGAGGATGGGGGCGATCCAATTTTCTGTTGGACGGTCCTCTATTTTTTTCCTGTTTTCCCGCTTTGTTGTCCTCTCTCAGTAAGCGTGTGTGCTTAGTGAGTTTCTCTCTCGATGTACCCTTTTCGAGCCAATAAAATTTTCTTTGCTGAGCAAAAAAAAAAATATTATTACCAAGTATATTTATAAAATGATCGATCGGAATCATTAGAATGTGAAGTCCTATAATATTCAACATTGTCACCAAAATTAGAAATCATGAGATATCGACAAATATGTAACCAAACGACATTTAACATGCCTGAATGCATTAAAGTCTATCGTTAATTGTGGTACGACATATTTTAGTCTTGCTACAAAATGTTTGGATTAATTTATTTTGGTACGACACATTGTGGTTAGCAAATGTCAATTTATGGTGTCGTCATAAAAGTTATGGTTATATAATTTGTGATCATTTTTTTTGAGAGGGAGAGGGAGAGGGAGAGAGAGTGTGAGAGAAGAGAACAACCGATTACATGCTCAACCCTTTTTTCATTTTATTAATTGATTTAATAAATTGATGGTTCGAATCATTCACTTTTAAATCCGAGAAT
The DNA here is from genome assembly GCA_019656835.1 of Rhododendron ovatum. Taxonomy (NCBI): domain Eukaryota; kingdom Viridiplantae; phylum Streptophyta; class Magnoliopsida; order Ericales; family Ericaceae; genus Rhododendron; species Rhododendron ovatum. The sequence goes on along the minus strand of CM033794.1, from coordinate 6,233,232 downwards.
TTAAAATCATGATATATACGATACACCACTTAACAAAAAATGTGTACGATAGGACTTCCCAAGTTCCAAATACTACCACACGGCGTTTTATTGAAAAAGAAAGGAGTACTTTCCCCATACATAAAGTACGTAGTACTAGTACTTGTCAAAAAAAAAAGTACGTAGTACTAGTAGTAAAAGAATACGGCAGACCCCCGGCCCTTTCTTTCTTTTTTTTTTTGGGTCAAGCGGGAAAATCGACCCGCAGCCCTTTCATCAATGGGGATACTCGGTACAAAGAAATTTTACCCGAAAATGATCCAGAATATACTATTTATGACCATAAATGGTGTATTTGGGGTCATTTCTGGATAAAATTTCTTTGCACATAACATTTCTATTTCATCAAAGACAAAAAAAAAAAAAAAAAAGAAGACGACCAAAGACCAAAAGTGTGGTCGTAATTCCTCTTCTTTTTTTTTTGGCGATCAGTGTCACAACTCTGTTCCAGAACAAAAAATAAACTCTTATTTTTTAAGAAGGCAATTTCAAGCTCAAAAATTATGGGTTTATTAAAATCTAAAAGTATGCAATATGGATCTTGTTTGGAAGATCTCGATGAGATCTTTTATACGATGCAAATGGGGTCTTTTCACTTCAAGAGCTCTACTAAACTTTTTTTTCCCCTAATGCTAAGTTGTTGGAGTAGTATTATGGAGTAGTAAGTTAGCTTACTACTGAAAAATAAAAATTGATTACTGCTCTATCATCTCGAACTCATGAACACATGCGCGCACCCTTATCAATGTCAATGAAATCCAAAAGAATATTAGGCCATTGGCCTAACGCCTTGGTTCCAGCTATGCCAATTTGATTGGTGTAACTTCGAACTTAATTTGACATATATAGCAAAACGATCTTGCAATTAGAAAAACATGATATATATCATCCCGCAAAATATTCCTATCGTGCCTTTTGAGATCGATCTACTGTGATGTGCCTTTTCAAATTTTGTATGTGAATACTTATGTAATTGGGTAACCACATAGTATGGGACGACACTCACACACTACCATCATATATAATACTATTAATTAATTACCGGCAAACTAATTTATATGATTGTGAATGTGAACAGACAAAGACCGAAGCACATGTGTTAGTTATTAAAACATTAATACTAATTTAAAAACATGATGAAGACGAAGAAGAAGTAGCATAAAAGTAGCGCTCCCCACATTCTTTTTGTCTTAGTAAGAGGGTGTTCCGGTTTTTGAAAAAAATAACTTTTTGAAAGAAAAAATGTCATTTCAAGCTCAAAAATTATGTATTTACGTAAATAATTTTTCAACCAATATGGATCTTGTTTTATAGATCTCATTAAGATCTTTTAAATGGTGCAAAAAAAATTAAAAAAATATTTTTCATTTTCTTTATATTTGAGTTTGAAATTACATTCGTTTAAAAAAAAAGAACTTTTTGTAAAAGTGGAACACCCTATAAATTTTTTAATTAAACTCCTTAAACTGTACTAATTTAGAATGAAAACTTGCACGTGAATTAGAAAACTTCTTCTCGATCACTAGCTACCATCATATTAATTAAATTAGACTTAAAGTGGTTGGTTGATCACCCCCTATGAGAATAACTTATTTACCATTGTGCTACGAACACAATGTTTACAGCCAACAAATTAGAGCTTGCCACGTTGTCAAAATGTGAGCACACCAAATTTTTGCAGCACAACCGGAAATAAGTTATTTCCGCTAACTTATTTCCACTTGACAATGTGGCAAGCTCTCATTCGTTAGCTGTAAACATTGTGTTTGCAGCACAATCGGAAATAAGTTATTCTCTGCATGGTATCATCCCTCAAAATACAGTAATTTTTTTTATTTATAATTAGACTTAATTTGAGGTTGATCATCTTTGCTTATCCAATGACTGACAATGACATAGAAAGACTATTGACCATGCACGCTGATCTATATATACTCCTATTAATTTTTGATGAAAAAGAAATGAGGGATACCACTATGGCACAATTCTGGAAATTACGGACTTGTGGAAATTATTGCATTTGGAAAACTCCATAGCGTTTTTGACGGACTTGTGGAAATTATTAGATCTACAACCTAACAAAGCCGGCTATCACACCCAAAATTAGAAGTGACCGGCTATGAATCACAAAACTCAAACTCATAGAACATGCAACCTAAAAAGAAATTTGATTAAAAACCAAGGCAATGAACTAATAAACGGTCAACATTTTCTTTATTAAGAACAACTCCAACCAATTAAGTTCAACAAACAGTATGGGGTACAACCATTCTATGAACTAATTAATATCCAGAGATCCAACAATAATAGAGAGGAGTCGTTATCTGACAATTTTTTCGAATGCGGAAGCGATTTATTAAAATAAAACTAAGATGAGACACCCTAAGGAGGTCGAACAAAAGAAATCCCCGAGAGGCCGCCAGAGTCATTGTCTAAATCCCCAACTTGCCTGAAAGAAAAGTTGAAATAAATCCGTCAGCTGACGAGCTCAGTGAATAGCAAGTATGTATAATAAATAAAGTTGAAAGTGGGGATTAAAATAATTTACCATTAATTGGGCATACGAGGTGTCCAACAGAATAATAAATTAATCAATAAAGGATTTAACCAATGAACATTCTTAGTGGTGATCACAATAATAACTCCATCAATAATGAGAAACCACAATCAAATAATACCATGGCCAAAATAAATCTCAACAAAATTGGATCCAATATCGAACTTAGAGTCACCAGGGTTGGCAGCTCGTGGTACTTTTTTCTAATACGATCCGGTGAAAGAAAGCCGTTGAGCATTAGAGTCACCGGCCTAACACGGTCTTTTTCCCAATGGCCAGTGTCACCAACACGAGAAGGAATAAGTTCCCTGGACTTCCGAATTAAATGTTCCCATTAATATCCACCAAGATCTCACCAAAAAGAATATTATCAATTGATCTCAGAAAAATTATCACATGCCAATTTATAAAACAACTTATAAATAGTTTTGAGTCTCCGAATAACATTCATATAAATTTCTGAAGGAAATATTTTTAAGGGACACATGGATCTTTCGAAAATACATAACATACTTAACTATTCACCTGGAGCCAAAGGTAATCTAACCGAACAACACGAAATGAAGTTAACCTGAACAAAAGAAAATATTACGAAATAATTAACCAATATGAATACTACGTTGGCCAAGTACTAACTAGGAAATAATCTATCAATGAATTACCCAATCCCCAATCTAGCTAACTAATTCAGTACCAAACCGAAACTATAAAACCGAAACTTTAATTTTCAATTCCAACAATATGCCTCCCATGCAGCCACCTATTTCTCTTCCAAAAATCAATTTGTCCACACACCACATGTACGTATAACACACAATCATGGCCCAAGGCCATTTGGTTCCCTTCCCCACTGTGAATAACCAAATTCATAGCCCCACACTTGGCCATTATTTCCAACGCCACACAACACTCGATCGACCACGATCTCACCCATTTTACACAGATCATGACAGCACATGCATGCCTCCACCCAACTCACAACGTACGATTACGGAGCCACGAACACACTCTCTCTCCCAATACACTCACAACTACTAATAAAATCCACTATATAAATTCCATACCAATGCTCAATTCATGAACCCAGTGTTTTCTTAAAAGAGGAGACAAAGAGAGACGAAGAACATAATTACCTCAAGTGAACCCAGCGGAAATCTCCTCCGGTTGCAGCAGCTCTCTCTCTCAAAAGTTTTCTCAATCTCTTATCTCAAACATTCTCTCCAAATAAAAACCCTACACGGTAAAAATAACTCCCAACTTTGTAAAACTACCCACTACTCCCTATACTATAGCTATATAGCCAACTAACATATTCTAAATAAGATTGGCTAACCACATAATTTAATAATTAGACTTGTGCCCTCATAACCACAATAGCGCCGACAAAAATTATATATCAAACATCTCTTTAAAAAAATAATTATTAGGGCCCACACCATAAAACCCAATTCTCACCACGGAAAATATAAATATTAGTAAAAGAAAAGGTAGGACGTAACACCTGCAGCCTCTATGGCACAATTCTGGAAATTACAAGATCACCTCCATCTCGCCCGCCCTTTCAAAACTCAATTTCGTGGGTCTGACAGGAGTTACAAAATATAGATTTGAACTGTTTATTTTATGACACAGCAAAAAAAAGAATCTCAATAAAAAGTAGCTTTGTAGTACGTATATGGATAGGCAGGGCCGGCCCAACCCCAAGGCCCAAGAGGCCTGGGCCTTGGGCATCCAAAAAATGTTCAATTTTTGGGGCACTCTAATTTGTTTTGTATTTAGGTTTGACTAGGACTCTTTTTTAGCCCAATACCATAAAAAATGCCCATCCAACATGCAAATAAAGGCCCAACATGCAAATAAAGGCCCAAAAACCTAGATGACCCAAAAACTCGGTGGCAATTTTGTAAATCAGATAACTAATTGGTCCATTTTCGAAAAAAAAGAAAACCAAAGCTCTAGGCCTCTGACACGTTTTTTCCAAGAGAATAATTATGTCCAGCCGGCTCACATGGAAAACCCTCTCTTCCGCCCCACCAATCAATAGGTGACAGCTCAGCTAATGCCTTTGGTTGCCTTGGAAAAACACGTGCACAGCTATTACTACTGTGGTAAAAAGAACATACTCCATAGTAAACTATGATTGGTTTGGTAGGTTTTGATTAAAAAGTTAGGACTGACTTATTATTTTTTCTATTCAATTTATTTTTTTATATTTATTAGTTTTACATTAAACTTTTGGAACTTATTGATTTATCTTAACGAGAGAGATTGAAAAAGTAAAAAAAAATTGATCAAAATTCATAATTTTTTTTATAAAATACAAAAATAAGTAAAAAATACAGCTTTTTGACTTATATTTTGTATTTTTTTTAAAATTACGAGTTTAGATCCAAATTTTATGTTTTTTAATTCATCTCACTGAAACAAATCAATAAGTCACAAAAATATGACGCGAAACTCACAAATACGAAAAAAAAAATTGAATGAAGACAAAAAGAAAGTCGTTACATTTTAATAATCCCACCATCCCAGCAGTATATTGTTCTGACAAAATTGGTATGGGTACACCACTTGTACACCTCCTTGTATGAGACCTATTTTGAGGGCCCACACAAATATTGTGAACCTTGCAATTTGTTCACAACATTTTTTGAAGGGTTCCTATAAAAATCAATTCACTCAAACATCGGTAAGTGCTTGATCTATACGATATTTTTTTGGTCTATACAAGTAGAGACAAAAAAAAACGCAAAGATCAAGTACTTACTGATAGCTGGCTGAAATGATTTTTCCTGGAAACCTTTCAAAAAATATTTTGAACAAATTAAACAACTCAGATTATTTGCGTGAGATCTTGAAGACTTTGTATTTTGTAATCGTATGTAGTAATAATTAGTAGAAATTTTATATTGGTTTAGCTTTCTCGTATTTTGATCGTTGCCGTAAAAATTGTTGTGTATTAGGGGCACATTTTTTTAAATTTCGCCTTGGGCACTCAAAACCCTTGGGCCGGCCCTGTGGATAGGAAACAAAACTTCTCATTTTGTTTTCAGGCAAATGTGATTTTAGACATAATTCGATGTGATTTTAGACATAACGTATTTTGAACGGTTGAGATGCGCCCACGGGCATCACGTGTCCATGCCCACCCAATACTGAAAAATTTCTCCTTGTGCGCTTAGGGCTTGGCAACAGTTAACAACCCTGCAAGCGGATCGGCCTGACTTGCTCAGTTAGCAATGTACCAACTCTTGCACTAGATGCAAAATTTTCACTTTGTTTGTTAAGTCAGTTAATTTCTGAGCAAATGAACTCCTTAACCCTTAGCACTAGAGATGCCCTAATAAACTTATGATGTGGATTTTTTATTTTTGGTAAAAGAACAAGCGCATTAATAAAGAAAATTAAGAGTTCACATTTATTGGGTAGGCCCCGTTCCGGTAACTAAAATAGATACTTATGTTTTCAAATTAAATGTGATATATCGTGAGAGAATGACTTTTTCGTAAAACATAAAATAAATTAATAACTACTTAAAAAAAAAGAAACTAATAGCAGAATGCGGCTTAATCCCTCCGGAGTTATATCTGGAAAAAGATATTAGTAGTGGAACGCAAGTTGGAACAGATACAGGAGTATAATGCTGTACTATTTCTACTTTTAAATCTTTTTCGCACCTGAAAAATTAGTTAAGCTACAAGTATGCAGTCCGGCAAAATAACAAATTAAATTAAATTTAACGTAGTCAACATGCTAGATCATTCATACGGGACCTTAATTATAACTTACAAGAAGGATCACATTTGCATATCTAGGAAAACTTTATTACGGCTGTTACCGTGAATAGTTTTTTACGGAGGTGAATCGTGCGTATCTGTTTCAGCTTTGGATGGTTCAGATTTAAATAAAACTTCTTTGGAGAAGAGTTACCGAGATCGCGTGACTCCGTAATTAAGGAAATCACAAAGCCTCCGTAAATAAGTCAATCTCATCTAGTATATGAGTAACTAACGGGGGATTGAGGGTGCAACCTGGTTACCACTCACCAGCAAGCCTTGTTTGGTTTTCAGCCCACCAAGCCTCGCTGTTTGAACAACTTCACCCATCTCCCTGTGAGAAGTTTTTTGTTCCAAGGAGTATCTTTTAGCTATCTATAGATAGGCGAAGTATCTTTTAGCTGGATTACCTTAATCAAGTTTGAGTGACTTACATGAGCGATGCAAGGATAAAGTTTAATGCTCTCTCTCTCATGCACAACTTGGTGGTGAGTTGAGGTATGAATTGAGGAGCTGAGGTAATTCACTCAGGGGAAGACTCGACTACATGTGGTGAGACCACTCATCATCTAGCTCTGATACCATTTTAGTTTTGTTGAAGGGTTCTAACCTAAAATCAAATGACTGAAGTAAGGCCACTCAAGATCTAGGTCTAATATCATGATATCAAGCTTGTTCGGCTGAAGTAAAGTAGGTTCGAGATTATATTAAAGAAATATATATGGGTAGCTTAAGTCAGCAATATGAGATAATGTCAAGGCAATAAAAACAAATTATTTCTCAAACAAGTGTAATAATTGCAGTTGTGCTTACGGGACACACCTTTAAGCTTAAATTCGTGTCATGTTGACACGACTTCAATGTGAAGTCGTGGTAAAACACACACGAATGCGCTTTTCTTCTAGGTCCACTTCAGTTGGCCTAAAATCTCCTTTTGATCACCCACCTTTTTAATTTCCATCCGCTAAAGTATTAGGAGTAGAACTGTTGCAAAATCGATGCCTTGCTCAAGGTATGGTTATGATAATGCTCTCTCTTCTTGCCTTATTTGTGAAGCTTATTAGATGTGCACTTTTATTTTTGGAAGAGTAAGAAATTCATTAATAACAACAGGGAGAGATTAAGTGTTAAAAAGACACATCTTGTTCTTGTAACACAGGTAGTATTGTACTGGTTGATGAACTTTTAAAAAAAAATTAAGCATCAAGTGTGGGCTTTGAGCATTGTCCCCCCAGCAATACCATTGATGTCACACACCTTCATCCAACATGTGAAATCATATTTCAGAACCCCAATCGACATCAAGGGAAAATATGTTTTGGGAACAAGCTAGCTAGGAAAGCTAGTCATTCTTTTTATTTGCATTACGGAAACATGGCTTCATCTGAACTTGTATGTTTGTAACCACGACTTCAGCTATAACAGTAAACATAAGCTCGGATTAAAAAGAAGAAGAAGAAGAAGAAGGTAAACATAAGTTGCATTACCATGGCTCAAACTTAAAGCTTAAAGGTCTATCTCCGGACCAGAACCCAACTTCAACAGCATTCGTTTGAAAATTATTAAGTTTAAAAAGACTCAATTCGGAGATTTGAAGCTCAGGATCAAGGTACTCTAGTCAGTTGCTCTGAGTACCGTATATTCGATTATGATGTCTAATTGATTATAATTATAAGTTTAAAATGGTGTGTATTGAAAATTTTTCCGTGGAGTAGTCTAGTAACCATTGTTTAATTAGTGCGCCAAAAAAGTCTTTAGGTACACAATAATTCAAATGCAGCCCCTCACATACATGTGGGCTCCACATATATGCGAGGGTAGCATGTGAGCCTCACATATATGTGATGGGTTGTGAATGATGTTGTATTTGAATTATTGTGTATATAGCATTATTTAGTGCCCAATGTAAATTGACGGAACAAAAATGATAGGATCCATAGCACTATCCATGAAATAATCTGGACAGTCCAGATTCACTGACCTGGTCTCACTTCGTCCAAATTGTCGGTAGTTGGGTAGCCAGGGCTTTCTTTTTTTTCTTTTTTTTATTCATGCTCCCACTAATTAGGATTTCCCTTTTTCTTTTGGTAATGTTCTTTACTATCCCTTTTTCAAAACCGTTTTTTTCTTTTTTGGGTCTTCTTGTGATTTTTATTACTAAAACGTTGACCTTTCAAGTATGAAAGAGTATACAAATAAAAGATTAATTACTTAAATTTACATCAAAATAAGATAAAAAAGAAGTGTAATTATAAAAAAGAAAAATGTGAAAATCAATTACCTTTTATTTTTCTTTTGACAATGCATCAGCTGCTTTATGGATTAAGGGACCTCTAATGAGTGGGACACAACCGACTTTAAATGAAATGTAAAACGAAATGCAAGAGGAGGAAAATGAAGACTGAGCCCATTACTTGTGGAGGGATTCAAATATGGTCCTTCGACATGGTCACCATAATATTATTGGATTGAAAATAAGTACCAAATAAGTTATGCGAAATGATTTAGTAAAAAAATATTAATTATAAAAGACAAAGACCAAATGGGAGTCGTCCACTCAACCTTTCCATACAAACACTTGAAATCTTGGACGGATGAAAGGCCTGAGAAAATGTCTGTCATATCACCTTTGTCAAAAAGGAGATTAGGAGATCAACTTTACGTCTTTTCCAGAAATTCTTTCTTGTTCATCTGCTTTTATAACTTTATTCATCTTGCTCTATCATTTCTAACAATAATTGGGAATTGTCATTTTAACTCATGTTTTCCACTCTTATTACTATTCTTATTCTTCATTAGGTAGTCTTAAAAGTCACTCTAATATGAAGTCATGGAGTCGTCCTTGTGTTTTTGTCGCTCTATTAACATATTGTTTCTACAATTTATTCAACTTCCTCTATGTTGAATATTAGACGTTATTTCACCGATTATTAGTTTCATATTAGATTCTTTTATTACCGCACAGGTCATGTTTCAAGCGGTCTTGCGAGCCAAATCCCTGTCAAGCTCAGATCTGTTTCTCAATCGATTCATGTCTATCAATAATGGCCAACTCCACATTCAGATAGTGTTTTAGATATATTTCACGTCATTAATTTGTTAATTACTAAGAGTGTCTAGACTAGCTTATATGCATATTAACTTTTCTCTCGAGAACCAATTCTACTGTCCAGTAACCATTTCCTTATATACCACATAACTTTCCTCTAAGTTCCCGATGTGGGACAATACAATAAGGTTTCACTTTTTCAATCTACTTGAATTTTGTTATGGGTATAGTACTCGTCAAATTCTAGAATATCAACTGTTCGGATCCGAATTTTGGTACATGGGATGAATTGGTTAAATTAAAGGAAAAAGATCAATGAAGAAGTTGAGGGTATATTGAGCTTTTTTCATCTTTTCCGTTAGGAGATTTAGCATTTTTTTCCGTTAATTGGGTGCATTTGCTCCGTTTTCACAAACCACAGAGGGTGCAAATGCACAAAATTAAACTTGAAGAGGTGTATCCGCGCATGACCCAAACCACAAAGGGTATTAAAGATTATTTTTAATAAACTTGCAGATGCACCTAATATTGGAACACAGACCGTTGATCTTGTCAATTAACGGTTGCGATGTATTTTTGATCTTTGACTAGTAATAAATATCTTTTACCGGTAAAAGATTTTTTTTTTTAAATCTGAACCGTTGATTGATTGGGTGGGGTTGTGGTGTAAGAGCATCTCCAACCCTTTAGGATGTCAATTTTTGTTTGAAAGTTGATGTGGCATTTCGACATTTCCAATTTGACATCAAAATCTCCTCTCCAACCCTTATATCAAATTCTATCTATTTGACATCAAATTATTTCTCTTCAACGCTTATGTCAAAATACAAATGGTCATTTTTTGAAATTTGGCATGGAGGAGGGTGGCTGTCAAAGTTGGCATGAGAAGGCTTGCCTTCAAATCCACGTGTATTTGGCATCAAAGAAGACTGTTAGGTTGGATAGAATTTTGATGTCAATTTTTACCGTTAAGATGTCTACGTAAGAATGGACATCTCCCATTGAAGATACTCTAAGCACAGTAGAGCATCTAGCGGACTGCTACACCATTCAATGACCATGTTTTGGAGAAAAAAATGGTGCTTTTCAATTTTGCTGCTAAGGCAGTGTTTTTGGGAGGCAATGAGTCAACATAGAACACTTGTTATTTATTGTTGATTTTGTGGGGCTCATTACTAGTCTTTTAAAATGATTCAAATCATAAGTTATTCTTAAAATATTTTTTTATGGGTTCTTGAAAAAAATTAGCTTAATCCAATATCGTTAGGGCTGTTTTAGAATTCGTAGGACGCCCAAGAATTTTGAAACACTCTACGAACTTTGAAATAGCCTTATCGATATGATCAGATTTTGTTAATTTTTTTCAAGAACCCATAAAAAAATATTTTAAGAATAACTTGTGATTTGAATATTTTTGTAGGACTCGTAGTGGACCCCATAAAATCAACAATAAATAACAAGTGTTCTATGTCAACTCATTGCCTTCCCAAACACTGCCTTAGCAGCAAAATTGAAAAGCACAATTTTCCCCCAAAACGAGGTTATTGAATGACATAGCAGGCTGCTGCTGTGCCCCTAGATCTTTGATGACATCGATGGCTATATGTCGCCCTACACGTGCACTACACGGGATGCACTACAACACTCCGTTGGGGTCAGGGCTTTCTTTTTGACTCATGCTCCCACTAACTAGGATTTTCCTTTTTTCCTTTTTCTTTCTTTTGGTAATTATTTTCACGTTCTTTTCTTCATAACCATTTTTTTTTTTGGCTTTTTGTGATATTTATTAAAATGTCGTCCTTTCTAGTGTGAAAAAGTATATAAATGAAAGGTTAATTTTGTAAATTTACACCAAAAGAGGATAAAAAAGGAAGTGTGTTTATAAAAAAGAAAAGTGTGTAAATCAATTACTTCCTCTGTCCTTTGATAAATGCCCATCTTACTATTTCGGACATTTTAAGAAATTATTTATATTTTCTAATATATATATATATATATTATATGTAATATGGATCTTATTTAATAGATCTCAATTGCTTCTATTAGACAAAGTTTTAAAAATTATAAAAAAGGTATAAATTGAAAGATGTAATTAATTTAAAAATGTTATGAAAAAGTGCAACTGAACACTTATTTAGAGACGGAGTACCTTTTCTTTTTGGTTTGACAGTGCATCCGCTCCTCTATGGAATAAGGGGCCTCTCTAATGAGCGAGGCACAACCGTCATATTGAGACTTTAAATGAAATGTAAAATGAAATGCAAGGGGAGGGAAATGAAGACTGAGGCCATTAGTTGTGGCGGTATTCAAATATGGTCATCATATATGGTCAACATAACATTATTGGATTGTTTACCAAAAATAAAACAATTGACATTACTGGATTGAAAATAAGTATTAATAAGTTTATGCAAAATAATAAAAAGAAATACAAGTTATGAAAGACAAAGACCAAACAAGAGTCGTCCACTCACTTTTTCCATACAAACACATGGAGTCTTGGATGGATGAAAGTTCTGCAAAAATGTCTTTCGTACTAGGGTTTGACTGTGCCTACGGTACTAAGTACTCTGATTAGAATTGCTTGTGCCTATGGCACTTGTTAGCTAGTGGCTCAAACACAAAATCAATTCATTAGTAATAATAACTCTTTAGGATAAAATGATCACGAAAATAAGATTTTCGTACCGGTTTAAACGGATTGAAAATTGAAACAATTAATCTTTAGGATAAAATAATCAGCAAAATAAGATATATTCGCACTGGTTTAAACGGATTGAAAATTGGAACATTTAATTTTGTAATTATTTTTTTAATACTATAATCTCGTCAGTTTTGTATCGAAATGGAGCCCGTAACATTCTTAGGAGAGTTATATATATTAAAAATTTCGTTAAAAGATTAAGTGTTCCAATTTTCAATCCGTTTGAACCGGTGTAAAAATCTTATTTTCCTCATCATTTTATCCTAAAGAGTCGTAATTATTTTTTGACTCTAAAGCTTTCCTATTAGAACCCTAAAATAACTGTAGAACTAAACAAAGTTAAAAGATTTAGATACTAAAATGAAAACCTTAGGCCATCCACTGTGGTATAATCAAAAGCTAATTATTTTTAAAGTTAACAATGTTAGTGCAAAAAATGACTCACAATAGTATAATCAAATTTAGCAACATCCTTAGAAATAATTAAATTTTGGGTTTTGGATAACCAAAACTAATAACCTTTTTCAATAATCAAAATTTCTGAACCCACACCACATAAGTTAATTGATTCCAAAATTTGTATGCGTACATATTTCAATTGGTATTTTCTTTTTCTCTTCTTCGCCTGTTCTATATTTTTTTCACTTCACCCACGAAGTATTGTTTCTCTTTCTTTCTCACCAAAAGTGAAGCTCATATCTTTCATTCATCTACAATTCAATCCATTGTTGCCAGATTAAGGTATTTCACTCTTATTTTCCGTCTATATTTTATTCCTTTTTCGTTCCTCCCTTGTGGTTTTTTTTTTTTTGATCCACATTCTTCCCCTGTGGTTGAGTATATGAAGAATCTTACATTTTTTTCCCAAATTCAAGAATACATACTAAATTTTTTTGGAAGATTTAAGGGAGTGGTGGATTAATTTGTGATATTAGTTTGGTTAGATAAGTTACAAGAATAGGAAAAAAAAGTTTTGGTATTGTTTTGATAGATAACACTACGAAGAACACCATATGTTTGAAACAGAGGGGGAGAGAGTGAAATTGTAATAGACCCCTTATTTTGGTTATAGACTAGAAGTGACCATTGTGGACCTTAACATTGTTGAGCTTAGCAACATCTTAAATGAATAATCAAAAGCTGATGTGTCAACTTTTGATTATCCATTTTGATTATACTACTGTGGATGGCCTTATAATCAAAAATTAATAATGACTTTTAGGATAAAATGATCAGAAAAATAAGATTTTCGCACCTGTTCAAACGGATTGAGAATTGGAACACTTAATCTTTTAACTATTTTTTAATACTATAATCTCGTCAATTTTGTATCGAATTGGCGCTGTAACATTCTGAGGAGAGTAATATATATTAAAAATATAGTAAAAAGATTAAGTATTCTAATTTACAATCCGTTTGAACCGATGCGAAAATCGTACTTTCCTCATCATTTTATCCTAAAGAGTCGTAATTATTTTTTGACTCTAAAGCTTTCCTGTTAAAACCCCATGATAACTGTAGAACCAAACAAAATTAAAAAATTTAGATACTAAAATGAAAGCCTTATAATAAAAAATTAATTGCGACCCTTTTAAATAAAATGATCAGAAAAATAAGATTTTTTCACCGGTTCAAACGGATTGAAAATTGGAACAATTAATCTTTTAACTATTATTTTAATATATAAAAATCTTACAAAAATAGTTAAAAGATTAAGTGTTCCAATTTTCAATTCGTTTGAACTAGTGTGAAGATCTTAATTAACTGATTATTTTATCCCAAAGGGTCGTAATTAATTTTTGATTCTAAAGCCTTTCTATTAGAGCCCTAAGATAACTGTAAAACCAAATATAGTTATAAGATTAAGATAAAATAAAAACCTTATAATAAAAATTAATTACAACCCTTCATGAGAAAATGAAAAGAAAAATAAGATTTTTGCACCGGTTTAAATGGATTGAAAATTGGAACACTTAATCTTTTAACTATTTTTTAATATATAAAATTCTTTGGGATCCGGGTGTTAAATGCACACTATTTTCGAAACATGCCATAAAAACTTTGGCCAAACAATGTAAGTTATTTACGAAGATACCATTGGTTTGTATGTGAAGGGTGGAGAAATCTGGACCGTTGAATTTGTTTATATGGGTAGATAAATTTGTGTCAAGAAGAAATTTGAACCGCTGAGAAAAAATATTCCTAAACGTGTTTTATTAGATAGATTGTCTTTATCAAAAGGAGATTAGGAGAACTTTCCCTTCAAAGAAAACCACTGTCTTGTCCCTCTGCTTTTATAATTGTATTCATCTTGCTCTATTATTTCTAACAATAATTGAGAACGGTCATTTTAACGAATTAAAAAAATTACAAATTAAAAAAAACCCACTATGTCTTGTCCCTCTGCTTTTATAGTTGTATTCACCCGGCTCTATCATTTCCAACAATAATAGAGAACTGTCATTTTAACTCATGTTTTCCATTTTTAGTATTCTTATTCTTCATTGGGTGGTCTTAAAGTTCACTCTAATATAAAGTCATGGAGTCATCATTGTGTTAGAGACTTGATCAGAACCACCAAACTTCATTTTGGATTTGCTTTGTCTATTCTGTTCACGTACTAATCAGTCTCCAGTTAAACAAGATTTTGAATCAGTCTAATGCATTTCGACAAGATTTAAGTTATGGACAAAATCGATTATTGAAATAAGTCCGACAGTGGCAAAAGTGGCTGGAAAACAATAAAATTGTATCCCGGGCAGTTTCTTGGCAAACTGCCGAGAAGCCATGTCCCTCTTCTAGGTGGGACACTACAACCTTCTTGCGACTCTGGAATGTAAATCCCAAGTGATACGCAAGAGGAAGATTGGGCCCATTAATTGATATAAACACTGTCACATTAGATGATACTCATATATGATTATTAGATTTTGTTATCGGAGCATTTTTGAATTAAAAAACAATTAATTGTTGACAAATAATCTGAAATGATTAAAAATAAAACAACGTAGAAATTATGAAAGACGAGGAGTCGTCCACTCACCCTTTCCATATAAAACTGCAAATCTTGGAAGGATGAGTGGTTTGCGATAATGCATGTTTTATATTGTCTTTATCAAAAAGAGATTAGATATCCAACTTTATGTCTTCTTTTCCCTTCAAAACAACATCATTTCCTCTGCTTTTTGTCATATTCATCTTTCACTGTGTCATTTCTAATAAGGAGAAATCTACAATACACACCCCTTTAAGGTGCATATCATATGCACATATTGAGTGGTCCATATTGTGCCACCTCATTAAAAATTACCTGCCGAACCGGTCATTCATAACATTTTAGGTCTATCGTAACTTTTATACCAAAAATTCGTAACTTTTGATTCGTAACATTTTTCTTACAAATCATAACCTTTTAGTGCATATCGTAACTTTTATGAATGAATCGTAACTTTTTAACAACAGATTCATAACATTGTTAGAATCATAACATTTTTGTGTGTTTCATAATTTATAAAAAAAATCGTAACATTTTCAGTTCATAACATTTTCACTACGGAATCGTAACATTTTATAGTCCATTTCATAACTTTTCTATAATCAATTGTGCAATCGATTACTTAATTAATTTTTTTTGAACGGTAGTTAATCAAATATGTAATCTATTATGTGAATGTTCAATTCCATAATCGATTAGACTTTATAATTAATTTTTCAATTGATTAGATATTATAATAAATATATAGTAATTGATTACATATTCGATTAGACATCATAATTGAATATGTAATCAATTCTATTATGTTCAATTATGTAATTGATTAGACAATATAATCAATTTTGTAATTGAATTGAGTATGATTGGATAACAATGTGAAGTCAATTACTCAATCGATTTGCTAATTGATGGGCCTCAGTAAGTCCTCGAATCAATTGCGAAATAAGTTAAAAACAACATTGCAATAGATTTAAAAATCAATTGTTCTGAATAACACAAATAATTGATTACATGATAGATTATATTTCTATGCGGTTTCAATTACATAATTGATTGATATTGATAACACTTGTAATCGATTACATTATCAGATACGAGTATTAGTTTTTTATAATTCGGATGCTTACACTAATTCACAAAATACTAGTAGTACGTCTATTGACCAAAAAATAAATAGCACGTCCTAAATATTGTTGTCTTTTACACGTAACCTAAAATGTATTGGTAAATTTATCTCGTCACTATCACTTTCTTGATACCCATTAACTTTTTTGTTCGTATTTCCTACTTATTAATACAGATGATCGACTTCGCTATTCTTTTTAGTTGGACTATTTATGTGAAAATTGACTATGCAATTAAAGATATTGTGAAAAATATTAAACATCATAATATTTTAAAAATAAAAATAAAAAAATGACTACAAATATAAAACACTTTAAAAATCCTGTAAAAAATGCCTTGACTTTTTATTACATTATGATAATGATAGTATCTTTTTCCTTTAGTAATTATCGAGAACCTATTTGAATGAAGTAAATTATTTCCACTTGAAATAATTTTAGCTTCAAAGTTTTTAAAAAATAAAATTATTATTTTTAACATAAATTAACTATCAAAAATAAAATTAGGCTGGTTTCATCAAAGGAAAAGAAAGATATACGCTGGTTGGGAAGAAAGTGAGGGGTGGTATTTTCGTTCCATTTTGGTTAATTCACAGGGTTTACCTGTAGTACTGGTAACAGATTTTTTGTTAGTAACCTATCGTAACATTTTAAAGAGTTCAGATCAATTTTCAAGCATCTAATGGTAATTAAAGATGGTGCATATGATACGCACCCAAATAAAAGGTGTGTATTGTAGCACTTCTCTTCTAATAATGATAGTGAATTGTTGTTCTCACTATTCTTATTCTTCATTGGGTGGTCTTAAAGTTCACTCCACTAAAAATTTCGGGAGCCGTGTTGGAGGAGAAATTTTTGGGTGGGCATTGCTGATGTGGTACCGGTGCAGCACATTCGGGCCATTTGAAAATGCATCTGGCGGTCCAGACGCAAATATACCGAACGGATTTTAAGAAAAGGAAAAAGAAAATGAAAAGGCTGTTTCGATATGGACCGTCGGTTGCACAGGTTCAGATGCATTGCACGAATACCACGTGGTACTCGATTTGCAACCAAAAATTTCTCGTGTTAGAGACTTTGTTTTGTTTGTTTGCTGACCTCGGTTCTCCAAGTCATTCGGCTCGTTTTATGTAGTTTAGACTTCACCTGTTATATATAGTACTAGTTTCATGTAAGATTTCATTTATTTGTTAACCTCCTCCAGCCTTGGGATTGGACTAACAATTCCAATGACTTCCTAATCTCTTGTTTGGTAATTCAAAACTACTCCGGACTATGAATCCCATGGGATTAGCAAGACCCGTAACTGAATGTCTGGACTAGTTGGGCACACTATGATTAATTTCAAAAAAATGGGATTAGCAAGAACCCAAATTGGGGGTATTAGCAATGCCCCATTGAGACTTGGTATTTGTAGTCCAATTCCAACCCATTCTCGTTACCAATTTTTTCTATCAATCCAATCTCATCATCTAATCTCAACTCAAACGAAAATGATATTAATAATCTTATCATCTAATCACATCTCAAACAAGCATACTCATTATCAATCTATTTTAATTACCAATCACAATCACAATCCTAATCTCATCTCCTTGCGAATCTTATTCATCTATCACTGTTATCAAACGGGGTCTTAGTATTTTAAGTGGGACAACTAGTCCCACTTTCACAATCCCAATCATTTTGGGGGATTAAGAATCTCATGGGACAACTAATCCTCTCCACAAATGCCGAACCAAACAAGATATTAGGAATCCCCCACTTTCACAATCCCAATCCCCCTTCCAAGAGGGTTATCAAACACGCACTTGGAGACTGACCTTTGATAACACTTAAAAGATGTTTTGAATTGGAGATCTAAAAGGGGATAGAACCATAAGTTCTAAGCCTTAACTACCCGACCAACTACTTGGATTATTCACGTGTGCGATGATTGTTAAAAGACACAGATTTTCAAGTGCACCAAAGTCCATCCGTTTAGTCTAGAGACAAACGTACGCGGTAAATAAAGTGTAAGTTTGATTTACGAAATGCAACTATAATGCTTTTCTAGCCTTTTGTAATTCATCTAGCTATAGCCAATAAACCAACTCATCGTTTTGTAAAGCCCAGATCAGGCTTATATCGTTGAGTTCGATTTTGTTCACCCGGCCTCCCTAAAGGAGAGTTAATATTACCTTCAAATTCATTGGTTGTTTCGAACTTACAAGTGCGGCCTAGTTTAAACTAGGGAGATTTAGTGATCAATCCACTATAGATATTTCATAAGCTAACAAGTCCACTTAATAGTTTCATAAAGCCACAAGTTCATACAATCCAAACCCTAGGATAACCTATGAAAGTGTCTAAGATCCTAAATCCTATGAAAGTGCTTAAATCACTAAAATCATATAATAGGAAAGTGCACCCTGAAACTATATAAAACTGTCTAAACCCTGGGGTTCCGTACGCTAGGGTAATCTATCCTACCATAGTCTATCCTACCCTATTATAAAAAAGTGAACCCTAAGATCTTATGAAAGTGTCTAAACCCTACGGTACCCTACCTTACTCTTTGGTACCCTAAAATGGACTTGAGATCTTACAAAATTAATAGCTAAACTTGTGGGTTTATGAAGTTCATATAATGGACCTAAGATTAATTATTTATTTTTTATATTATGAATGAATTACAAAATACAAATCACATGACACTACATCAATTGTTAGAGCCTAAGAT
This sequence comes from Rhododendron ovatum, assembly GCA_019656835.1. NCBI lineage: Eukaryota > Viridiplantae > Streptophyta > Magnoliopsida > Ericales > Ericaceae > Rhododendron > Rhododendron ovatum. Next base: position 6,214,266 of record CM033794.1, on the reverse strand, counting down.
ATAATCAAGTCCAACAATTCAAGCTATATAAGAAATAAGGACATCGTAGAAAGAAAAAGAAAAAGAAAGGAAGTGCTCATCTAAGGGAAGAAACACATCGACACGCATGTTATGAGATTCGAACTTCTGACCTCCTGCTGAGATACAAAAGTCTTGGTTAACTGAGCTACTGCTTCTTCTCTCCTATTAGACGATACATGTAACTACACATACAAAGAAAATGATCCACAAATTCGGGGAAACCGAATGGCTTTCCATGAATATGCATGGGAAAACCAAAAGCTTCAGGGAAAACCAAAGGCTTCTCCCATGTCTTGCGCGCACCACATTCAATGTATATGATATCATGTCGAAATTTGATGAATGAACGGAAGACCTTCCGGCTGTCCAAGAGACCCTATGAATGCCTAATTCATTCACCATCAATTCTCAAATTTCCAACGTCCTCATCCATTGAAATTCTCTTTGCCGATTAAAAATAACATTCACTTTTGTTGTTTGATTTGTGAATTCTCAAAAAAAATTTGTTTTATCTTTTCTTTTATGGGAACAAACCAACCATAGCTGTTTCGTTCGTTCATCGAGCTTTGGCAAATCCAACGTTGATTTTGTCCAGCCTTGGGAATCAAGCTGGTGAATTTTCAATCAACCATGTATTAGCACGAGAACCAATTCTTTTCAGGATGTACTGATCATGAGGGCTCTACTCCCGTCCTAGTATTTATTTCAGGGTATTGTTCCGTAGAAATGTTGTCTTTACGGAAACCCTAATATAGGGTCCATTTTGGATCCCAAAAAGCGATTCAAACTATTCATTTTGTCGGGCCCATCAAGCTTAATTGTCACGAGTACCGAAATGATGATCACCTATTTTAAACTCGGAATGAGCCCATATCAAAGTTGTCAATACCGTACCGGCCAGCGTACCGTTTTCACTACTGGAATGGTACGTACCGGTACCGGGCTGTATCCCGGTACCGTTCCGGATTTACCGCAATTAATATTTTATATATATATTTAATATATATCTACCATATTTAAGTATAAACATAAATAAAAAGTAAAAAAAAAAAAAAAAAAAAGAGAGAGAGGGTAATTTTGTACCGGCCGGAACGCCGGAAAATGGCCGGAACGCGCCGGTATTGTCCGGTACGGCCGGTATCGGCCGGAACAGGCCGGTATTTCAACCGGAACGGAACACAACTTTTTGTGTTCCGTTTACGCACCGGTACGGTACGTACCGGCCGGTACCGGCCGGTACGGAACGGATTTGACAACTTTGGCCCATATTGCATGGTAGGCCATTCGGTCCCTACCACCTACTAGTATCATGCGAACAAACGATTTCTGCATAACTTAATCATCCTTTTAACAAAAGACATTAAAATAGCAACAAAATCCGGACCACATTTTACACGCATGACATCTCTAATTCTCATAAAGCATTAAAATTTAAAACAGCACAATTAGATTTTATTTTTTTTTATAAAAAAAGTGAGACTACTAAATCCTCAATAGATAACTAAGTCTCCAAATTTCTTCAACAAAACAAATATATTTGAAGCACTCCACATATCTTGTCGTACTCTGTTGGGGTGTTTTTCCTGATTTTGACCTAGCCTGTTGAGCCTAAATTAGTTCCTCCGTGTGTTTGGAGATGAGGGTCTTGGATTGTCAAGCCGGTGTATTCTTGATTCTATTTTCTTGTAACTTCGTGTTATAAATTAATGAATATTTATTTTCGCTGAGAAAAAAAAAATTGGGAGAGGAGCAAGAAATTTGAAGCACTCCACGTACCTTGTCGTCCTCTCGACTTTCTAAATACTGGAAGATGGTACTACAATGCTTTGTTGGTAAAGCCGAGTGGTGCTCTTCATTAAAATTCATGTTTGAGAAAATCAATCTAAAGTACAAAATTGATGCGGACAAGAGCAGTCGTATCAAGGAAACATATGTTTTGGGAACAAGGAAACCTTGTCGTTCTTTTTATTTACGTTACGGAATTGAAACACGGCTTTGTGTAGCCTTACATGTTTGTACCCACAACTTCAGCTATGCAAGTAAAACATAAGCTGCGTTACCATGGCGCGAATTAAAGCTTACCAAAACCCAACTTCAACAAAATTCGTTCGAAAAATAAGTATAGTTTAAAAAGGCTAAATTCAGAGATTTGAAGCTCGGGATCGAGGTACTCTCGTCAGTTGCTCTGAGTACCATGTACAAAATACAGAAGTGATTCTTCATTAATTCCAACAGAGACAGAATATTGCAGAGTGACAACCAACTTAACTCCTAACCATGGTTCTAACAAATTGATAATCGTCATTACTTACATAGCAAACTGATTATAACTAAATATGCTTTACAGGATTGATATGAACAAAGCTGCAACAACATGATTCCTTATTCTCCTCATGTTTATCGACTGGTGCTTCCATTTTAGACTCTCCACACAACCTCGAAAGGAAAGGACGAGAGCTGAGGGCAATCCACTTTCTCCAAGTACACCAAGCTTGGAAACAATGTACCTATTTCTTCCCAATCCATGCTCAGTTCTCTCAAGAACTTGAGACGTAAAACCTTAACCATCCATTGTGACTTAGACCCCTCTACTTGTATAATTTGCATACGCGAAAGCTTTCCTCCCCTGATGTAGAGTTTCTTCAAGTTGTTGAGTTCACATGGCTTTATCCAACAGGGCATCGTCGACAAAGGCCAACACCTCAAGTCTAATTTCTCTAAGCCAGCAGGAAGCGATGGGGACGCCACACTTGTGTCGATGAGCTTCTTGATTGGCTCTGATTGGGGATCAGGACATGGTGCAATCCACGATATTGCTAGTATTCGCAAGGATCGAAACTCTGATAAGCAGTTCAGCTCTCCATTTTCTCCAGTGGTCTCTTTGTCGGCATAGAGGCTGAGTTTCTTCAACTTCTCCAACTTCACCAAATCACCGAGAGTGCACTGCTTAGTGCCCTTCCTGGAGCTAAAAATAATGAATCCCTTGAGAACTCGGAGCTCTGAAAGCGAAGCAAGTCCCTTAGGCATTTCGTCCAGTAGGTAACAGCCGGACATGTCCAAGTGCGTTAGCTTTCTGAGCATACCTATCTCCTTGGGCAACTTCTCCAAATCCCGGCAAGATTTCAGGTCCAATATGTTGAGATGGTCTAATTTGGAAATGGAATCTGGAAGCTGTGTGATTCCACAGATCCCATTGAGGCTCAAACACCTCAGGAGTTCTGCATCGTGCAAATATTTTAAGAAATCTGGGTACTCTACTTCAATGTAGTTGTCTCTGGAACCACTGCTCCAATTTCCCAGATGAATCACTGTGATGTCCTTTGTCTTTGATAACCAGCGGCTCGGGAAGTCGAGGCAATTCTCGTTGACATTGAATAGAGTTAGGAGCTTGTTGTGATTCGAGAACTTGGATAGATGTTGTAATGACCCTTCTTCGGTTTTCTCCAACCATGCTCTGCGAGAACTGGCAGTGGGGTTGCCTTCTGAGTCGAAGAAGCCCCTAGCATGTGCTATTTTGAGCAAAGCTGATCGAATATCTGGCTTTACCGAGCATACATTGAAGTCTCCTTTGACCTTTTCTTCGACGGGCTCAACGAATCCCTTGGCAATTAGCTCTTTAAACAACGGATCCGCAATCTCCTCCTCCCAATCTCCTTCAGCAGTGGATTGGAGGAGTTCCTCTCCCATCCACAAGTAAGTGGGGACCTTTTTCCTGATCAGAGAATTTTCTGGGAAAAATGAGAAATACAACAAGCTCTGCTGCTGTTGGGGTTTGAGGGCATCATAACGTTCTTTAAAATTGACAAAGGCTTCAGTCTCTGGGAAATTTTCACTGCATTTTAGAATTGAGGCTGCATTTTCGGGTATCGGAAGGTGAGAAATGGGGGAAGACGTAGGAGCTAAAGAGGTTTCAAGAGGCAGAGAAATGTGGGATTTCAATCCCGATACCATCTCATGGACTTTAGGAATTTCCTCAACGGCGTTTGTTTCTTCACTGCAGAGAGCTTCCCAATTGTAGAGCATCAACTTTTTGGTAAGAGTGTTGAGGCGGTCTTCCCAATCTTTGAGTCTTTCAAGGGTTTTTTTGATGTCGGAAAGATCTCCGTCAATTTTATCATACGTCTCCTGAAGTGGAGAGTGATCACCACCCTCGGACAGGTAATGAATGAGAGTTGGGATTACCACGTCGTTGATCTTGTGGATTGGCATGATCTGGTCTGTCTGCAGGCAAGAAAGGAATTCAAGACATGTAAGATCAGGTGGTGTGAGACTAGATGAGGAACTGGTTTTGGGAAGGAAACGAAGTGGTGGCTGTTGTGGTGGATGAACTTGTTCGGTGGAAAGAGATGAAGAGGATGCCATTGAGTTCAAGAACAGAGGAGTAGTAGAAAGGAGAAATGCAGAAGTCTACCTATGGTGGAGTAGATTCATTTTACTACAAAAGAAGTAATGCATCAGTCTATCTATAGTGGATTAATTTTACTACAGCAACTCGCTGCAATCTGGTAGGAGTCAAAGTCTCCGGCCCAGACAAGAAGGAATCAAAAACAGAAAAAGGAGTATACAGCCAGGGGATACAGCATTACAGCCATAAAGGCCATCCACATTTTAGACAATAAAGGACAATTATTGAATGAGGAATAGCAAAGAGTCAAAGACTAATGATTGAGTATATCTCTTCCTATCTATTGCTAAGCATATACATACTAGTACTTTTTGCATACGTTCACATTACAGAGTAAATAAAGACTAACAATAATGCACTGTTGTGACATCACGGATGTGAAGTAAGTGGATGATGTCATGTTTTGCTCAAGGGTGAAGAATTTGGTTCGAGCCGTGAGGAGGTACCGGCTCATTCACTTTGGTTATGCTTAGGGGGTGTTTACGGTAAACTAAATGGACCAAAGCTCACGTTTTTACGGATTTCTAGTCATTTCATTCTTCTCATATATATGAACTAAAGTACCATTTAGCTGAACAAAAGTGTTAGGATACATGAAAGATATACATGAAAGTGTTCATGTGTCTCACATAAACACTTTCATGTATATCTTTTATGTACTGTATCAACCCTCTTAGCCGAAACAACTTGACTATTGTCATTAGTCTAAAGATAGAAAAATTTAGTGAAAACGCACCCTTAAAGTGGTGAAGAATTGTCCAGCATTCCAATTTAGACTTCGCGGTGCTGGGTGTGTGTGATTTCTCCATTGTCCTTTTTCCCAGATTTCCCCATCATTCTAGTTTTTGCTACTTCTAGGACTGGTTATGTTCTGGGTTGGTACTATTATGGTTGCAGCATCTGCTAACTCCTTAAATCCAGTTTTTAGAAGTCAACATTACCATCACCTGCTAACTCGTGTTTCCCAGATTTCCTCGTCTCCATCGCTGCTTCCCCTTTCATCATTTGTCCCATCATCGTCATCGTCAACATTATCATCATCGGGATCCCCGTCACCATAATCGCTTCCGCCACCTATGGACATGTAGTCCACATTATGGTCGTCAGAATCACATTAATCATGAACATCATGACCTTCACTTTTACCAGCATCATCATTTTGATCATCAGGCTCTCTCACTCTGTTAACAACTGGAAACCTCTCATCTTTGTGCTTCACTTCTGGCAACAAATCATAAGGCAGGGAGTCAGGGATTCAATCACGAATAGAAGCCAACAAAGGCATTTCTCAGCAACTACGACACTCTCAACCACCAGGACTGACTTCATAGTGCAGAAAATTCTTTCCAAAGCAACAGCGTTAATATAAGAACTCTTTGTCTCCATTGCAGTAGAACTTGAATCACGGAAAAAAAGACAAGATATTAGCTTCTCATCACCGAAAATACTAAATTCCAAACAATTTCTCTTCCCATGTCTTTAAGCATCTGATGCATTATCAGTTTGTTGGATTCATCAATAGTCAAGAGACATCTATCAACAAGATTTCTAATCCCAACTTCTGTGTAGAAATCGCAACCATCCAGTATCGTACTAGCGCAGTGTGTACTCTTTCCAACAAAGAAACAGGAAATATCAAGAAACAGAGCTTTCTCATTGTCATCCACTAAAAGGTATCATAACTAATTTTAAGTTTTCTGACCATCATTGAATTGGGATTCGCTTTTAGTTTCCTAAATGTACTTTCCCACACATCTACTTTTCTGCCAAATAAACAACCACCCAAAACTTCAAGAGCTAAAGGAACCCCATCACAATAGTGTACAACCCTTTCTGAGAGCTTCAAGGTAACCTTCCTTGGGATATTTTTGTTCAAAGGCATGCAAACTGAAAAGGATTAGTGTGATTCATACTCGCTTTATTTCTTAACCTAATGCGCCTTATATAATTAACTTGTTTGTCTTAAGCAATTGCTCACACCTTGTTATCATGATTTTGCTTCCTGGATGGAACCAATCTAGCATTATGCCGAAAGCATTTAATTGGTCCACGTCATCTACATCATCTAGAACAACTAGTGCTCTTTTACGACAAATGAGATCTCCAATTTTTGCCTTTCTTCCCTTGAAAATGTTGGAAATTAGTTGTTTCTGCAACGAAACTAAACCATTGGGTTTTCCTGCTGCTTCGTGAACATCCGCAAGAAAGCTGCAGCTACCATGAAAGCTTCCGAAGTCTCCCACAGATCGTATTGTGCCAACATCATTTGATTCATCTTGTAACCATAAATTGATGTCTTTCACATGAGAATCCAATCGGTAGGGTTAAGTGACCCTACTTGACTACATGTAGCTCCGCCCAATGGCGACACTATAAGGAAGCTAGTGTCGCCATTGGTTAATATTTGAACCCCTTAGAAATTGTTTATGACCCCATCGTAGGGTGCATATTGCAAAGTATTAGGTAATTTTTTTCATTGAAACAATACACAACTTCTCTTCTTTTTTTAATTTTTAATTCCTAGTATCTATGCCAACTTAAGCGCACTTCAACTAATGACAAATTGGAGACTCAATTCCACAATCCACTAGCATGGAGTCCAATTAAAGCTAGGGCAATGCCGGGTATGGCCTAACCCATAAGAGTTGAATTCACCTGGGAGGTTTTGAATCTGAGATCTTAAGAAGTAACTATATGCATCTTATTTTTTACAAAGAATAAAGAAAATTTCATTGCCTTAAAACTATTTGTGTAACAAAAAATTAGGTTTCAAATTGATAATAAGAGATCTGAGACTAAATTTAGTTTTTCAAGTGGGTATGAGAAAATTTGAGATTGGAGAGATCTTCTAGGGTTAAAAATTAATACACTATAAGAGTATGTAACGCTATTGATATCGATATCGTATTCCTCTTCACTCGTTTGAGACCTATTATAATTTAGCTTATTATCAAGAGTTATTTTGGAATGGAATTGTTTGGAGAAAACTTAAAAATTTTGATTGACCTAAAATTAGCAATTTTACATCTGTTGAATGTAATTGAAACTTGAAAAATTTTTGACCCCATGAAGTAATAATTCTAGAGTGATTAATTAATGAGCTAATGTGGAAGTCGGTGGGGTTAAGTGACCCCACTTGACGACATGTAGCTCTGCCCATGTGTAAAGAACATTTTTTTATTGTCAACAAATATCGTTGTCAAGTACAGCCAATCCCATGTTATGTGTCCATGAACTTCTATGTATCCAACCATTCCACGCTTCTTTTTTGTTTAAAAAAAAAAAAAACAAGTTTTGCTTCCAACACAATTCCTTGTCACCGTTTTTAATTTGTTTTCTTTTTACTATATATATTCGAGCTCATTCCACAGACTAAAATCAGTACTTATTTTTCTAATAAATACTTAGTATTTTTTAGGATTAAAGATGATGTAGACATGTCTCGTAAAACGAAAAAAAGTACTTTAAAAATAAGAACCTTAGCGGAAATGGCCTATTTTGTAGCCGTTGACCGGCTGGGCCAGATCCTAGCATCGTATGTGTTATGTTTCAAGTCCGTTTTGACACAGCACATGTCGATACCCTATTGTGATACCCTGCGTTATTCGGTCTGTGTAAGCCCTTCTTATCCAGCTTCGTTAGTTAGGGAAAATGACGATCACTACATGCTGGTTAACCCTCTTAACCTTTTTCATTCTCTGGAAATGTTTAACTTTTCTATTTAACTTCTCGTGTGGTGGACTCAAGTGGTGGACTTGCCAAGTCTTTCAACTAAGTTTTATCATCTAGCTATTCATTTTATCATCCCACACCTTCTCTCTATATGCTATATATAGCACTTCTTCTCCACCTATCTTCATCACTCCTCATCTCAAAATAATTCTCCTCCTCTATCCACTTGTCCTGCATTGTGATGCTTTTAGTGTGTGAGAGAGAGAGAGCACCAATGGCTTGCTTAAAGCTGGTTAGTTGACTCTCTCTCTCTCTCTCTCTAGGCATGTAGATACAAAGATGGTCATCTTTCGATCGTTTTGTAGTTCTTCCAATCATAAGCTCATGAATCATTGATACAATTTGATTTGACTTTTTCTCAAAACTATATATATATATATATAGAGTTAGGTTCCGGTGAGGGATCCCTCATTTTTTTAAAATGAGGGACTTTCATTTCCGATTGAATTTCGATAATCCGAGCCGCTCAAAGTGATCAGAACGTGATTTTAAGGGTCTCTACGAGAAATCAGTAAAAAAAATGACCGGGAAGGGCTTCATCCGAGCAGTTTTCATTGAACGGTTCAAAAAAAACTGCTCGGATGACGCCCTTCCCGGTTATTTTTTTTGCTGATTTCTCGCGGGGACCCTTAAAATTACATTCTGCACACATTGAACGGTTCGGATTTTCAAAATTTGATCGGAAAATGAAAGTCCCTCATTTTAAAAAAATGAGGGATCGCTCACTTGAAAATTCCTCTATATATATATATATATATATATATATTGGTAGCTAGCTAGCTAGCTTCTGAATTATGAATAGAAAACCATGCATGCAGTGATGCATGGGTCCAAGTGAACTCTGGACCTTGAGGTAAAAAATCCTAATCTTTAATCCGCCCTCATCATTAGATGGTTTAAGACTAATGATGCAGTGAAGCATGCATGGGACCATTTTAATAATCGGTTTAAAATGCGTTAAAACGTACTCTTGATTCTCGAAATGGTTGGATTATCGCCTTAATAGGAGACTGAGGGGGCCTGTGACTCTATGAGGGCCATTCCGGGTCATGTTTGATGTTTGGCTCGGCGAGTTGGTAACACGCGCCAATATTTACGCTGAAATTTTTGGATTTTTTGTCCAGAAACTTCATTATGGCAATATTGGCACTATGTAATTTGAAATTTGTTTATAGAACATAGAAAGAAATTACATATCTATTTTCAATTTCCAGGCGATCAATGACATGAAAAAGATCAAGGAAGAAGAGACTAGCTTACTTGACGGGACCGTTGATCAACATGGCCGCCCTGCAATCCGACGTACAACTGGAACATGGTTTGCTGGAATTCTAATACTAGGTGAGTCACTGTTAATTAAGCATGTCTAGCTACCGAATTAGCGGTTCTAAGTAATTAAGCTCACTATCTCACATAATTTAGAGGTTTTCGGGATTCCGCTCTCTGTCCATGGACAATAACTCTGCTTCTTTGATTCAACGAATGATGAAACAGTTAACCAAGGGCTTGCTACACTGGCATTCTTTGGGGTTGGGGTCAACTTGGTGCTGTTTCTTACAAGAGTGATGGGCCAAGACAATGCTGAGGCCGCAAACAGTGTTAGCAAATGGACCGGCACTGTCTACATCTTCTCCCTCCTTGGTGCTTTCCTTAGTGACTCTTATTGGGGACGATACAAGACTTGTGCCATTTTTCAAGCTATATTTGTCGTTGTAAGTTATCGCAACAACTATTTTTCATCGAGTTCAGCTTCTCTTCGTTAGACAGATATTTTCTCTGATTCCCATTATTTTATCCTAGGCCCTCTCCCGTCCTTTGATCATGAGAATTTTCACATTACTTCTATCTTTGTATTGTAATGAATTAGTACATGTTTGAGTCATTTCGTATTCACATGGGCATGTTTGATGATAGGGTTTGGTATCACTATCGCTTTCATCCTATATTTTCTTAATCAAGCCTGCTGGTTGTGGGGATGAACAAACTCCATGTGGGTCCCACTCGAGCGCCCAACTCAAATTGTTCTACGTGTCAATTTACCTAATTGCCCTTGGAAATGGAGGGTACCAACCCAACATTGCAACATTTGGAGCAGATCAATTTGATGAAGAGGACTCCAAGGAAGGGCACTACAAGGTGGCCTTTTTCAGCTACTTCTACTTGGCCTTGAACCTTGGCTCCCTCTTTTCAGAAACCATTTTGGGCTATTTTGAGGACAAAGGCATGTGGACCCAGGGCTTTTGGGCCTCTGCTGGGTCTGCCACTTTGGCTCTGGTACTGTTTCTTTTGGGGACCCCTAGGTACAGGCATTTCACTCCCAGAGGGAATCCTCTCTCTAGATTCTGTCAAGTGGTGGTGGCTGCAGCAAGGAAATGGAAGGTTAAGATGCCAGAAAGTGGAGAGGATCTATTTGAAGTGAGTGGAAAGGAATGTTCAAACAATGGCGGCAGAAAAATTCTCCACACCCATGGATTCAAGTAAGTTCAGCATTATATATATCAACAAAGATTATTGATTTCTATATAGTGATATCCCAAGACTTGTGGAAGTAATCTACACTTGGAAATTTGAAAACGGAAATTAACTAAATACTCTGGCAACTTTGGCAATGGTCCCTGTGTTCCAATCGTATTACTTAAGTACATATATGTTCAAAAGAAAACTTTAAGTACATGCATCATATTTTGGGGACCATAGACAAACAATTGGGACATGGAAGACCCAAATCGTACAATACAGATTAGTATCTTGAACTTCACTTTGTATGTACAGATTCTTGGATAGAGCAGCAATTATCCCATCAAAGGAGTACACTATGCAAGCCAAGGAATGTCACAATCCTTGGAGGATTTGCCCAGTGACGCAAGTTGAAGAAGTGAAATGCATACTTAGACTCCTACCAATTTGGCTCTGCACAATTCTGTATTCAGTAGTCTTCACCCAAATGGACTCTCTCTTTGTGGAGCAAGGCGCAGCAATGAAAACTACCATTTCGAGCTTCCACATTCCTCCGGCGAGCATGTCCAGCTTTGACATCCTCAGCGTTGCGACTTTTATCTTCGTTTACAGGCAAGTCCGAGGATTTCGTTGACTAGACAAGAAAGAGTACATCACGTTTATAAGGACAAGGGGTGGAACTTTAAACTTGCTTCCTTTGAGGAATGAAAAAATTCACTTAAGATATAGTTTTAGAATGATAGCACAATTGGATTTGATTTAGTTTAAAGCGATTGATCAAGTTAGATTGATTTGGTAAAGTTTTGCTCCTAATAAACAGATGTTTTGACTCCACCCTTGTTACAGGCGAGTTCTCAACCCCCTGGTTGCCAGGCTACGAAAGTCTAGCCCTAGAGGCCTCACCGAGCTACAAAGAATGGGGGTCGGTCTAATCATAGCGATAGTGGCTATGGTTGTAGCAGGGATAGTGGAGCATTTCAGGCTAAAACATCTGCAAAAGACATGCACCAACTGTGACGGTTCGAGTTCCTTGAGCATTTTCTGGCAAGTCCCACAATACGTACTCATTGGAGCATCCGAGGTTTTCATGTACGTCGGGCAGCTGGAGTTCTTCAATGCGCAGGTGCCGGACGGATTGAAGAGCTTTGGGAGTGCACTATGCATGACTTCAATTTCACTGGGGAACTACGTGAGTAGTTTGCTGGTGAGTATAGTGATGAAGATCTCTACTAGGGATGAGATGCCCGGTTGGATCCCGGGCAACCTTAACAGAGGCCATTTGGACAATTTCTACTTCCTCTTGGCAGCCTTGACAACAGCTGATCTTGTGGTCTATATCATATGCGCAAAATGGTACAAGTATATCAAGTTTGAAGGTATCAATAATGAAGACAACAATGGAGAATTTAGGGTGTAGCTATTGGGGCTCGTACATATGCTTTTGATTGTGAAGGAGAGAGGAAAAATAAATGAGGAAGGGAGATGGAGTACTTACCAAATGCAGTGTTCATGCCTCTACGTTGAGCATGGAGTTGTTGCAAAACTAAAGAAAGGGCGATGTTAGCCTATATGTTTGTACATGGAGCTTCTGGTATCACTATCTATAAAACCAATGTTGAATATCCGATTTGAGGTAGAAATCTGTCTTATAAACTGGCCCATCAGATGAACCCTTTATGGGCCGTCTGTTTGACAGGCCAACAAAATGAACTGCTCATTGTTTGTACGGGAAGCAGCAAAAAAGCCATTTAGAGACGAATGGAATTCAACCTTTGTTTGAAAATTTAACGAGCTTAAAAAATGTATCCTGGCATATCTCATACTAACTATGATTTGAAGTCCCAATCCAAAGGTAGGTTTAGGGCTATGACAGCTATCGTTAAAAAACTCACAACACCGAATTTGGTCACAACAGTGAAGTTAATGATATAACACTGACAGATCATGGGGAATGTGAATTCAAAGCATAGTAATTCGGATATACAATAGTTGCATACCTTGAATGGACCCTTTCCCCATGTTAGAACTTAGGAATGACCGCAAAGACACAAGATCTCTGATTCGGCGATTCCTATTCGTCTCCAAAAAAGTTTTTGTACCAACGCGATGAAGTCCAGCTGTCATCAGAAGAGCACAATTTATGGAATTTGTGATTATGATTGCAGAGGAAAAACGAACCCCGTTTCACCTCATATTCTGACAAATCAACGCCGTTTGTAATACTCTGACAACAAGGATCAACGTTCTTGTATGAAGTACTCTCTGCCTTTTCTTCGTCATACACAAGGTCGAACCCCACCTCCTTTACCTGAAAAAATCCTTTCTCAAGCACTAAAATATGCACTTCATCGCCCACTTCCAACTGATTCCCAATCTTCCAATGACTTAACCACAACATACTATCATCAATTCCAGGCATGCCCATGAACGTTGGGCTGTAGAACCATTTCAGATTCTTGGTTTTATTGCTAACTCTAATGTGTAACTCATTCAACCATGTTGTGCGGACATCATGGGCACTTCCATCGATTGTGTAGTATGATGTGTAGTATGCATACAAGATACAGATATTAAAGCCTAGGATCCTTAGATTAGGAAGCGGAAGTGGAGGCATCTGCATAGATATCAAGGGTCCTATGCTCTTAGTGCTGAACCAATTGGGAACCTCACTCCCTGGAATGTAAGTGCTGAAAATACTGCATTCATAGAGTCCCTGAACCATGCAATCACAAGTTTTCATTAGTTACGATACAGAAGGGCGGGCATGCGCCCACACACACACACACACAGAGCACCTGGAGGAGAACTTTTCTGTAAGTTGTTGAGAATGTATCGAACAAATCCACCTTAACATCTCCGAGCGATTCCAAGTTAAATAGCCTCAAACGGTTGATCATTTCAGCATCAGTGTTTCCCAAGGGTTCTAATTTGAACAAACCCTGAACTTCAACTAGTTTGTAGCATTCACAATTCCACAGATCCAGTGACCTTAACAGATTTGGAAGATTAGTTACCCTTTCCAGTGACCAACATTTGTCCAATATCAACTCTGTTAAGGTTGTTGGAAGCTCCGAAAGTGATTGGAGCCTTGTGCAATCATTTAGCCTAAGAGACTGCAGCCTACTAAGACCTTTTATACTTTCCGGTAGGCTACAAAATGGATTTGTTGATACATTCAGTTTCTGCAACATAGATAGGCTTCCGAAATCCTCAGGAATAGCAGAGTCTGACAGATTGCAGTTTGCGAGACTTAAGTTTGTTAACGATTGTGACAAAGAGGCCAATGAGAAGTTTATGGGGTTTGGACATTTTCTTGGTTTCGATATTGAAGACCAAAAGACAAAACCCCATGGTTTCACCTCACTTGGGGCAGAAGTCACTTGAGCTATTGCAGTTCCATCTGCATGAAGCAGCTTCAAAGATTTCATCGTGCGTAGGCCCGTAGGCAGCTCATCGAGCCTTGAGCAACCAGAGACAATGAGTTCTTCCAGACGTTTAAGAAGACAGATTCTTCTTGGAAGTTTCCTCAGATTTCTGCAGCCTCTTAAATTCAGCAAAACAAGTCTCCCCAATACCCCGATGGATTCATGAACCTCACTTAAATTTATGCAGGATTTAAGAATCAACCTCTCAAGATTAGGGATTTGCGAGAAGTTAGGCGTACCGATAAGCCCATGTGAATGACTGAGATTGAGGATTTTCAACAACTCCAGTAACTGTAAACAAATACAAAAGAAAGTAGTCACTTCCAATTTTTTTCTCAAGCCCAGAAAAATATTCATATATTTTAAAAAATATCATACCTTGGTTCCCTTCCAAAATTGTTGCAGGCTGCTATTGCGCATGTCAAGAGCAATCAGGCTCTCCATGGAAAACGCACTGGGTATGGATTTAAAAGTGGAACCACGCCAATACAACCGTCTTAACCTCTTGGGAAATTCTTCAAAAGCTCCTGTTAGCTGCATATTACTGAGCTGCAGTAGCCTTAACTTGTGCATCCTGGTGAACATATCAGTTCGTAGGACTACATCACACCGTGTGGAAGATGATTCTGATAACGCATGATTCAAAGGGAGCCAAGAGAGGAGGCCGAGACAACGTCTCTTCGCTGCATTGTTCCCATCCACCACTCTCCATTTGTCAGCAGCATCTCCAGAATTACGTCTCTTTGATTTTTTCACAGTAAAGGACTCCACTGGTATATCTTCATCTGTCCAATTGAGGGCGAGGCCTTCTATTGTTTCCGTACCCTATTTGGGGAAACCAAAAAAAAAAACCATTGTATAACAAGAACAACTAGGAAAAATAAAAAAAACGTATGAGATCATAGTCCTTACTGTTTTTTCAGTTAATACATCAATCGAATCCTTTGCCCACCACAATCTGCTGCGTTTGCCAAGGTCACTTGGTGATTCTTGTCGTACAATTTCTCTTCCCATGTCTTTAAGTATCTGATGCATTATCAGCTTGTTGGATTCATCAATAGTCAAGAGACATCTATCAACAAGATTTTGAATCCCAACTTCCGTGTAGAAATCGCAACCATCCAGTATCGTACTAGCGTAGGTTTTACTCTTTCCAACAAAGAAACAAGCTATATCAAGAAATAGAGCTTTATCATGGTCATCCTCTAAGGTTTCATAACTAATTTTAAGTTTTTTAGCGATCACTGAATTGGGAATCGCTTCCAGTTTCCTTAATGTACTTTCCCACACTTCTACTTTTCTGCCAAATAAACAACCACCCAAAACTTCAAGAGCTAAAGGAACCCCATCACAATAGTGTACAACCCTTTCTGAGAGCTCCAAGTAACCTTCCTTGGGATATTTTTGTTCAAAGGCATGCAAACTGAAAAGGATTAGTGATTCATACTTGCTTAATTTCTTAACCTTATGCACCTTATATAACTTGTGTGTCTTAAGCAATTGCTCACACCTTGTTGTTATCATGATTTTGCTTCCTGGATGGAACGAATCTCGCATTATGCCAAAAGCATTTAATTGGTCCACGTCATCTACATCATCAAAAACAACTAGTACTCTTTTACGACAAATGAGATCTCTAATCTTGGTGATTCCTTCATCAACACAGCCAATTTTTGCCTTTCTTCCCTTGATAATGTTGGAAATTAGTTGTTTTTGCAACGAAACTAAACCATTGGGTTTTCCTGCTGCTTCGCGAACGTTTGCAAGAAAGCTGCAGCTACCATGAAACCTTTCAAAGTTTAGGTTATAAACAGTCTTGGCTATAGTAGTCTTTCCTATTCCAGCCATCCCACATATCATCATTGTGCCAACATCATTTGACTCATCTTGTAACCATGAATTGATGTCTTTCACATGAGAATCCAATGCAATTTGGTATCTGGGAACATTTAGTG
This sequence comes from Rhododendron ovatum, assembly GCA_019656835.1. Taxonomy (NCBI): domain Eukaryota; kingdom Viridiplantae; phylum Streptophyta; class Magnoliopsida; order Ericales; family Ericaceae; genus Rhododendron; species Rhododendron ovatum. The sequence continues at coordinate 6,198,271 of CM033794.1, read as the reverse complement.
CTATGCGATTCAACTTCCTCCCAATCACTCTAACAATGTGCTGAATAAACTTTGACTCGTGCCTGCAAAAGTAAACTACTATGTCTTGATATATAGCAAAGGAAAAAGAATCATCTCAAGATGCAAGAACATGGAGCGATTCTCCATCTGCAACTTGAACAAGCATGTTCATGACAAGTAGTTCTTCTTGTTTATGTTGGAAATTGTCCCACATCGGTTAATTATCTCCTCCAAAACTAGTATATGAGCCTGGGCAGTCTCTCTACTCTTTGCCAATTAGTTTGGAGTTGGATGTTTTAGTATGGTATCAGAGCTAGGTTTTCGGAGACTTTTGGACAAGACTCTATGTCGTTAATGGTTGGTTCTCCCTTTGTTTTTCGTTAATAGTTGATTGTTGTGTTGAATCGTTTGTTTACCTCACCACGTGCGGGGGAGTGTTAAAGCTTGTCCCAGAGAGAGAGAGAGAGAGAGAGAGAGAGAGATTGCAACCTCTGAAAAGAAGAATCTGCCCAGGCTCATATACTAGTTTTGGAGGAGATAATTAACCGATATGTTACAATTCCCAACACTCCCCTGCACGTGCAACCCCCGACTCGCACGTGGAGAGGTCAACAAAGGATCTAGAACACACAGATCACAACGAGACAAAGTGCAACTATGGCACAAACAAAGGGGAAAAGCCTTCGATAATCTAGCTCTGATACTATGTTAAAACATCCAACTCCAAACCAATTGGCAAATAGTGGAGAGGCTGCCCAGGCTTATATACTAGTTTTGGAGGAGATAATTAACCGATATGGGACAATTCCCACCAGTTTACAACCATAATCATACTCAAAGTTGAACTTCATGTATTTGTACGTTCTACTTTTTATTGTGTCAGCATAATACAAAACTTCACTCCATTACTGAAAGAAAAAGGCTGCTTTGACTACTACACCCATACAATTTGTTGTACTATTCAATCACATTTAGAGGTAAACCTTTTGATAGGGAACTCACTTCGGAAAACTTTATTACCTCCAAAATCGATTCCAATGAAGAACAATATCCTGTAGCACGAAACCATGAAATTATACATGTCAAAACTGCACAAAAGCTAATGTTACTAGCCTCTTCTAAAGACAAAAGCCGCAAATTACAAATTCTAAGCATATTCTTTGGTGCAACGGGTTTAGTTTTGCCATTTTGTGATCACATGTAGAGAACTCAGAGTGCTTTTATGTTATTGTGGCAATTTTTTACTTCCTTAGTTTGTGCCCCTTATGGAATTCCAGAAATCCTAATAAATAGAGCAAGAATGTGGCATCTAGCTAGGCATTTGTCCATGAAAGGGGAAAAAAATGCATCTGATGCTGGGAAGCTGCAAACCACTTTTTGCCTAAGAAAGAAATAGAGAAAATTACCGATCTTCCAAGACCTCCCCTTCCAAATCACCTACTTCTCTGAGAGCAGCCTTCCACCTCTCGATCTTGGCCATCCCCTCTTTCTTCCTTTCACCTATTTCAGCCTTGAAGTGCTCTTCATGTCTCGTGAATGCCGTTGCAAAACTTCCGGTCTGGTTTCTAACTTCAGATGGATGCACATGGTAGAATACAGGGAGAATTATATGACCAACAGTTTTCTTGCATTCAAGGATTTTCAAAAGTTCATCCAGACACCATCTTGAAGATGCATAGTCTTTTGAGAAGATGATAACTGAAACCTTTGACTCTTGAATTGCCTTATCCAATCCTAACTCAATATCTTCTCCGACCTCAAGTTCGTCATCATCCCTGAATGTGCGAAATCCTGCATACATCATAGCTGTGTGGAGGTGATCCGTGAAGGTCTTCCGGGTGTCTTTGCCTCTGAAACTCATGAACACGTGATAAGAACACCGAGACATCAGTGTCGGGGATTCTTGGAATCTCACACTCACAGCAGCCATTGGATAAATGAGGAATATATGGGGTCTGCGATAGCACAAGGGGCAACCTTATAACATATCAGGAAACAAGTAATGAACCAAAATACTGAAGAATAACAATAAATAAAATCTCAAACAAAATCTAAAACTACAACATGAAAATGCTTATACAGGAGATTCCACTTAGGGCTGGTGGCAAGTTTAAACTGTTCAAAGACAACTCGCTTCAGAAAGGTCATAACCCTTAAAATCGGTGTGGGTAGAAGTTATTTATCCAGTCTTACTTAAATATTTCCACTTGTTCCTCGCTCAACTCTTGTTTTTGTTTAGCTAATTACCAATGCCGTGAATGATTCCATGTACAGAACAACCTACGGAACACTTGGAGAAATGTAGGAGCTGACAGTGGCTGTCCCATACTCAATGTCATGCCCAACTTTTTAAGTTAAATGCCCTTGTTCTAGTTTGGCACATGGTTTCATCTTGAAATACATGATGATGACATTGCGACCGCTGGCAAAGCCAGCAACCAGCACACCCCTTAAGCAGCCAGGAATGAAGTTTGAGCCTGCGATTTTCACATATTACTGTTGTGGGGTTAACTGTATGGAACTAATAGATAGTCATTCATACCCTTATAGACTCTAGTTTAGCACAAGAAACAAAACCAAAGTGTTCCTATGCTGGGACATACTTTCAAAGATCACTATATAAACCTCTTTAAGCAATCATGATCCTCAGTCAATGTGGGCAACAAGACTATTATAGTAAGCTTATTCATCAATTCATGTTTCGTTCAGGTTTTCCCTTCGGTGTTTTCGTGGAACTCCCATCTGTGAAGGTTATTCTCCACTCATTTTCGATTAGTATTCAGTTCTTTAAAGAACAATACGAGTATCCCTTCTTGAGTTTTATATGTTCTGATCCGGGTTTTTCAGAGTTGAAAAAAACAGTTGCTAACGTCTTGCTCTTAGAGGCTCGGGTTTCTTTCTTTTCTCTGAAGCCTCACAGAAAACCAACAAAACAAAAACATAATTCAACTCTGAGGATTGGAGATAACTCCAGCGAAATGGAAGAGTGCCTTCCAAGTTCCAAAGGCATGGTTTATCCCCAGCCCCAGCCCCAGCCCCAGGCTCATGTTTTATTTATGTGTAATAGGCTTTGATACTTCAACCGTTAGTGCTATACTATTGTGCTTATGCCACTTGCTGCCCTGCATTCACAAATATTCAAAAGAAATGTTCTAAAAATCGCTATGCTCTAGTCGAGGGAAAAAGAGGTGCCTGGCCCCTAGGCAAGAATTATGCACCGACTAATCGGCTGCCTAATCTAGATGTTGGACCACCGCCTGGCGCCTAGGCAGCCGGCTGACTTTTTGAACACTTATCAAAAGTTGTCTAAACTGAAGTACTGTAATACTATAAAGATCCAATTATGTTGGATATATGATAAAAAATATATATATTATGTTGGATATGACCAAATAGTTCTGCATATTCTAATGTTCTACGGATAAGATTATTTAAGAATATTTCTTCCACTGGTAGTTGTAAACAAACTAATAAGAATCTCTTTTACTAATGTTCCCGAGATGCTCAGTGATTAATTTATTAAGTTGACCAGCACGTTTATCCCCTTTTGACAGTTAAACATCTGGCTATACATTCTTAAAATTTTTGTTTGCACGTGTTGCTAATGTATCTATATATAGGAATTGGATATCTTTCTTTGAATTTTGAGACCCCCATGAATGATTTGCAGAAAAAAACTGAATTTTAGTTCTTTTTGGACTCCAATCATTTCGAAATAGGGTAGCTTTTATGTTGAAATTTTAGTTCGTGAAAAATATAGATCCCCATATTAGGGTTCGCTTTAGGTTCATCCAGAAAACTAAGGGCCAGCCCTGATTTCTAATCATATCGAAATCCCGTCTCATAATTCCATCAAATTTAGACATTCCTAATCATATTCAATCAGATACGCGTTTTACTCACACACACACGGAGAGAGAGAGAGAGAGAGAGAGAGAGAGCTAGAACTCCACCACACTTCATATAATTGGCAAGGAGGAGTTCGAACGAGGGAAAAGGCTTACCTTACTTTACAAAAAGAAACGATGCCAGCAGGGCCTTTGATCACATGGATTGAGTTATGATACTTTCAAGAATTTCCCCACCCTCCTTTTTCTTCTCATTTACAGGTTTTCTTGACCCACATGTAGCAATGAAAATCTTGCCCCAGTTTGTAGAATTTGACGTGAATCACACTCATATATATCAACTGTGGCATGACCGGGGTTCAGTTGATGTCCAATTTTATTATGGTCCAGTCCGATTCAGTTTTGGGCTGTTGTGGATCCCTTCTAGGTCTAGAACAATGATTGAAATTGTTCGTTTTATAAAGCTTGTTCAATATATCATCCACACCAAAAATTCGAACATCAATAGGTACATGAATGAAACAGATTTGTACAAGAAAAAAACGATCACAAAAATTAAGTTGAAATTAATAATTGCCCATTTTTTTCATATACAAATCTATTTTGTTTATATACCTATTGATGTTCGATCAAGCTAAATTTTGGCGTGGATGACATATTCGATGAGTTTTATAAAATGAACAATTCCGATCATTGTTGTGGACCCGAGATAGGCCCAAAATTAGACTGGACCATAATAAAACTGGATATGAAGTGAACCCATGCGTGGTAGATCTTTATCTCAATATATCCTTGCTATAGGATCTCGTACAATGTGTCAATGTATTTCTCATTATGTGTGAGTTCATAGGAGTAATTTATTAATTTTTCACAATTGGAGTATCTTGTCTCTCTCGTTCCAGCCCTCAAGTGACGAGGTTATATCTATTTGATTCCATGACAAAAAGAAAAGTAGGTTTATTGTCGGGGTGGCAAATTGACAGGTTTAGATTAAATTGAGTAAGTTGTTAGTGGGTTGGATTTTTAATGAATCAGATTAAATATAGATAATTACAATCATAGTTAATGAGTCTAAATGAGTCAAAAAACGTCCTTGGCCGTCATTTTCCCTTTAATATCAGCTTAGGACAAGCTAAAAACATTTGTTAATACCGAAAAGTCATTGACGGGTATTAATTATCAAAACAAGTCTTGAACCGTCATTTTCCCTTATTTAAAAGTAAACTCGACCCGCCCATTAACCAAATTACATATATACTAAATTTTAAAATGACTAAAAATAGTTTCAAATTCTCCCAATTCTTCCTCCATCGCACCTCTTCAAATTCTTTATGCAAAAAAATAGTTTCAGAATTAGCCCAAGGAAATAAAATTCAAACAACAATAAAACTTAGTCACACAATTTCCTAAATTTTTTTTTTTTTCAGAGAAGAACAGACCCAAATTGAAGAATCAATTTCCTCTGGTTCGTCCAAAAAATCGATACTACCCATTCCCCCTTTCGTTTGTGCGGTCAGTGGTGGACTGGAAGTTAGCCATCTCCTTCCCAAGTGCAGATCGTCAGAGAGTCTCCTCCCCAGTACTCTCTCCTCTTTTCTCATCATCCCTTGCTGTTATTACTCTTGCTCATCGCCGCCACCCACCCCACCATCGCCGCCTTGTCGTCTTCCAATTTTCCATCGGTTTCCGCCGGAGCATCTGAGGACAAGGGAAAGGTCACGCTCGATCTCTACTATGAGACGCTCTGTCCTTATTGCTCCAATTTCATCGTCAACATTAGACTTCACATGCTAATCTTATTGGGTTATACTCTTGACTTATTGAGTCATTTAAATTTATCCAATTGTGCATTGGATTGAATCTATTTTTTAATGAATGAGTTTGGACTACTTAATGTTTTTGGTTTAATTTGCGACCCATCGTTTATTGTGGTTCTAACATGTTTGGATGTTGTGCTTTGGATGCAGCTTTCTGCAGACAGCTCTCTTGTTAGGGATAGATTTTCTTTTGAGTGGGTTTCGGTCATGAAATCACCAAAGGGAAGATTGTAAGGTCAAAAAAGTCAAGCTCCTTTGTATTGACAATTTCATTGACAAAACATGCATTCTCTGTATCCCGTTTATCGAATTGTATTTTATTTTATTTATCATTTGAGAGAGTCTATTTAGGGATTATGTCAAAATGAATCATTTTGAACATGTATTAAGTGCTTGAGTGCAGTAATATAGTTGTATTGTGGTCAGGGTGTCACGCCCCAAAACGAAAAATGACCTGCCACGATCCACAAGACTTGAACCCACAGATTATGCAGTCTAAAAATAAAAATAATAAAAAAATTAAATTGCAGAATTATGGATTAAGCAATCAAGAATTTTTTTTTATTCAAAACAATACCAGCCAAAAAGGTTCGGTCAAAAGCATGCCATGAACCAAATAATATCAATGGACAAACCATAATAAAAAGGAATCCAAATATTTGACAAAATGTTTAAATGTGGAAGTGATGAATAAAATTAAATTAGGATGAGACACCCTATGGAGGTCAACCAAAATAAATCTCCGAGATGCCGTCAGAGTCCCTACCTAACCCCCAACTTGTATGGAAAAAAAATTGAATAAAAATCCGTCAGTTGACGAGCTTAGTGAATGACAAGGCATGTATATTTGAATAAAGTTCTAAAACAAAGATCAAAATAGTTTACCATATCAACATAGATTTGGCATGCAGGTGAATAACAAAATAATCAATTAATCTAATAAACGATTCATCCGATAAGTCTTAATAGTGATCACAATACAATCTCCAACAAAAATAGAGAACCACAACCAAAATCAATAGTACCAAGTACCAGTGAATAAATATCTCAAAAATTGGACCCAAACTGAATCTTAGAGTCACCACGAATAGGCAGTCCGAGGAACTCTTCTCTAAGAACGATTCGATCAATAACAACTGTTGAGCATTGGGTCATCGACCTAATCCGGTCTCTTACTTTATGGCCAGAGTCACCCGCATACAGAGAATTAATTTCTTTGGACTTCCAAAATATGTTCCATCGATGTCCACAAAGTTCTAACCAAAAGATTATTCGAACAACAAATGATTTCACCGACACCGCATGCCAATTTAATATAATCAAATTTAAACAATAAATGTTTCTAATTTCAATCATAAATTTTCCGAAACAACAATTTAAGGAACACATGGAAGTTCGAAAGTACATAGCATGCTTAACCACTCATTTGGATTGAAAAGTAATGCAACTCGAATTACGCAAAACGAGATAACTTGAACAAAATAATCATATACAATCACTAAGTGCAAATAAATTTAACTTTCCTAAGAATCTCTGGTTTAGAGTTTAAAGGCGGAGTCTTGCCCCCAACCCTATGAGTCGAGCTTTCTTCAAACGTTGTGTCTTATAACAATTTAAGACTACCTAGAGAGAACTGAACCCAAAACTAAAATAGCCCAAAGCCACGACTTGGTCATTATGGTTGGTAAGGAATGATATTGTATTCAACAATGCGTCATGGCGGGTGGAGGATCTTGGGGAGTTAATTAAAACCAGGATAGCAATGTGGGTTAAGGTGAAGTTTGATATTAAGGTATACTCGGTGAAGGATTTTAAGGGTTATCTTGATGGTACGAGGAAGGTCAAAGTGTAATTGATTTTGTGTGGGTGTTGCGGTTCAACTTTCGGTTGGACAGTTTCTTTGTTTTTCTCCTTGTTCTAAGCTTGAGTGCTTAGCGAGTTTTCCTCGATGTACCCCTTTCGAGTTAATAAAATCTTCTTTTGCCGAGCAAAAAAAAAAGGCCCTAAGCCACCAAAACTACAAAACCCGACTCCATACACCAAATCAAAGTGCACGCACTACACCTCTTTAGGTTTCCCACGCCCACCACTTGTCCTTATTTCGAAATACCCAAAGCATAGGCCACATTTATATACTATAGGAAACTAAATTATGTGAACACTATAAGCAGAAGAATATGAGTTCCCACATGACAACACCAGATCACCACTTAATCCACCATGCACGACACAACTCCCACTTCTACATCTCTTCCCCCTAACTCTCACCAATACACCCAATAAAATATACTTAACTAAATAAATAAAAAAATACTAGGCTGTAACACAGGGACATCAAGAAGTATCAAGCCAATATCGTTTAATTTCCAGCAAGTGGCCTGAGCCACTATCGAGCCAATGTCCAGCCCGCGAATCTGTTTGGAAGTTGTTGGACGATAGGCTCGAGCCAGTTCTGTTTGATTCAACAGCTATATAAAGAGAGATCTGCTATTGGTACCGAACGGGCCATAGGGAAAATGCACCTCCGGCCATCGGACGGCCGATCCGAGCCATCCAAAAATTTTAAAAAATAAAACCGAGTGGGCCTTCGCGAGAATCAATGGCATCCGAGGTGTGTAGGGTACTTGATCCGAGCACCCCCTTTTCGTGTATATTTGTGTATATACACGAAAAAGGGGTGCTCGGATCAAGTACCCTACACACCTCGGATGCCATTGATTCTCGCGTAGGCCCACTCGGTTTTATTTTTTAAAATTTTTGGACGGCTCGGATCGGCCATCCGGTGGCCGGAGACGGCCGTCCGGTGGCCGTCGGTGCATTTTCCCTATGGGTCCGGTCGGTATCAATAGGATTTCTGATATAAAGAGGAGCCATACTTTTTTTTGGAGGAAAGAAACTTTTAAGAGGAACACTTGCTTTGCATCTTGGAGTACACGTGATGACATGATTTATGGATCATTGAGCACAAAATCCATCTCTAAGAGGTTTCAATATTCTTTTTATCATATTTGAGAAAAGCTCTAAGGAGGGTTCTTAGGCAATACAAAGTTCTTCGGCGGATTCCTGGAGGCAAACGAAAGACTTGTGGATTTAAGGTAGCAGAAGTCAAATACTGGGTGTGATGAATGAGGATTCCACAAGTAGACTTAGCTAGGGCAATTGGTGAGGATTCATAATCATGAGTAAGTTTGTTTGTAACTACACATTGAGTATAGTACTTTGATTCATTCCCATGGTTTTTACTCTTTCAGGGATTTTTCACGTATATCTTTGTACTATCTATTGGTTGCTTTCGTTTGCATGATTTGATCGGTATATTGATTAGTGGATTTTCCGATTGAGAGTTCATACATAGCAAATTTTTATATACCTAGGCAAACTAGGGTTTTTGATCACCTGCAAATCTTGAGCGATCGAGTCCATAAAATTATGAGATTTGTTTTAAATCTTGAATTACCTAACTACTCGTTTCCATTACCAAAAAGATTAGTTAGAGTGCCATGTGTCACTCCCACATTCCTTCTCACTAAAACATCATTTGCTTTAATATAAAAGATAAGATATGAATATTTGCATCTAATATTAGATTTAACCAAATTCTTCAATGTCAATACCGCCCCAAGACATGGAGACACTATTGTAGCATGTTGTGCCCCTCCACAACATAATTCATCCTAACTTCAAAAATTTGATCCTAACCGTTTAAGTCGATCAGATATCGCTAATTACATGAGAATAAAAAAATTTTGAGGTCCAATCCCATCATTACATTTTTTAAGAACAATGTACATATGCCCATGAGATACCAAGGTCCAATCGACTTGATTCTTTGCAAGTTTGTTTTTCTCGTTGATTCCACCAAGGTAAACAGTTTAGATCCAATTTTTGGAAAGTTAAATCTATCTACATAACTTTCGATCACACCTACATCTCGAGTTGTCATCAAGAGTTGTGTACATACTTCGTAGCATTCCTCTTTTCTCATTTCTGAATGGGAATGAACACGCCTGCTCCTAACCCGTTGCCATGCCAAGCCTAAAATCATCGTTGGTGCAAGCCTATAATTTCTCTTTTCCACTTGTCCGCTGTGTTTTGTCTACCCGAAAGGAAATTCAATAATAACATAAAAAAAAAAAAAAGGGTGAAAACAAAATTCAATACCTAGATCATGATACAAAACATGGATGGCTATTTCTAGCATGAGATTTTGACCAAAAAAATTTCTTTATTTATTTGTTAGAAATTATAAAAACTAATTTTTTTTATTAATCTTTGAAGAAGATTACACACATTAAGCGGATGTCGGGCACACCGACGAAACGCCACCCGAGAACCAACAAGGATGGCAAGAAACCGTCCGCATCATCACACCTGAAACCATGGAAACACACCTAAAGCACCACTACCAAAGCACCACAAAAGCCATAGATACAACCTAAAAAACCAGCGAAAAACCAAAAGCCAACACCCACACCCGACGATAAGAACATGACCCAACACCTACAACCACACCCTAAAGCCTGAGAGCTTTCAGGTTAGACAACAATAAAAAGCATAAGAGAGATGCATCATCTCCTGTGTCTCAAGATGATGTATCCATCCCCTTGTTTTCCAGCTTACCTTTCCAATCTTATTTTTGGACAATCACTCTGTATCCAGTCCGCGAACGCTCTTCGCGGAATTGCTTACCTAGACCCAAGTGGTTCATCAATAACCAAACAAAAGTAAGAAGCTCACCTCCTTGGCTCGGCTGATGTGCGTGGTCAGTCCCTTTAGAATGGAATGCAGCATAAGTAAGGAATTCCATCCATACCCCGCTCATTAGACTCCACCGCTTATCTGCATTGAATCCCGACAACTGCTTCGCAAGTATACATGCATCAAATAGCACAGATTCACTTGCATCTCCCTTCAAAATAGCTGGTTTAATATCAGTATTCACAGAAAGAATCGCTTGACAGGCTTGATCATGGTGTGTGATTGATCTTTTGTGAAATAATCTCTCAGCCTCTAGGGAGGTGTCCTGAAAGATTTTTACCGAGTTACCAGCAGCTGGAGCTATCATGGTAGGCTTTGCTAGAAAAAGATATAGCAGGTACTCAGAAATATCCTTACAGAACTGACGGTCGCTAATCAAAGCGTCATTATCGCAATCTTTGGCGTTATAGCAAACAAGATCCATAGCAATGTGCCATAGCAAGAAGCTACGTCCATACTCGACCTCTCCAAGGCTCCATTTGAGTTTACTATAACAAGATCTTTGCATGAGAATCCAATCTCCCCTTTGTGAACATATCTTTGTTGCCATTTCTACGTTCTGCGCTAACTCTGATCTCGTTTTCAGCTCTGTATAAATCTTGTCCTTCAAAGACTCCAAGACGATCTCTGAGGTGACTTTTCTTGCGAGTTTCCAAGCCTCTATAGCAGGCCCAATGAACAGAAACTCTGATATAAAACTGATTTGACGTGAGGTTCTGTGACGAAGATAATAGCAAATGAAATTACACTTTGAGAAAGATTCTTTCCACTTGCGCATGTTGACCATAGCCTTAGCTATAGGTTTCACCCAGTTGTAGTAATTGAATGCAATTACATTCCGGCCTGACAATAGGACCATTAGGAGAGAGACAATCTCGAGGATTAAAGCTCCAAAGACCAAGGCATAGCTGATGCCGATAGCAATTAATAACGACTCATACTTGCGGTGCTGTAGATGGAATTTCCTATGTACATGACGGACCCTCTCTGGACTGTTCCGTTGATAGTATAAGACAGATGCAGCAGTGATTAACAAGAAGGTCATAATACGCGCTACTGGGTTGCCATCGAGACGTGGTGTTCCGGTCTTGGTATGGAGATCCTTATGTAGGAAACTAAGTTCAATTTCTGCCAACTTAAAAGCATCACGGCTGCATCTTTTGAGAAAGAAATCACGAGTGAACTGACGTTGCTCGTGGCTGTAATGCAGGACTCCGAAAAAGAGTCCTTTGAAGTTGTTGTAGAAGCAAAGGGCAAATTGCAGCAATGACTTTTAGTCCAGTTGGTCATTGGTAGTATCGAATTCTAATTCCACATACCGTAGACTTGGAGAATGAGGCTTGAATTTCTTCGGAGGTAACTGCACACTCTCCACTTTGGTGGGGAGGTTGGCCTCTTCCATTGCCCGTTGTGCCTCAGAAAGTTTTTCAAAGTCAGGCCCGGCTTGCAGCTTTGCTCGAGTGGCGCTGGATTCTTTCAAGCCTCCAGAGCGAGCTAAATATAGAGAATGTACTCGCTCCATATATCTTATTGTTCCCGCCAAGAAGACCAGGTGCGAAGCGAAAGTGAATCTGCCATTGGCAAATCGGATGAAAATAAGGATAGTTGACATGGTTTGCGAAATCAGCCGAATCATTTGCTGAAGCCACATGTTATTTTCTTCAGCGGAAAAAGATGTAACATTATCAGGGCCACCGAGGTGGAGCAGGAGAAATGGTGCCCAAAATGTCAAGTACGTACGGATAACCTTGTAGTGGTATGCATCAGGACTACAACCTTTATTAGTATTTCGGGAATCCCCATCATAAGGCTCTTCATTTGAGGTTTCACAAACTCCTTTGCTGAGTCTGACAGAGATGAGTCCGATTGTATATGGAGCGACCCAGTCGGCGAGGAAGTAAGCTGAAGAGATGAGTGTCACCAGCCAAGACTTGTTTGTGCGTCTTCTTTCGGATGCACATGAGAACAAGAAGCACTGAAGCAACAGACTCAAGAGAACAAACGCCTGAATATCCCGTACGTTCCAAAATAGTTCCTTAGTGTAATTGGGATCTGGACTTGGAGTTGGCGAAAGATCAGAGATATTCATTTCACCAATTTTCTTCTACCCACAGTACGTACTATGGATTCAATTCAGCAAGATCAAGATATATGGTGGAGTAGTATTAATGAGACCCTGAGAGTGAGAGTACCCTATTACCGTTCGTATGTGGAGTAGTCTGGTTAGGGCTTTATTTATCTTTTTTATCTCCAAAGTATTAGGGAGTGACCAATTGCGTCTACAATCTAAACATTTGACCAATTTCGTTCACAATCTAAATATTTGTCCAATTTCATCTCCAACGTTTAAAATATATGTCAATTTGGTCATCACCCCTAATGCTGTCCCTCTTGCCCTTTAAAATGGAGGGCATGAGTGATATTTCACCCCAAACACTACAACAAAATCAATAAATAAAAATCAACGGAAACAAAAAAATTCTCCCATTTCCCTCCTCTCCTCCTCTGCTACCCTTGCCATCCTCTTACCATCACCTCCATAGCCGGTCATCACCACAACTAGCGGCGCACCGCATCTCTGAAAGCTCTCAACCCGTTACCCATGGAACAGCTCCTCCCCCTCCAACCGAAATAAAACCCACCTCCCCAAATCCATGGACTTGCCCTCCCAATCCACCACCGACCCACCCACCCTCACCACTCGAATCCCACCCAATCAAACAAATCATGACGAGCCAGAAGATGGGTCGGCTACTTTGGATAGATCAAGGACCCTCTTTCAGAATCGAGAGTCTATCCTAAGCGTTCTTGAAACTAAAATATCGGGTTGGTCATGGCTGTGGTGGTGAAAGATTTAGGGTTTAGCACCTTACCAAACTAAAATATCAAAGTCTGACATGAGATCTTGAAAGGAGAGAACCAGGGTAGGAGGGGAGCTGATGTAAGAGAAGAGTGAGGGTGGTTGTGAGGGAGATTTAGAGAGACGGTGGGGCTGTAGAGGCAGTGGCGACGCCACAGCCAAGGATGCGGGTCCGGCGACCCCTCTTCATCATGTCATTCACTTTGAGTATTTTAGCTAGGATTTGTTAGTTTAAGGGCCCGATTGGATGTTGCATGTGTTTTGGATGTATTATTTATGAAGGGGTGATAAGATAGTAAGAAATATTAGTTGAGAGGGGAGGGCCTACATTGATGTGATATTTATGGATAGTGTATTAAAAGGTAGATGGTTTGAATGATGTATTAGAAGGAATGGTGTATGATAGAAAAAACTGTTAAATAACTCTTTTTTCCTTTGTACAGTCTCAAATTTTATTATGCCTAACATTAATTATATAATTGCAAAACTTAATATATTTAATGATTTTTCGACAATTCTAAGTTATAATAATTTACTATATCAATAAATCAAATAATATAACAATTTTTTAAAATATAAATTTTATTTACTCATTATAAAAAAAAACTTAGAATGTCATTTAGTTTAAAAAACTATTTCAATTTGTTCCAACCATCTATTTTTTTTCCATCCAACCGTTCATTTTCATTCTCATGTGTTTCAATACACCAAATCAATTTTCTTTTTTCCCATCGTTCTTATCGTTCAAGAGAGAGAGAGAGAGAAACAGACAGAAACGAAGAAGAGGAGAAAAGAAGCAGTAGCGGCGGCCGCTGGTCCTCGCTCGCCGATCGTCTCTCTCTGTCTCTCTCCGTCTCTCCGATTTTCTCTCTCTCCGATTTGTACGGAACCTAGGCATGTCTCTCTCTAGTCTCACATATATATACATATTTTGTGCGTGTGTTTTTGTGGTAGTGGTGGCCTGTTCTTCTTCTTTGCTTTCTTCACTATCTCTGTTAGCAGAGAGAGAAAAAGAGAGAGAGCCGTTGGGGGAGGGGATGAGGAGTGGTGTTTTGGTCAAAAATCAGGCACATACACCCAGATTAGCTATTGCTACCTGGGAGGGTAGCAATAATTTATGGCTGTTCTGGGTGTATTAGCGAATACAGGGCTTAGTTAATACAGGGGAAGAAATGGATGCCAAACGATGTATTGACCCTTAATCCGGGTGTATTGTGTAATACACCCACCTTATACACCATCCAATCGAGTCCTAAATGTATAAAACTTTGGGGGGATTGGGAATAAATAATATGAATACAGTATCCTATACATAAAATATGATATTTTGAATAATTTTATAAGTTTTGCCATTTGAAATTTGTATATACTAAACTTGATACGAGTTATTTGATTTTTTGACAAAGTCTATATAGGATATGGGTTGTTTGATTTTTTGGAAAAATAGACTTTGACGCTATTGACATAGAGACTATCATGCAACAATTTCAAAATATGAAATCGCGTCGAATGTAATTGTAGAAACTCGTGTAGCTTTTTTTTTTTGGTCGAGAACTTATAAGAAAAATTATTAATATATGCATTTTGATATCTTTTGTGTACAAGTTGAAACGTTTGTCGAGCTTTAAATGTGATCTTTGTTAAGGAAGTAGGTTATTAATTGCCATTATTATGTTATATTTTTCGGTTTTACAATTGACAAAAGTATTAACGTTTATGGATGATCTCATGCTCTGAAATTCCTAGAGTTGCGACTGGGTGGAGGAGAGGCTGTGAGAGATGGTGAAGAAAGGGGATGGATAAGGATTTAGGCTGTGAGACGAAAAAAAAAACAGAGATTTAGGCTGTGAGGAGCCAGAAGATGGTTTCAGAAAGGTGGGTTTCAGAAAGATGGGTATTCATAGGGCTCATTTTTTCTTTTTTCTTTTTTCTTTTTGTAGTGTTTGGGGTGAAATACCACTAATGCCTTCCATTTAACGAACAAGACGGACGGCTTTAGGGGTGGTGATTAAATTGACACACATTTTAAACGTTAGGTACAAAATTTGACAAATGTTTAAATTGAGGACGAAATTTGCCACTCATTAATTCTTTGAGAACCAAAAAGATAAATAAACCGTCTACCTAGTAACCATTGTTTTTTTTCCCAATGTAAATTGACGAAAAGTGAAGACCAGGTGGAGTCTCTCTTTTTTCCATTTTACTTGGAATTCAATTCAGCATGTCTGTTTTTTAATTGCGGCCGGTTGTTGGGAGCCAGGGCTTTCCTTTTTTTTTTTTCTTCTTTTTTTTCCTTTGGACTCATGCTCCCACTATCTAGGATTTTCCTTTCTCCCTTTTTTCTTTTGGTAATGATTTTCAAACCCCATTTTTCATAACTACTTTCCCTTCTTGTGATGTTATTAAAATGATGTTCTTTCAAGTGTAAAAGAGTATATAAAAGAAAAGTTAATTTTATAAATTTATATTAAAAGAAGGCAAAAAAAGAAGTGTAAATATAAAAAAGAGAAATGCGAAAATTAATTAGCTTTTTCTTTTTGGTTCGACAGTCCATCCGCTTTAGGGAATGAGGGGCCTCTTGTGACAGGGATAGAGCAGCCTTGCTGTGACTCTAAATGAAATGTAAATCCCAAAAGAAAAGAAATGCAAGAGGAGGGAAATGAAGATTGGGCCGATTAGTTGATATAATCGCCACCACATAAGGAGCCTCTTGTGACTGGGATAGAGCAGCCTTGCTGTGACGCTAAATGAAATGTAAATCCCAAAAGAAATGCAAGAGGAGGGAAATGAAGATTGGGCCGATTAGTTGATATAATTGCCACCACATAAGGCGGCACCCAAATATTGTCATCAGGCATGATCATTATAGTATTATTGGATTGAAAATAAAGTACCAAATAAGTTATGCCAAATAATAAAAAAGATAAAACAACATACAAAGTATGAAAGACAAGGACCAAACGGGAGTCATCCACTCACCCTTTCCACACAAACACATGGAATTTTGGAAGGATGATCAAGTGGCCTTCGGAAATGCCTTTCGTATCGTCCTTATCAAAAAGAGTGAGTGAACGACTCCCGTTTGGAGGGTGCGAAAATGCCTTTCACTTAGAGAGTGTTTGGTTTTGTCTTCCTTCCCTTCAAAGAACAAGGCCATGTCTTGTTCCTCTGCTTTTTTAATTGTATTAATCTTTCACTATCATTCCTAACAATAATAGAGAAATGTCAGTTTAACTCATGTTTTCCATTTTTACTGTTCTTATTATTCATTGGGTGGTCTTAAAGTTCACTCTAATATAAAGTCATGGAGTCATCATTGTGTTGGAGAGTTGTTTTGTTAACATATTGTTTCTCCAAGTTATTCAACTTGTTCTGTGTCCATTAGAAGTTATTTCACCTATTATTAGTTACATAGTAGATTCTTTTATTACTGTAGTCAGGTTTTTAAGCGGTCTTGCGAGCCAAATTCCTATCAAGCTCAAATTTGTTTCTCAATTGATTCATGTCTGTCGCTAAATTATTGGCCAACTCCATGGAGAGTGTTTGGTTATTACTTAGAGCATCTAAACTAGCTTAAGTGCATATCAACTTGTACGTCTCTAGAGAACTAATTCCACCGTCCAGCCATAGAGATTCAAATTAAAGCCGGGACAAAGGCCCCATATGCACTGACTCCACAGGAGTTAATAACACTTAAGCTTTTTTGAATTTGAGATCTAAGAGGGGACAAAACACAAAGTCCAAAGTCGTAAGGCTTAAATCACCCGACAAACGACTTGGATTATTCACCGATGAGTGTCAAAATCTTGTCCCCAAATTTTAGTGCACCAAAGTTCATCCATTAAGTCTGGAGACCTACATTGTTAAGAAATTGTAAGCGTTGTTGGAAAATATATACTACAATATTTTATCTTAAGTGGGAATGCATGTAAATTGAATTGTTTTAGAATCACGTCTTTTTAGAGACACCTGGTAGCAGTGGACGGACGAGTCTATTAGAAACAAGGTGTCCCTTTCTCTTGGTAACTTCCAGTTGATCTATAATGTCATCTCCTTAGCTCGTTCATTTTTTATCGATTCGAAAAGTTATTTTTGTCCCATATTTTCATCAAGTCGGAGACATTTATTTTGAGATAGTACAAAATACTAAAGGTTCAACAGATCCACCAATTGTAGGGTAGTTTCTCTGGGGCGTTCGATCAAATAATATTGGGAGATAGACGTCCATGCAAACCGTAAGCACCGTAGTGGGGCACATATTTCTTAACTACAAAGTGTCACGCTCGCCTTGATCACTATTTTGTTGTTTTCAATTTTTAGATTTTGAGTTTTGATTTATTACACTTACATTATTTGATTTTTATCACAAAAGTAAAGGTAAATTTTACTGACCTCCCCTGAGATTTCAGACAAATGAGAGAATGAGATTCTAATAATTGCACTAAATCCGTTACGTAGCATCTATTCTATCTATCTCTAATATGTAAAGGGAGAACCCAAATTTGATCTCATCTTTTGTTGAAGCTTGTATGGACTTTTGATTATTCAAAAATATCCTTTAAAATATAAGCAATCTCCCTATAAATAGTTTCTATACTTCGTAACTGCAACGGTAAAAGAGAGAATTTATCTCTGAATTGGAACTCCACGTCTAATAATTGCCAACAATCTTCACCATTTTTGGATTGAAAAAATCTCCACCATTTCTCCTTCAATCTCTACAACTAAAACCACCAGATCGGTCAGTAATGCTGGTGCAAGAATGGCAAACCAATTTACAAAAATTTACAGAAGGTAATTTTTGTAGAAGGAATAACTTGCAGAAAACTCAAAACTCTCTCTCTCTCTCTCTCTCTCTCTCTCAAAGTTCTCTTCAACATATTTTCCTCTTTTCCTCTTTTGATTTTGTATTTGTTTTGCCTTTGAGTACAAGGAATAAATATTCAAAGCACCAACTTGGCACTTTCAATTCCATACAAAGAAAAAAACCCCACCAAATCCCCTCCTATCTACTGTAAGCACTTTCATTCACATGGATTTTGTTATATTGTCCACTTAGGCCTGGCAAATGAGAAACTATATATAAACACTAAAATTATAATTTCTTATAAATCGTATTGGATTGTTAATTAACCACTAATTCGTCTAAAAATTTAAGTTGTTAAAGAGAGGGACAATTTTACTATTATGTTCTCAACATGTCCCCTCACGTGTAGCCAGACTCTCTTCCATTAGCAATCTAAATATGTATAAATTTTTATCATTTGGTAGAAGGTGAGATTCAAATACAAAATCTATTGTTTGCTTTGATACCATATTAAATTGTTAACCATTAACTCATTAAAAGGCTTAAGCTGTTAGAGAGAATGGTAACTTTATTATTTACTTATATTCTCAACAAATCTAAAAAAAAATTAACCATTATTTTCATAAATACATTATTTTAAAATTGTAATAAATAAGTAGTTATTTTTTAAGAACCCTTAACAGAACAGACTTCTTAACCTAGCTATAAAAACCAATGTTTAAAAAGCGCTTGGTGCTAGGTGGGCGGACGATCACTTTCCAGCTTCGAGATCTATTAATCGGCCATTAATCGCATTTTCGCAACTAGTCGGATTTTTTTTTTAATATTCTGCAAACTCTCTACCATTAATAATAACAGATTTCCTAGTTGATGTGATATATCTTCTCTCCAAAAAAATTCCTAATTCTCTTTAACTATCAGGTACTCAATATTAATGCTTCTGAATGTCAACAGTTCTCTACATCTCAAATACAGAGACATAGGTAATGGACTACTCAGTCGGTGAGTGTACTGACTTTTGATATGTTTATTTACTAATGGGGTGTATATTAGTTTATTTATATTACAAGTTAGTGGTGTGCATATTATTTATTATACTAGTTAGTGGGTGTATATTATATATTATATACACTAATATATATACTGATCTACGAGACGAGAGTGAGACGGTGAGAGAGAGAGACTTCTGGACCTAGTGGATGTATGAGAGAGAGAGAGAGAGAGAGAGACAATGAGACAGAGAGAGAGAGAGATATGCTAAGATACCAGACGAGAGAGAGAGAGATATGCTAAGATACCAGACGAGAGAGAGAGAGAGAGAGAGAGCTGGAGAATTTACAGTAGTGAGGCTGTGAGGACGGTCGGAGATGACAGACGGTGATGACAGGCGGAGAGAGAGACCAGACGATTGTGTTTTAGGGTTCCGATCGTGTTTTACTCTGGTGTTACTCTAAGATACCAGACGATCGTATATCTCGAAGCCCTCAAACTGTTACTGGTGAGTAAAATTACATAACAAGCCCTTCAACTTCATTACCCCAACAGTTACACTCCTTGAATTTTTGAAATTACAGATTTATCCCGTTTAATCGGCGAATAAACTCTTAATCGCCGACTAGACGCCGACCGGCTAATCGCCGACTAATCGCCGCCAAACCCCGCTTAATCTCCAAACCGCCTAATTCAAACATCCAGACATTAATCTGATCGAAGAGGCCATAAATCCGATTAATCGCCCATTAATCGGCGATTAAAACCGATTTTTAGAACACTGATAAAAACACGTAAATTAGAAAACTTCTTTTCACTGCTGGAGTATTTGGTTTAGTTTATGAGAGAGACTTCTTCTTCTTTTTGGTCAAACCGAATAGATTGTGTAGTAGTAGGAGTATTTAAGCTAAAAGGAAAAAGTTCCAAATGCAGTAGTGGAAAGACTTCTGACCACACGGCGTTTTTATTGGAAAAAAAGAAAGGAGTACTTTCCACATAAAGTAGTACTCCTAGTAGTAACTAGGGGTGAGCAAAAATCAGTCAAATCGCGAATGCAATTCAAACCAAAAGATTTGGTTTTGTTTTTTTAGTAATGTGGTTTGATCATGATTATAAAAAATTAAAAATCGCTTTATATGATTTGGTTTGTAGATTTACATTCACGATCATAATTCCAAATCGATCCGAACCGTATAATACAATTATGTATAATTTAATTATTCCCACTGCCATTTTGCTGCCTTATTTCAATTCAATAGTTTTTAAGAATTATCTTTGGCATTTTATTTGGTTAAACTATCTTAGAATGTTTAATAGTTGGTATTTTTAGTTTGTTCATTTAGTGACTTACCAGTATTTCATATTCTTAGTTTAAGACTTGAGGCAATTATTGGTGTTCTACTCTTAATTAGTTGGTGGGAAAATTTCAAAATGACACTTGACCTTTCGCACAAATCACACACCTGACCTTTTAAAATTATCAAAAAAACACCTGACCTATTTAAAAACTCATCAATTTTACACCCGCCGTTAACTTCTCATCCAAAACAAACGGAAATGCTGAAAATGTGCATTTTGGCACGAATATTGGCAAAACAAGATTAATGCTCATTTTGGCAAAACACAATATTATACTCATTAACAAGATTAAGGCTCAATTTGGCTTTCAAAGTCAATTAATAACTTAGATTTTATCTTTATTCAAAAGAAAAAAAGCGCATTTGTTAGTTTTAATCTTGAAAAAAAACATGGAATAGTCATGGGTAGGTGTGAAAAGTGACAAGTCATAGGTATTTAATTACTAAATTAAGCTTGACTATTCTATATTTTTTTGTTTTGCCTTTTTCCTTTGTTTATTACAGAATAATCTTATTTGGCTGCATAGTTATGGGTATTTAATTACTAAATTAAGCTTGATTCCTTATTTAGGGTGGATTTGGATTGAAAAGTTAAGTAATTTTTGTGACTTATTGATTTATCTTGACGCAAACTAACAAATGCGTTTTTTTCTTTTGAATAAAGACAAAAATTAAGTTATTAATTGACTTTTAAAGCCAAATCGAGCCTTAATCTTATTTATGAGTATAATATTGTGTTTTGCCAAAATGAGCCTTAATTTTGTTTTGCCAATATTCGTGCCAAAATGCACATTTTCAACATTTCCGTTTGTTTTAGATGGAAAGCTAACGGCGGGTGTAAAATTGATGGATTTTTAAATAGGTCAGGTGTTTTTTTGATAATTTTAAAAGGTCAGGTGCCTGTATGTGATTTGTGCGAAAGGTCAGGTGCTATTTTGAAATTCTCTCTGAGTTGGTTGAAGTTAGTGTGTTTTGATAATTTGAATGTAATTGGTTTTAATATAAGTTTTCTTTTAATTTATCTTTGTAATTTTAAGTACTTCAAATATTTTTTGAAGATGATAGTTTAATTCAAAGCAAACCGTGGTTTAAACCGAAGCCAAACCGTATTTATATTGTTTGGATTGGTTTGGTTCCATGTCTTTTGTGGGTTGGTTTGATTCTCCAAATTCATAATCCGTAGGTATTGATTTGGTTCTTGGTTTACTACAAAACCAAACCAATCCAAACCATGCTCACCCCTAGTAGTAATAAAAGAATTAGGGGTGTTTTGGATTCTCAAAAAAGTTTTTTTTTTAAAAGAAGATAATTTCAAGCTTAAAAATCATATGTTTACGCAAATAATTTTTTTTATCAATATGAATCTTATTTGATAGATCTCATCTTTTATATAGTGTAAAAAAATTAAAAAAATAATTTTCATTTTTATTATATTTAAATTTAAAAAATAAAAAAAAAAACTTTTAGAAAAAAGAAGGTAAATTGAAACGTAGCTTTAATACGGCAGATCCCCCTATACGGCAGATCCCCCTTTCAAAGACAAAAATGAATACGACCAAAGACCAAAGGTATGGTCGTCATTCCCTCATGCGTAAACACTTGCATAACAAAAATACTATGCGCATAATTATTGTGTTGGTTGTATTTCTAATTCTGACAGTACAGATGTGTTTGAATGGTTTAGATCTTAAAAAAAACTCTTACAGGAAAAAGTTTAACTTTTTTGGTGAAGAGTTTGAGCGGATCTTGACGAATAGATATTGGTTGTGTGTTATGTTTTACAAAATCGTTGTGTATGTAACACTCTTGCATAAATTGAGAAGTGGAATGTGATATCATCATCCACTCCACATTTTTTATGCCAGCTGATCTTTGCCGGATATAAAAGAATATATCATTAAGGATGATCTGATCGACGAGGCACTTGAAGTAATTTTTTATTAAGTAACTAAAAGGTGGTTCGTTAGTTTTTTTCTTTTTGAAAACTGATTTTAATTAGCAATTTACCATAACGTAACTGGGATTGAAAATAAGTACTAATAAATAAGTTATTGCAAAATGATTTTAAAAAAGATATTGTACAAATTATGAAAGACAAATGCCAAACTGGAGTCGTCTACTCACCTTTTCCACACAAACACATGGAATCTTTGTTAGCGGAAAATCTGATTTCCTAATCAGTTGCCTAATTGATTGATTGAGGATCCGTGATTGTAGTATAAGAATATTGTATATTTATTCTTTCCTAGTTTATCTTCCTTTCTAGTTTAGCTTCTTTATATATAAAGGAATTTATATCTTTGTAAAGAATTCATTCAGAAATAAACCAATATTTTCTCAATATTTTGTTCTCCTAAATTCAACAATCTTGGATGGATGAGAGGCCTGCAAAAGTGCAAAAATGTCTTTCATATCGTCTTTACCAAAAAGGAGATTAGGATATCAACTTGTCTTCTTTTCCTTTGAAGAAAACCTTTATGTCTTGTTCCTTTGCTAGCTTTTATAGTTGTATTCACCTGGCTCTATCATTTCTAACAATAATTGAGAAATGTCATTTTAACTCATGTTTTCCATTTTTACTAGTATTCTTATTCTTCATTGGGTGGTCTTAAAGTTCACTCTAATATAAAGTCATGGAGACGGGAAAGCAACGGTGAGATGAGAATGAAGGGGAAAGAGGAGAGAGAGAAGGGGGCACTCATTTTTGAGCCGACCAGTTGAAATGCGCGGGGTTCATAATAGATGGGTCCAATAAATTTGGTTATTTAGGAGTATGATGTAACAATTAAAGAAAGATTGTGCTCATGTACCAAAAAAAGAAGGAAAGATTGTGCTCTCCTTCTTTTCCTTTCTCACATCATCTCGCTTTTAATGGTCTTCTTCTTCTTCTTCTTTTTGCGGTCACTGTCACAACTTACTCCATTATTTTTTCTTTTCTTTTAATTTTGATTATTACATTGTGGATCCACCAAAACTACAAAATCCAACTCCATTCACCAAATCAAAGTGCACACACTACCCCTCTTTGGGTTTCCCACGCCCATCACCTGTCCTTATTTTGAAATACCCAAAGCACTGGCCACATTTATATACTATAGGAAACTGAATTATGTGAACACTATAAGCAGAAGAATATGAGTTCCCACATGACAACACCAGATCACCGCTTAATAATCCACCATGCACGACACATCTCCCACTTGTCCATCTCTTCCTCCTAACTCACCAATACACCCAAAAAAATATACTTAACTAAATAAATAAAAATTGCTAGGCCGTAACACAGGGACATCAAAAAGTATCAAGCCAATATCGTTTAATTTCCAGCAAGTGGCTTGATTGAGCCACTATCGAGCCAGTGTCCAGCCCGCGAATCTGTTTGGAAGTTGCTGGAGGATAGGCTCGAGCCAATTCTGTGTGATTCAACAGCTATATAAAGAGGAGCCATACTTTTATTTGGAGCAAAGAAACTTTTAAGACACTCTTGTTTTGAATCTTTTTTTTGGTAAGTAATATATATATAATCAAGTCGATTGGTGAGGATTCATAATCGTGAGTAAGTTTATTTGTAACTATAAGATAAATAATACACATATCGGCATACGCAGCGAAAATAAGATCGAACTATCCTCTAGTCATTGTTGTTCAAGTTTGAACACCGAACACACACGCACTAGATTTAGGTGTCTTCCAATCTATGCATGACTTGAGATTGCCTAGATTTGATGGAGATCATAGGCTAATAAAACACTAGGTTAGGGACCCTTAATCTTCCTAAAAAAACCTTATAGTTTCCCTCCATCATGGAAACTTAAACTTACAAATAATGGGGATAATGGAAAGCCAAGAGCTTTTGAAACCACAACTACAAACATAATGTAAGTGAGCAATCCCTTAATCGCCCATATGACTAAGTGGGCCTTAAAAATATTTCTTACATTCTCCTACTGGCCCACAAGACACATGTTTACATTTTAAGGTGATAAATACTTTATATGGCCATACATCTAAAACTGCCTATTACTTTAAGGTTTAGAAAACCTCATACTCCATTGAAAAATATCAAATGTGAATCAAAGCGGTAGTGCCGTATCTAATATGCATTCCCCTCTATGTATTACAATGTGTGAAACTTTTCCACGAGTACCGGATAAGACCGAATAAGATAAACTTGATAAATGACTAACTAGTAGTCATTTAGGGTCGTCTTTATTTATCCCAATGGATAAACTTTATACATACTTCTTACCTTATGTGCACATGTACGTTTCTATTCTCTAAGAACGCTCACAGTGTGTCCAAATCCTAATTGAGCAACAAATAAGAGAAAACATTATAAAATGAGCTAACATGTCATATATTCACAACATGACATATATTGTTTTGCAACATGACATATATTGTTTTGCCGGCAAGAATTAGCTCTAGACTTTATACTCAATGGACACAGATTGTGTGTAAGAACAGTCTCTCTCCTTACAAGGCACTTTGCATCGATATTCTTTATTCGGCCTTTATCTTTATCTTAAAGAAGAAACTATAGTTGAAAAAACTTAATTAGTAATGGTCTCAATATAATATCGACAACTTGAGACCCTTAATTACAAGCTATCTAGTTTCATGCATAGCTCCCACTAATTTCTACATTCATAGAAAATAGCAACTTATATAAGACATGATCGAGATGCATGTAAATCAACTTAAAAATTCTCGGTTCTTTATAAGTACCTCATAACCTTTATTTGTAGCCTTCTAGTACTTCATATCATGCTCACTTGGATATCAATCTAGTAAACCCTTAACCAATATCCATATAGCCCAAAAAAATGTCTATGCATGCTCCCACTAACCTTATGGAGTATACTTTTTCTTTATTTATAAGCAAAATGACTACTACTACTACTACTACTTTTTTTTTTTCTTCTCTTGGGTAGAACTCTTTTCTCGATGCTATCCAAGTCAAAACTATATTGGATCTTCAAATGGTCCTTAAACCACTAGTACGGAGAAAGAACTCCAAATGGATATTACTTTGAACATTAATCCTAAAGGGTTAAACTTCTCCCACCATTAATGTTCTAATTTTATTTTGTGCACTTAATTATGTGACTATAGATGCTTCATTTACATAGCGCAAAATCATGACCCCTGCAATAGAGAAAAGTGAATTTTTAGATAGTCAATATAATTCCCGCAACTTTATATTTATAGTGGAATGCGAGAAGCAACTTTATAAGCGGTATGAATGTCTACAAAAATCAATAAATAATGACTCTCAATTTGCTTGTAAATTCTAACCTTTTTATGGGTAGAGGTGCATTACGCATGAATTTACGTAACATTGTATAAATAAGATAAATGATCAAAATAATGATAACAAAATCTCCATAGTTGTGGGCATAGAAAAAGTTTATTCTCGACTTTCAAATGATCATCTTACTCAATTTAAATCACAAAAGTAACAGCCTCCTCGCAGGACTGAGTTTTGTTTTCTGAATTAAGTTCAACTTTTATGCTAATCTTTAACTTAAACAAAGTAATTCAAACCTCCCTGTGGGCAAAAGCTGCAACACGCACTAAATCTACTTCACTGCAACAAGAAGACTAGCAAATTTCGAACATCAATATAAAAGGCATAACAACAGGAGAAATTTCTGCTTTTATATGGAATTTTCCATTTTGTCTCAAACAAACTAGTAAAATTAATTATTCTCCCGTGGGTAAAAGTAATTAATCTTACCAATTCAAGCTTAATGGTAGATGCCATATAACACCAACATATATATAAAGTCCAATGGCTATTTGGTCCCTCTTAATATGAACACCATAATATTTCAAAATGCCGTGGCTAATCTCCAAATATTATGACATCCAAGTCATCTCAAATAGCATCAAGCAAATTTTAATGGGATAAACTCACATATTCCATAATATTATTCAATCGTTTCTGCAAAGAAGTCATGCACGTTGCGTATAGAATACGGCTTGACATTACTCACAATAATTCCAATAGCCCATAATCATTTCTGAATTAGCCTTCACATAATTTACAGAAACATGGCAAACACTGCAGTCAAACTTAACCTTATGTAGTTATGTTCATGTTCCTTTTTCTCGTTCTGACACTTAAATAAGTGCATATGCTAATATATTCACCAAGAACTAGAACACTATTGTGTCTCAATGGAGTCGATCATTAGTAAATTCATGCAATTAATTGTGATATATAGCACATATATATACCAGAGAAGTAATAAATGATCAAACTCTTCATACTATGGTGAATAAAATGCACTAAATTCTTTGATCTATGACATGTATGCATATGATCAAACTTCTGGTTGTCCACTATGCCCGAACTATACCACGTGACTCATCAGATTCTTTATGTGCAGTACTGCATGCGATCAACAAAGATGGTGATCCAAGCATTATGTATATAGCAAAAATAATACTCCCAACCAAGATGATCACGGGCTCATGAGATGTTTTACAGATCAAAGATGCGAAACTTATTTTCACCTGATCATGATCTACAATCTTTATGCATGAATTCTAATGTCTCTGTACTGAACAACATGAATTAGAGGGTTGTTCTGATACCACGTGTAAGATAAATAATACACATACCGGTATATGCAGCGGATATAAGATCGAACTATCTTCTAGTCATTGTTGTTCAAGTTTGAACACCAAATACACACGCACTAGATTTAGGTGTCTTCCAACCTATACATGACTTGAGATTGCCTATATTTAATGGAGATCATAGGCTTATAAAATGCTAGGTTAGGGACCCTTAAATCTTCCTCAAGAAACCTTATAATTTTCCTCCATCATGGAAACTTAAACTTACAAATAATGGGGGTAGTGGAAAATCAAGAGCTTTTGAAACCACAACTACAAACATAATGTAAGTGGGCCTTAAAAGTATTTCTTACAGTAACTACTCATTGAGTATAGTGCTTCGATTCATTCCCATACATATATCTTTGTGTTATCTATTGGTTGCTTTCGTTTGCATGATTTGATCGATATATTGATTAGTGGATTTCCGATTGAGAGTTCATACATAGCAAATTTTTATATACCTAGGCAAACTAGGGTTTTTGATCACTGCAAATCTTGAGCGAGTCCATAAATTATGTGTAACGCCCTGCTATTTTTTAAAAATAAACTCCAAAATACATTGTATTTTAAGCACTTCTAGGCCTCTATTTTCTCCATAAATAAATTACATCACCAAAATAAACTTAATCCGCCTTCTAAATATTCTTCTAGATGCTCCAAAATTATCAACTCTTCCAAGACCTCTCCAAATTAATCTTTATATGCTCTGATTTAATTTCCACTTTCTAATGATATCCACAAGATTGAACAAATATCACGAGATAATCAAAAGGAGTACAAAAATGAGAGTGAAGAAAGGATTTCGAAAGTGAAAAACATATCGTATACTCCCTGGATTACCTCAAATATCCCTGGCCGTTACGTCTACGAATCAATGTCTTAATACATTTTTCCATCTTCCGACTAAATATACCACTAGCTCACCCACCAATCCAAAACATCACTAGTTATTTATAAAATAAACTCTCAAGCTTTTTTTTTCTCTTTTATCGCTCTCTCTCTTTAAGCTAACAATTGGAATGAGAGGTGAAGAGAAGTGAGGTGTGGTGTGGTGTGTGGAGGGGAGTAGAGAAGCCTATTATACTAATGGGAGGAGAATCTAGATCATATCTAGAAAATCCTAACCATATCTTATATAATATAATAATGTCCAACAAAATCTATATAATTTCTAATAAAATCTAATCCAATCCAATCTAATCTTTATAAAATTTAGGAATATCTAGGAAAAATCTATTTCAAATTTCTCTCTCAATCTCCTATAATAAACTTCTTAGATTTGAGGGAATCATAATCTTCGATTGTATATCACATCTAGATTTTTCTAGAATTCCTTAAGGTACGTAACAATTGTGACTCTCTCCTTATCTATACACTATGATTATACTTGAATATCAATCTCTCCCAAATCTCTTCTAGATTTCTGAAATCTTTTCCTAGAAATCTCTCTCTCTCTCTCTCTCTCTCTCTCTCTCTATATATATATATATATATATATATATATCTCAAGATCTCTCATAGATTCATCCATATCTTTCCTAGATTGTTAGAATCTTGAACCTAAGATTAGGGTTCTATAATAATTGGGTATAAGGATGTCATGGTGCAAATTATGAAGAAAAAAAATCTATGATATTAAAGAGTTTTTAATAGCTAGCTACTAGAGTTAAATTATAGTAATACAACCACTTTAAAATTATGAGATTTGTTTTAAATCTTGAATTACCTAACTACTCGTTTCCATTACCAAAAAGATTAGTTAGAATGCCATGTGTCGCTTCTACATTCCTTCTCACTAAAACATCATTGCTTTAATATATAAGATAAGATATGGATATTTGCATCTAATACTCCCTCCGTCCATTTTTAAATGTTTCGCTTCGTAACTCCAATTTATTAAGAAAATATCATCATTACACGTTTCACATCAACTTTTACCTCCACTTTCCCTATTTACCCTCTATGGAGACATCATTATTACATTTTTACTCACTAACTTTTCAAAATGGAATCTACTTTTAGGGGCAAAATAGAAAATATACCAACTTTTATCCAATAACTTTACAAAATGGACACTTATTAAAGGACAATCCAAAATGAAATACTGGACTTTAAAAAAGAGACGGAGGGAGTATTAGATTTAACCAAATTCTTCAATGTCAATACCGTCCCAAGACATGGAGACACTATTGTAGCATGTTGTGCCTCCATAACATGATTCATTCTGAGTTAAAAAATTTGATCCTAACCGCTCACTTTGTAGAGTTCAATAGAATATTCGTGCAAAAAAAATCAAGTCGATCACATATCGCTAATTACATGAAAGAATAAAAAAATTTTGAGGTCCAATCGCATCATTACTTTTTTAAGAACAATGTACATATGCCCGTGAGATACCAAGGTCCAATCGACTTGATTCTTTGCAAGCATGTTTTTCTTGTCGATTCATCCAAGGTAAATAGTTTAAATCCAATTTTTGGAAGGTTATCTAACTATACAACTTTCGACCATAATTCCGAACACAGCTGCGTCTGAAGTTGTCTTCAAGAGTTGTGTACGTACTACGTAGCATTCCTCTTTTTCTCTGTCCTGAATGGAAATGAACACGCCTGCTCCCAACCCTTTGCCATGCCAAGCCTAAAATCATCGTTGGTGCAAGCCTATAATTTCTCTTTTCCATTTGTCCGTTGTGTTTTGTCTACCCGAAAGGAAATTCAATAACATAAAAAAATGGTGAAAACAAAATTCAATACCTAGGTCATGATACAAAACATGGATGGCTATTTCTAGCATGAGATTTTGACCAAAAAATTTTCTTTATTTATTTTGTTAGAAATTATAAAAACTAAATTTTTTTATTAATCTTTGAAGAAGATTACACACATTAAACAGATCTCGAGCATATCGGCGAAAAGCCACCCGAGAACCAACACTAAAGGATGACAAGAGACCATCCGCATCAACACACCTGAAACCATGGAAACACACCTAAAGCACCACAACCAAAGCACCACAAAATCCATAGATACAGCCTAAAAACCAGCGAAAAACCAAAACCCAACACCCACACCCGACGAAAACAACATGACCCAACACCTACAACCACACTCGAAAGCCTGAGAGCTTTCAGTTTAGACAACAATAAAAAGCATAAGAGAGATGCATCATCTCCTGTGTCTCAAGATGATGTATCCATCCCCTTGTCTTCCATCTTATATACCTTTCCAATCTTATTTTTGGACAACCACTCTGTATCCAGTCCGCGAACACTCCTCACGGAATTGCTTACCTAGACCCAAGTGGTTCATCAATAACCAAACAAAAGTAAGAAGCTCACCTCCCTGGCTCGGCTGATGTGCGTGATCAGTCCCTTTAGAATGGAATGCAGCATAAGTAAGCAATTCCATCCATACCCCGCTCATTAGACTCCACCGCTTATCTGCATCGAATCCCACCAACTGCTTCGCAAGTATACATGCATCAAACAACACAGATTCGCTCGCATCTCCTTTCAGAATAGCTGGTTTAAAATCGGTATTCACAGAAAGAATCGCTTGACAAGCTTGGTCATGGTCTGTTATTGATCTTTTGTGAAATAATCTCTCAGCCTCTAGGGAGGTGTCCTGAAAGATTTTTACCCAGTTACCAGCAGCTGGAGCTATCATGGTTGGCTTTGCTAGAAAAAGATATAGCAGGTACTCTGAAATATCCTTACAGAATCGGCAGTCGCTAATCGAAGCATCGTTAACGCAATCTTTGGGGTTATAGCAAACAAGATCAGTAGCAATGTGCCATAGCAAGAAGCTACGTCCATACTCAACCTCTCCAAGGCTCCATTTGAGTTTACTATAACAAGATCTTTGCATGAGAATCAAATCTCCTCTTTGTGAACATAACTTTGTCGCAATTTCTACGTTCTGCGCTAGCTTTGATCTCGTTTTCAGCTCCGTAAAAATCTTGTCCTTCAAAGGCTCCGAGACGCTCTCTGAGGTGACTTTTCTTTCGAGTTTCAAAGCCTCCAGAGCAGGCCCAATGAATAGAAACTCAGCTATAAAACTGATTTGACGTGGGGTTCTGGGCTGGATATGATAGCAAATGAAATTACACTTTGAGAAAGATTCTTTCCATTTGCGCATGTTGACCATAGCATTAGCTATGGGTTTCACACAGTTGTAGTAATTGAATGCAACTACATTCCGGCCTGACAATAGGACCATTAGGACAGAGACAATTTCGATGATTAAAGCTCCGAAGATCAAGGCATAGCTGATGATGCTATCAACAAATGAATCAAACGCCCGTGGATCAAAAAACCCTATCAGATATAATATGAAAGCTGCAACACTGATTAACAAGAAGGTAATAATACGCGATACTGGGTTGCCATCGAGATGTGGATTTCCATTCTTGGTATGGAGATCCTTATGTATGAAGTTAAGTTCAATTTCTGCTAACTTGAAAGCATCACAGCTACTTCTTTTGAGAAAGAAATCGCGAGTGAAGTGACGTTGCTCGTGGCTGTAACTGACGTCTTCGAAAAAGAGTCCCTTGAAGTTGTTGTAGAAGCAAAGGGCAAACTGCAGCAATGATTTTTCATCCAGTTGGTCATTAGTATCGAATACTAATTCCACATCCCCCCGTAGAATCGGAGAATGAGGCTTGAATTTCTTCGGAGGTAACTGCACACGCTCCACTTGGGTGGGGAGGTTGGCCTCTCTCATTGCCCATTGTACCTCAGAAAGTTCTTCAAAGTCAGGCCCGGCTTGCAGCTTTACTCGAGTGGCGCTGGATTCTTTCAAGCCTCCAGAGCGAGCTAAATATAGAGAATGTACTCGCTCCATACATCTTAAGGTTCCTGCCAAAAAAATCAGATCTGAAATCCAATTGAATCCGAAGTAGGGCACAAATCGGATGAAAATAATGATAGTTGACACGATTTGCGAAATCATCCGAATCAATTGCTGAAGCCACATATTATTTTCTTCAGCGGAAAGAGATGTAACATTATCAGGGCCACCGAGGTGGAGCAGGAGAAATGGTGCCCAAAATCTTAAATACCAAGTGGTAACGGCATATTTGTATCCATCGAGACTTTTGAATCCATAAGGATTCTGAGGACTACATTTAAATAAGTCTTTCCACGAATTCTTCTCTGGGATTCCCCAAGAATATTGGTAGTCACTGGCACTCTCATTCTCTTTGTCACAAATTTTGCCGAGTCTGACAGAGATGAGTCCGATTGCATATGGAGCGACCCAGTCCGCCAGAAAGTAAGCTGAAGAGATGAGTGTCTTCAGCCAAGTCTTATTTGTGCGTCTTCTTTCGGATGCACATGCGAATAAGAAGCAATGAAGAAACATACTCAAGAGCACAAACGCCCGGATATCCCATATATTCCAATTAAACAGAGTGGAATCATATGGGAAATCATATGAGGAATCATATGAGGAATCATCTGAGGGGGTTGGGGAAAGAACTGAAGGACTAGGGGAAAGATATGAGATCTTCATTTCTGTATCGCCTACACACCCAGCTACCCCCTCTCTCTTTTCTCTTCTACCCACAGTTTGGAGTTCAGCAAGACACTTCTATTATTGAGTACCGATACTCCTGTTACTGAGTACCATTTTCCGTGCATTGGCTCCGTACAATCTCAGTCATCCAAAAGTATTTTGTACGATCTGGATTAAAAACAATCTATTAATGGTAATATATTGTTTTTAATTTAAATTGTCCAAATACTTTTGAACGATCGAGATTGAGTGCCGTAAAACTTAATAAGTTTTTTTCCAAAGTAAACATTGTTTCGTGCCAGGTGTAAATTGACGGAAAATGGTGCACGCTCTCTCTCTCCCTCCCTCCTTTTTTATTACTTGGTAGAAAGTAGGGACACCAAAGCATATCTTTTTTTAATTGCAAGATTATTGTCATGTTTATTAAAAAAGTTGTCTTTCAAAATGTGGAAGAGTATACAAATGAGATGTTAATTTTATAAGTTCAAATTAAAGGACCAAGTGTAAATTGACAGAAAATGGTGCACGCTCTCTCTCTCTCTCCCTCCCTCCCTCCTTTTTTATTACTTGGTAAAAAGTAGGGACACCAAAGCATATCTTTTTTTAATTGCAAGATTATTGTCATGTTTATTAAAAATGTTGTCTTTCAAAATGTGGAAGACTATACAAATGAGATGTTAATTTTATAAGTTTAAATTAAAGGAGGAAAAAAGAAGAAGGAGAAGCGTTGTTATAAAAAAAGACAAGTGTGAAATTAAATTACCTCTTCTTTTTGGTTTGAGACAATGCAATGCTGCTCTACGAAATGAGGGGCCTATTGTGAGTGGGAAACAGCCGCCTTGTTGCGACAGATGATGAAGGTTCCGTTTGTTTGGACGCAAAATATTTTTCGATAAAATGTTTTACCTATTTTTTGATGTTTGGTTGTGTAAAAAATGAAGAAAACATTTTACATGTAAAACATTTTCCATCAATTGGATGAAAATGACCTTAAATCTTCCGTAAGTTATTTTCCGAAATGAATCCACTGCCTTCTACTGCAATTCTCATCGCTCAGTTTCCTCGATCGTCAGTCATGATCCATGTTCAATTCCAATAATCTAATATATCTCCATCGTTTAAGCCCCCTCCTCTCTTTATACTATTTTGTTGATTTCTGAAAATATTTTCAACTGTCAACCAAACACCGAAAAATAAAAATTTGAAATTTGTTTTCTGAAAAAATATTTTACATGGAAAATATTTTACATTGTAAAACATTTTACATCGAAACAAACGGAGCCAAAGTGTAAATTCCGAACGAAATGCGAGAGGAGGGAAACGAAGATTGGCCCATTAGTTGATAGAAATGCTAGGTATATTACTTTTTACACTATACAGTTACACATCTTATGTGGGACCCACTCTAGGTCCTAAAAAATATAGTGTAACTATGTAATGTAGATAATACTTCTAATAATTGATAAAACCATCGCCACCTACGGTGGCACTCAAAATAGTCATTAGACGTGACCACCATAGCATTACTTGAATTGAAATCGACAACTTGCGTACGAATTATGAAAGATAATGACCAAACGTGAATTATGAAAGACAATGACCAAACGTGAGTCGTCCACTCACGCTTTCCATACAAACACATGGAATCTTGGATCCATAAGTGGCCTGCGAAAAGGCCTTTCATATCGTCCTTATCAAAAAAGGAGATTAGATACCAAACTTTGTGTCTTCTTTCCCTCTTGGACGGATGCGAGGCCTGCAAAGATGTCTTTCATATCGTCTTTACTAAAAAGGAGATTAGGAGATCAACTTAATTTATAGTATGTATGTCTTCTTTTCCTTCGAAGAAAACCTTTATGTCTTGTTCCTCTGCTAGCTTTTATAGTTGTGTTCACCTGGCTCTATCATTTCTAACAATAATTGAGAACTGCCATTTTAACTCATATTTTCCATTTTCACTATTCTTATTCTTCATTGGGTGGTCTTAAAGTTCACTCTAATATAAAGTCATGCATGGAGACGGGAAAGCAACGGTGATATGAGAATAAAGAGGAAAGAGGAGAGAGAGAAGGGGGCACTCACTTTTGAGTGGTCAAGTTAAAATGCGCAGGGCTCATAATAGGTAGGGTCCAATAAATTTGATTATTTAGAAGTATGATGTAACAATTAAAGAAAGATTGTGCTCATGTACCAAAAAAGAAGAAGGAAAGATTGTGCTCTCCTTCTTTTCTTTTCTCACATCATTTCGCTTTTAATCAGGATAAGGTCTTCTTCTTCTTTTTTGTTTTTTTTGGCGGTCAGTGTCACAACTTATTCCATTATCTTATCCTTTTCTTTTTTTTTTTGGTCAAACGGAAAATTACTCCATTATCTTTACACATCAAGAGTATACCTAAACTTCTTTTTTTTTTTTTTCCCCAATGCTAAGTTGTTGGAGTAGAATTATGGAGTATTAAGTTAGCTTACTACTGAAAAATAAAAAATGATCATCTCGAACTCATGACCCCTTATGAATGAAACCCCATAAGAATATATAGGCCATTAATTGGCCTAAAGCCTTGGTTCCAGCTATGCCAATTTGATTGGTGTAACTTTCTTTTCTTTTCTTTTTTTCACGGGATTGGTGTAACGTCAAACTTTGACTCATATAGCAAAACAATTTGGCAATTAGAAAAATATGATACCATCCCGCAAAATATTTGTATCGTGCCTTTTGAGATCGATCTAGTATGATGTTCCTTTTCGAATTTTGTATGTGAATAGTTATATGGAGTAATTGGGTAACTACATACTAAAAAGTATGGAGACCCACACCCTACCCATCATACTATTAATCACTAGCTAATAAACTTCTGTATGATTGTGAATGTGAACAAAAAAAGGCCGAAGCACGTGTCGGTTATTATTAAATTTAAACAACCGTCTTTCTTTTTATTTAAGCACACATGAGAAGACTAGGGAAACACATATGCCTTTGTGCTTTTTACCCATTTTTTAACACACATTCACACACTTGTTATTGTCAGCTTTTTGGACTAATTTTAGAATTTTTCTTAAAACGAATATACGGAAGAAGAAGAAGCAGCATAAAAGTAGCGCTCCCCACATTGTTTTAGTCTGAGTAAGTTTTTTTTTTTTTTTTTTTTTAAAACTAAACTCCTTTCAAAAAAGTACTATAATTTCAAATGAAAACACGTGAATTAGAAAACTTCTTTTCACTGTCGGAAGTGTTAATTTTTTTAAAAGAATATTTTATAATTAGACTTTAAAAGAGGTTGATCATCATCTTTGATTATCCTATGTCGAAAGACTACTGACCATGAACACTGAAAAAGAGAGGAGTGCTTAATTTCCATATAAAAGATCAAAAGTGTGCGGTCATCACCAAAAGTGTCATGCACTAGTAACGTACACTTCCTGAGAGTGGAAAAGAAGTAGACTTATGATGTGGATTTTTTTTTTTTGGGTAAACTACGATCGAGTGGGCATTAAAGAGTAGTTCACATTTATTGGGTACTAAATCCCTTGAACAATTTCAGCCATCTGCATGCCCTTTGACAAGTTTTTAATTTGTTCCAACGGAGCCTCTCGCGGAGAACATAAAATTAATTATCTATAGATCCGTAGGTGAAGTACAAATTACATTAATCATGTTTGGGTGGCTTACGTACGGGATTCAATGATAAAGTTTAATTCTCTCTCTCTCTCTCTCTCTCTCTCTCTCTCTCACTCACGCACACACATGTACAACCTGGTGGTACGTTGAGGTATGGATTGAGGACGTGAGGGAATTGACTCAGGCGAAGACTCGATCAAGTACTACATGTGATAAGACCACTCAACGTCTAGCTCTTATACCATTTTAGTTTTGTCTGGAGGATTCCAACTTAAAATTAATTGACTGAAGTAAGACCACTGAAGATTTAAGTCTGATATCATGTTAATTAGTTTGGAGGGGTCCAACCTAGATCTAATTGGCCATGTGTAAATTAAGTAGGTTCTAGATTATACTAGCGAAATTTGGGCGGCTTGAATGATCAGCAATATGAGATAATGTCTATGCGATAATTAAACAAAAATATTTCTCAAACAAGTGTTATAATTAGTTTCATATAGTATATTGAATGAACAAGTTTCTAAATGTTGTTTTTTTTAAGGAAAAATTCTAAATATTATTACCAAGTATATTTATAAAATGATCGATCAGAATCATTAGAATGTGAAGTCCTATAATATTCAACATTGTCACCAAAATTAGAAATCATGAGATATCGACAAATATGTAACCAAACGACATTTAACATGCCTGAATGCCTTAAAGTCTATCGTTAATTGTGGTATGACATATTTTAGTCTTGCTACAAAATGTTTGGATTAATTTATTTTGGTACGACACATTGTGGTTAGCAAATGTCAATTTATGGTGTCGTCATAAAAGTTATGGTTATATAATTTGTGGTCATTTTTTTTGAGAGGGAGAGGGAGAGAGAGTGTGAGAGAAGAGAACAACCGATTACATGCTCAACCCTTTTTTCATTTTATTAATTAATTTAATAAATCGATGGTTCGGATCATTCACTTTTAAATCCAAAAATTTAAAATCATAATATATACGATACACCACTTAACAAAAAATGTGTACGATAGGACTTCCCAAGTTCCAAATACTACCACACGGCGTTTTATTGAAAAAGAAAGGAGTACTTTCCCCATACATAAAGTACGTAGTACTAGTACTTGTCAGAAAAAAAAGTACGTAGTACTAGTAGTAAAAGAATACGGCAGACCCCCGGCCCTTTCTTTCTTTTTTTTTTTGGGTCAAGCGGGAAAATCGACCCGCAGCCCTTTCATCAATGGGGATACTCGGTACAAAGAAATTTTACCCGAAAATGATCCAGAATATACTATTTATGACCATAAATGGTGTATTCGGGGTCATTTCTGGATAAAATTTCTTTGCACATTGCATTTCTGTTTCATCAAAGACAAAAAAAAGAAAAAAAAAAAAGAAGACGACCAAAGACCAAAAGCGTGGTCGTAATTCCTCTTCTTTTTTTTTTGGCGATCAGTGTCACAACTCTGTTCCAGAACAAAAAATAAGCTCTTATTTTTTAAGAAGGCAATTTCAAGCTAAAAAATTATAGGTTTATTAAAATCTAAAAGTATGCAATATGGATCTTGTTTGGAAGATCTCGATGAGATCTTTTATATGATGCAAAAAAAAATTAAAAAATTAATTTTCATTTATTTTATTTTTGAATTTGAAAATGTTAAATAAGCTATTTATTTTTTAAGAAGATTTCTGGAATGGGGTCTTTTCACTTCAAGAGCTCTACTAAACTTTTTTTTCCCCTAATGCTAAGTTGTTGGAGTAGTATTATGGAGTAGTAAGTTAGCTTACTACTGAATAATAAAAATTGATTACTGCTCTATCATCTCGAACTCATGAACACATGCGCGCACCCTTATCAATGTCGATGAAATCCAAAAGAATATTAGGCCATTGGCCTAACGCCTTGGTTCAAGCTATGGCAATTTGATTGGTGTAACTTCGAACTTAATTTGACATATATAGCAAAACGATCTTGCAATTAGAAAAACATGATATATATATATCATCCCGCAAAATATTCGTATCGTGCCTTTTGAGATCGATCTACTGTGATGTGCCTTTTCAAATTTTGTATGTGAATACTTATGTAATTGGGTAACTACATAGTATGGGACGACACTCACACACTACCATCATATATAATACTATTAATTAATTACCGGCAAACTAATTTATATGATTGTGAATGTGAACAGACAAAGACCGAAGCACATGTGTTAGTTATTAAAACATTAATACTAATTTAAAAACATGATGAAGAAGAAGAAGAAGTAGCATAAAAGTAGCGCTCCCCACATTCTTTTTGTCTTAGTAAGAGGGTGTTCCGGTTTTTGAAAAAAATAGCTTTTTGAAAAAAAAAGGTCATTTCAAGCTCAAAAATTATGTATTTACGTAAATAATTTTCCAACCAATATGGATCTTGTTTATAGATCTCATTAAGATCTTTTAAATGGTATAAAAAAAATTGAAAAAATATTTTTCATTTTCATTATATTTGAGTTCGAAATTACATTCGTTTAAAAAAAAAGAACTTTTTGTAAAAGTGGAACACCCTATAAGTTTTTTAATTAAACTCCTTAAACTGTACTACTTTAGAATGAAAACTTGCACGTGAATTAGAAAACTTCCTCTCGATCACTAGCTACCATCATATTAATTAAATTAGACTTAAAGTGGTTGGTTGATCACCCCCTATGAGAATAACTTATTTACCATTGTGCTACAAACACAATGTTTACGGCCAACAAATTAGAGCTTGCCACGTTGTCAAAATGTGAGCACACCAAATTTTTGCAGCACAACCGGAAATAAGTTATTTCCACTAACTTATTTCCACTTGACAATGTGGCAAGCTCTCATTCGTTAGCTGTAAACATTGTGTTTGCAGCACAATCGGAAATAAGTTATTCTCTGCATGGTATCATCCCTCAAAATACAGTAATTTTTTTATTTATAGTTAGACTTAATTTGAGGTTGATCATCTTTGCTTATCCAATGACTGACAATGACATAGAAAGACTATTGACCATGCACGCTGATCTATATATACTCCTATTAATTTTTGTTGAAAAAGAAATGAGGGATACCACTATGGCACAATTCTGGAAATTACGGACTTGTGGAGATTATTGCATTTGGAAAACTCCATAGCGTTTTTGACGGACTTGTGGAAATTATTAGATCTACAACCTAACAAAGCCGGCTATCACACCCAAAATTAGAAGTGACCGGCTATGAATCACAAGACTCAAACTCATAGAACATGCAACCTAAAAAGAAATTTGATTAAAAACCAAGGCAATGAACTAATAAACGGTCAACATTTTCTTTATTAAGAACAACTCCAACCAATTAAGTTCAACAAACAGTATGGGGCACAACCATTCCATGAACTAATCAATATCCAGAGATCCAACAATAATAAAGAGGAGTCGTTATCTGACAATTGTTTCGAATGCGGAAGCGATTTATTAAAATAAAACTAAGATGAGACACCCTAAGGAGGTCGAACAAAAGAAATCCCCGAGAGGCCGCCAGAGTCATTGTCTAAATCCCCAACTTGCCTGAAAGAAAAGTTGGAATAAATCTGTCAGCTGACGAGCTCAGTGAATAGCAAGTATGTATAATAAATAAAGTTGAAAGTGAGGATTAAAATAATTTACCATTAATTGGGCATACGAGGTGTCCAACAGAATAATAAATTAATCAATAAAGGATTTAACCAATGAACATTCTTAGTGGTGATCACAATAATAACTCCATCAATAATGAGAAACCACAATCAAATAATACCATGGCCAAAATAAATCTCAACAAAATTGGATCCAATATCGAACTTAGAGTCACCAGGGTTGGCAGCTCGTGATACTTTTTCCTAATACGATCCGGTGAAAGAAAGCCGTTGAGCATTAGGGTCACCGGCCTAACACGGTCTTTTTCCCAATGGCCAGTGTCACCAACACGAGAAGGAATAAGTTCCCTGGACTTCCGAATTAAATGTTCCCATTAATATCTACCAAGATCTCACCAAAAAGAATATTATCAATTGATCTCAGAAAAATCATCGCATGCCAATTTATAGAACAACTTATAAATAATTTTGAGTCTCCGAATAACATTCATATAAATTTCTGAAGGAAATATTTTTAAGGGATATAGGGATCTTTCGAAAATACATAACATACTTAACTATTCATCTGGAGCCAAAGGTAATCTAACCGAACAACACGAAATGAAGTTAACCTGAACAAAAGAAAATATTACGAAATAATTAACCAATATGAATACTACGTTGGCCAAGGACTAACTAGGAAATAATCTATCAATGAATTACCCAACCCCCAATCTAGCTAACTAATTCAGTACCAAACCGAAACTATAAAACCCAAACTTTAATTTTCAATTCCAACAATATGCCTCCCATGCAGCCACCTATTTCTCTTCCAAAAATCAATTTGTCCACACACCACATGTACGTATAACACACAATCATGGCCCAAGGCCATTTGGTTCCCTTCCCCACTGTGAATAACCAAATTCATAGCCCCACACTTGGCCATTATTTCCAATGCCACACAACACTCGATCGACCACGATCTCACCCATTTTACACAGATCATGACAGCACATGCATGCCTCCACCCAACTCACAACGTACGATTACGGAGCCACGAACACACTCTCTCTCCCAATACACTCACAACTACTAATAAAATCTACTATATAAATTCCATACCAATGCTCAATTCATGAACCCAATGTTTTCTTAAAAGAGGAGACAAAGAGAGACGAAGAACATAATTACCTCAAGTGAACCCAGCGGAAATCTCCTCCGGTTGCAGCAGCTCTCTCTCTCAAAAGTTTTCTCAATCTCTTATCTCAAACATTCTCTCCAAATAAAAACCCTACACGGTAAAAATAACTCCCAACTTTGTAAAACTACCCACTACTCCCTATACTATAGCTATATAGCCAACTAACATATTCTAAATAAGATTGGCTAACCACATAATTTAATAATTAGACTTGTGCCCCCATAACCACAATAGCGCCAATAAAAATTATATATTAAACATCTCTTTAAAAAAATAATTATTAGGGCCCACACCATAAAACCCAATTCTCACCACAGAAAATATAAATATTAGTAAAAGAAAAGGTAGGACGTAACACCTGCAGCCTCTATGGCACAATTCTGGAAATTACAAGATCACCTCCATCTCGCCCGCCCTTTCAAAACTCAATTTCGTGGGTCTGACAGGAGTTACAAAATATAGATTTGAACTGTTTATTTTATGACACAGCAAAAAAAAGAATCTCAATAAAAAGTAGCTTTGTAGTACGTATATGGATAGGAAACAAAACTTCTCATTTTGTTTTGAGGCAAATGTGATTTTAGACATAACGTATTTTGGACGGTCGAGATGCGCGCACGGGCACCACGTGTCCATGCCCACCCAACACTGAAAAATTTCTCCTTGTGCGCTAAGGGCTTGGCAACAGTTAACAACCCTGCAAGCGGATCGGCCTGACTTGCTCAGTTAGCAATGTACCAACTCTTGCACTAGATGCAAAATTTTCACTTTGTTTGTTAAGTCAGTTAATTTCTGAGCAAATGAACTCCTTAACCCTTAGCACTAGAGATGCCCTAATAAACTTATGATGTGGATTTTTTATTTTTGGTAAAAGAACAAGCGCATTAATAAAGAAAATTAAGAGTTCACATTTATTGGGTAGGCCCCGTTCCGGTAACTAAAATAGATACTTATGTTTTCAAATTAAATGTGATATATCGTGAGAGAATGACTTTTTCGTAAAACATAAAATAAATTAATAACTACTTAAAAAATACGAAACTAATAGCAGAATGCGGCTTAATCCCTTCAGAGTTATATCTGGAAAAAGATATTAGGAGTAGAACGCAAGTTGGAACAGATACAGGAGTATAATGCTGTACTATTTCTAATTTTAAATCTTTTTCGCACCTGAAAAATTAGTTAAGCTACAAGTATGCAGTCCGGCAAAATAACAAATTAAATTAAATTTAACGTAGTCAACATGCTAGATCATTCATACGGGACCTTAATTACAACTTACAAGAAGGATCACATTTGCATATCTAGGAAAACTTTATTACGGCTGTTTCCATGAATAGTTTTTTACGGAGGTGAATCGTGCGTATCTGTTTCAGCTTTAGATGGTTCAGATTTAAATAAAACTTTTCTGGAAAAGAGTTACCGAGATCGCGCGACTCCTTGATTAAGGAAATCACGGAGCCTCCGTAAATAAGTCAATCTCATCTAGTAAATGAGTAACTAACGGGGGATCGAGGGTGCAACCTGGTTACCACTCACCAGCAAGCCTTGTTTGGTTTTCAGGCCACCAAGCCTCGCTGTTTGAACAACTTCACCCATCTCCCTGTGAGAAGTTTTTTGTTCCAAGGAGTATCTTTTAGCTATCTATAAATAGGCGAAGTATCTTTTAGCTGGATTACCTTAATCAAGTTTGAGTGACTTACGTGAGCGATGCAAGGATAAAATTTAATGCTCTCTCTCATGCACAACTTGGTGATGAGTTGAGGTATGGATTGAGGAGCTGAGGTAATTCACTCAGGGGAAGACTCGCCTACATGTAGTGAGATCACTCATCATCTAGCTCTGATACCATTTTAGTTTTGTTGAAGGGTTTTAACCTGAAATCAAATGACTGAAGTAAGGCCACTCAAGATCTAGGTCTGATATCATGATATCATGCTTGTTCCGCTGAAGCAAAGTAGGTTCTAGATTATATTAAAGAAATATATATGGGTAGCTTAAGTCAGCAATATGAGATAATGTCAAGGCAATAAAAACAAATTA